>PVKZ01002531.1:0-215421 GCA_004027375.1 Macroglossus sobrinus | reverse complement strand
TCCTCTTCTTCTTTTTCTTCCTCCTCCTCCTCCTCTTCTTTTGTCTCATATATTTCAGATTAGGTGCTGGAGAAGCCAGCAGCATGAAAATGCCAATGGGCATAGAAAAAAAAAAAGCACCAAGAAAAGGCTGCTGCCTCTAGTCAAAGGACCAAGAATGGGGGAGTCTAACAATACAGAAAACTTTTAGGTAATTACCATCTTACTCCAGCCAAACACCACAGTAAAAGCTATGGTTCTATCTCCACCTCTGCCAGCAAAGGCTGAATGTGAAACCTAACTTGATGCGATTAGACTCTCACTAAACTGTAATGAGGCATCCTGACCTCAATAATGGTGTACAGTAAGAGAAAAGCAAGACGGAACAAAATACAAATGAAATAATAGAAAGTCTCGGAAGAGAAATAGAAGATATAAAGCAGAACCAGAGATCTGAGAGCTAAACAAGACAATAAACAAAATTCTAAAACTCAACGGACGCATCTCAATTATTAGTGAGGATGTAGAGCAACAGGAACTCTCATTCATTGTTGGTGAAATGCAAATTTTGGAAAAAATTTTGGCAGTTTCTTATAAAGCTAAACGTAGTATTGTTGTGATCTGACAATTACACTCTGAGGCATTTACTGATAGATTTTTTAAAATGTCCATACAATGGAATACTATTATTTTCCATTATAAAAAAAAATGAACTATGAAGCCATGCAAAGATAAGAATTAATCTTTTTTTGAGTATTATTTTTTGTCTTTATTAAAATATAATAGGCAATTAGTTGCTTATATTTACATTGTACAATTCAATGAGTTTTTTTCACTTATATTGGCATACAATAATATACCAGTTTCAGTTGTATAGCATAGTGATCAAAGATCCACATAACTCATAAAGTGATCACCCCACTAAATCTATTACCCCACTTCCTCATTTCAACAAAATGAAAAGACATCCTACTGAATGGGAGAAGATATTCACCAATGGTACACCCAATAAAAGTTAATATCCAAAATACATAAGAAACTCATACAACCTAACACCAAAAAAGATAAACAATCTGATTTAAAAATGGGGAGAGACCTGAATAGACATTTTACCAAAGAGGACATACAGATGGCAAAGAGACATATGAAAAGATGCTTAACATCACTAATCAGAGAAATGCAAATTAACTACAATGAGGTATCACTTTAAATTGGCTAGGATGACTATCATTTAAAAAAATTAACAAACAAAAAGTGCTGGTGAGGATGTGGAGAAACAGGATTCCCTGTGCACAGTTCGTGGGATTGCAAGTTGTTACAGCTACTATAGAAAACAGTACAGAGTTTCCTCAAAAAATTAAAACTAAAACTTATGACTCAGCAGTTCCACTTCTGGGTATTTATGTAAAGAAATCCAAGCCACTAATTTAAAAAGATATATGCAGGGGAAGGGGAAAAAATGGCATAGATGATAGAGGCTCTGTTCATCCCTCTGGCAACCAAATCAAAGTTGTGACAGGAACAAGGTACAAACAGCAAAGAAAAAGCACCTGAGATCTAGAAGAAAAAGCCATACAACTAGGGAAAAACCTAAAAAATCACCCTGCAACAGCAGAAGATAGGATGGGGTGAGGATGCAAGGAGAGCAACTGAGTGGGATGGAGGCTAAGGCAGCTGCAGACCCTCTTAAAGAGGCAGTGTCCACGGTGACAGACCTGCTCACTCTGAGCAGTGAGTTTTCGAAGTGAGAGCTGAGACAAACTTACTCTGTACAGAAATGCCAGTGGTATCCCTTCCCCCTCCCAATGCACGGTCTCAGCACCACCATAGCAAAGACATCATCAAACTGGGAAACAGAGGTCACTCCACCCAGACTATTTCCTGAAACTCTGCCTCCCCCAACTCATGGCCCCACCCAAGCCACATCCATGTGTATCCTCCATGAGTCAGGTGCTCCTTGCTGAGCAGCACCTAGACTCACACTATTGGCAACTGGTGTCAGTTTTTGGTGTGGATTGTTTGCTGAATCTTAACAGGTAGCCCCCAGAGGAGCACAAGCTTGGGCTAAATTTGGCCTGTAGCTGAACCCCTCTCAGGACTGTACCACTGGACACCTAATACACAAAGGTCTACCAATAAGACTGAAAGACTTAGGAATTTTGCTTAGTACATAGAAACAGACACAGAAAGGCAGCTAAAATGGGAAGACAAGGAAGCAGAAACCATATAACAGAACAGAGATCCAGATAATGAAGTCAAGCAATCTAACAGATGCAGAGTTCAAACACTGGTTATAAAGATGATCAATGAACTTAGGGGAAGAGTAGATAAACTCAGTGAGAACTTTAACAGAGAGATTTAAAAAAAAAAAAACATAAAATAAAAATGGAAATTATAAAAGGGAACCAGTCATAAATGAAGAATACATTATCTGAGATGAAGAGTATATTAGATATAATAAACAGAGTAGATAAAGAAGAGAATCAAATCACTAATAGAGAGGATGGGGAAGTCAAGGACACTCAAAAAGAATGGCAAGTGAAAAGGAGCTAAGACTATAATAACAATTTAAGGAACCTATGGTAAACTATTAAAATCAAAAATATCTGTGTCATAGGAGTACCTGAAGGAAAACAAGAGGTTGAAGAGCTATTTGAAGAAATATTGGAAAACTTCCCTAATCTGGTGAAGGAAATAGACATATAATCCCAGGAAGCTCAGAGAGTCCCCAAAACCAGGAACTTAAAGAGGCCCACACCAAGACACCTCATAATTAAAATGCCAAAGGTTAAATACAAAGAGAGAAGCAGTTAGTTTACCTACAAGGGAACACCCATAAGACTGGCAGCTGATTTCTCAAAAGGAACTATGCAGGACAGAAGGGTTTGACACAAAATATTTGATGTGATGAAAACCCAGGATCTACAACCAAGAATACTTTATACAGCAAAACTATCATTTAGAGTTGAAGGACAGATTAAAATAAGCTAAAGGAATTTAGCAACACCAAGCCAGTATTACAGGAAATATTGGAGGGACTATTCTAAAAAGAAAAAACATGTATCAAATACAGAAATAAAGAATGGTAATAACTACATTCCTATCAAACAATTACCTCAAATGGAAAAGACTTAAGTTCTCCAACCAAAAGATAGAGTGTCTGAATGGATAAGAAAACAAGACCCCTACCTATACTGCCTACAAGAGACTCACTTCAGATTAAAGACACACAGAGACTAAGGAAAAGATATTGCTTTGATGGACCTAGAGGGTATTGCACTGAATGAAATGGGTCAGATAGAGAAAGACGAATATCACATGATTTTACATACATGTAAAATCTAAAGAACAAAATCAACAACAACAACAACAACAAAAGCAGAAATAAACTTATAGATGCAGCAAATATATAGAGGGAAACTAGATGGGAGGGGAGTTGAGGGGACAAAAAATGCGAAGGGGTTAAGAGGTACAAATGGATAGTTGCAGAATAGACATGGAGATGTAGAGTGTAGATGTAGGGGAAGATGGTTAATAATGTTGTAATAAATATATAAGGGAGAAGATGGGTACTAGATTTAATGGGGTGATTGCTTTGAGTTATGTGGATCTCTGATCACATATTATTGCATGCCAACTATAAGTGAAAAAAACTCATTGACTTGTATAATGTAAATACAAGCAACTAATTGTCTCTTATATTTCAATAAAGACAAAAAAAAAAGGAAAGAAAACCCAAATCTAATGGCTGGTGTGTTTGCATGTCAGGCATTTGATGTCTGCTATTGGCTATCGGCCTCTCTTCTCTAAATGGTCCTCTCCATGAAAAAAAGAAAAAAAGAAAAAAAAGAAGAAAAGATATATGTACCCTTATGTTCAAGTGCCCATCAATAAATGATTGGCTAAAGAAGTGGAATATTACTCGACTATAAGGAAGAATGAAATCTTACCTTATGACAACATGGATGGACCTACAAGGTATGATGCTAAATGAAATAAGTCAGATAGAATAAAACAAATACCATATAATATCACTTATATGTGAAATCTAAAAAAGATAAAATAAACAAACCAAACCAAAACAAACACACAGGTACAAAAAACAAACTGATGGTTACCAGGTAGCAGGGGGTTGTGAAGTTGGATGAAAAGGGTGAAGGAATTAAGTAATGCAAATGCAGCTACAAAACAGTCATGAGTATTTTAAAGTACAGTGTAGGTGATTTAGTCAATAATATTGTAATAACTATACATGGTACCAGGTGGAAACTAGACTTATCAGGGGGATCACTTTGTAAGTTACATAAATGTCTAAACATTATGCTGTATACCTGAAACTAATATAATATTGAATGTCAACTGTAATAAAAAAAATTTAAGTTTTTAAAATGTTACTATTATTTTTAAGTATAATAAATAGCTTAAGCAGGTAAAAATTAACACAAGATATAGACAGAAAGGTATTTGCAGGAAACTGTGGAAAATAATCAAGTTTATAAAATGGTAACAAAATGCTTTGATATACAGGGCTTCAGATAAAGGACATCAATGCCCTCTTAAAAAAAAAAAAAAACACTACAAAGACCTTATCTCACTCAAAACCCTGCAGGGCACATGCTCTTGATCCATTAGGTGTTTTTTTTTTTTTTCCACACCCTATGGAGATTAAGTGCAGTTAGATGCAGAGTTTCAGTTTTTTTGCTGTTTCCCAAAAGATCAGTATGGAAAAAAAAAAGATATTCCAGATCTTCACACTGATGGAAGCTACTAAACCATGTAAGTGAATTCTGAACATATCAGGAACATTTCCTCTTTTCCATGATCTATGAATCATTCAAAAGTATAAAGAAAGGAAATGACAAAACAGGTGAAGAATGCTATTTGAAGAGAAGTGAGTTTTAAAGCCCACTGGATTGCTGGTGGAAATGTAAATTGGTATAGCCTCTATAGAAAATAGTACGGAGGTTCCTCAAGAATCTAAAAATAGAATTACCCCATGACCCAGCAATCCTTCTTCTGGGTATTTACCCGCGCCCCCCCCCCCAAAAAAAAAACCTGAAAACTTTATCTGCAAAGATATACATACCCCAATTTTCATTGCATCATTATTCACAATAGCCAGAACATGAAATTACCTGAGGTGTCCTACAATCAATGACCGGATAAAGAAGCTGTAGTGATAACAACAACAACAAAAAATGATCAAATCAAAATATGGGCAGGGGACCTGAACAGACACTTCTCCCTAGAGGACACACAAATGGCCAACAAACATATGAAAAGATGCTCAACATCGCTAGCTATTAGGGAAATGCAAATCACAAACACAATGAGATGCCATCTCACACATGTTAGAATAGCTATAATCAACCAGGAAAAGTAATAACAAATGTTGGAGAGGATATGGAAAAATAGGAACCCTCATACACTGCTGGTGGGACTGCAAACTGGTACAGCCACTATGGAAAACCGTACAGAGGTTCCTCAAAAAACTAAGAATTAATCTACTATGTGATCCAGCAATCCTTCTACTGGGTATTTACTCCAAAGACTTGAAAACACATACCCCAAAAGGTATTTGCACTCCGATGTTCAAAGCAGCATTATTCACAGTGGCCAGGACATGATAGCAACCAAAGTGTCCTACGATAGGTGATTGGCTAAAGAAGCTGTGGTACATATATACAATGGCATATTACTCAGCCATAAGAAGAGATGAAATACTGCCATTTGCGACAACATGGATGGACCTTGAGATAATCATGCTAAGTGATACAAGCCAGACAGAAAAAGTTGAAAATCACATGGTATCACTTATATGTGGGATATACACCTGAAATCAACAAATAAGCAGGACAAACAAACAGAGACTCATGGACATGGACTATAGGATAGTGCTTACCAGAGGACTAGTGGTTACTAGTGAGGTGGTGGAGGAGTGGGGAAGTAGACAGAGTAAAGGGGTCAAATACAGGAGGAAAGAGAGGGAGAAATTCATAAAAGAGATCAAATACATGGTAGCTGAAGGAAACTGGACTTTGGGTGATAAACACGCTATAGAATATACAGATGTCAAATGATAATGTACACCTGGAAAATTATGTAATTGTATTAACCAATGTTACCCCAATGAATTTAATTTAAAAAAAAAGAAGCTGTGGTACATATAGACAATGTAATATTACTCAGCCATTAGAAAAGATGAAATACTTCCACTTGTGAAATCATGGATGTATTTTGAGATAATTTTGCTAAGTGAAATAAGTCAGACAGAAAAAGTTGATAGACATATGATTTTGCTCATATGTGGGATATAAAACTGAAAGCAACAAACAAACATGGCGAAACAGAGATTTGTGGACATGTACAGTGGATTAGTGGTTCCAGAGGGAAGAGGGGAAAGGGACAGTTAGATAGGGGTAAAGGGAGTCAAATATATGGTGGCAGAAGGAAATTTAACTTTGAGTGGTAAACACATAATGCAATATACATATGGTGTATTGTTGAATTATACACTTGAAACTTATTTAATTTTATTAACCAATTTCACCCCAATAATTTTAATAAAAATAAAAATAAAATAAATAAAACCCACTAGAAATTAAAGTTCTAATATAGACAGGATTAGGGACATTTCAGAGCTCATTCCAAAGGCAGACAGTTGTGTGTAAATTATGGAAATTTACACATGAAGTCATCCTCTGTCTTTTTTCCCTATGGATATTTCATCCCACCAAAGGACAGACATTAGGAAAGGAGAGCATAAATTGGACCTAAAACATATAAGGAAGTTAAAAGTAACTAAATATAAAACAGACTGAAGTCCCTGGCAGTGACTTATATCATAGGCTTCTCACGCAACAGCACCCTGACATCCACTCACCCCATATTCCACTTTGATTTAAATTTCTGAATATCAGCAGGGCCTAGACAGGAAGCAGTCAGGTGCCAGCTCAGATCTTTGCATGTTTGGTTTACCTATATTGATTGTGAACTATTTCCCAGTCCAAGAAAATAAGATTTTTATCAGAAACATACCACTTCCTAGCTCCTACCTATTTTACTTCAAGACTCCCAGATATTTCAAATGGAATTAGGGAGGAAAAGTTCACAATTCATATATATATATATATATATATATATATATATATATATATATATATATATACACACACATACATATACACATATACACATATGTGTGTGTGTATACACACACACATATATATGCACACACACATATATATACACACACACACACACATATATACACACACACACTATATATATATATATATATATATATATATATATATATATATAATGATAAGTTTTAACCAGAGAATATTTTTTGAGAACATTGGAAAAGCTACACCCTTAGGTCTATTCATATCCATCTGTGTTCACATGGAATGGAAGATGCCCAAACCTGACTCTTTACCACAAAATTCAGTGTGTCAAAAGGAAATACTTGCACGCAGGTGACTCAGGGACACAGAACTCCAATGGCAAACCCTTACCTCCGAGGGCCTTGGCCACAGCACAGGTGCCCCTCTGCATAGAGCCATGGACGTGTCTCCACCAGCCATCTGGAGCCAGGGGAAAGCATGGTAACACAGAAACTCAAATGCAATGCAGAGAAAAGCCAAACAGAGTCTGCTGTTAACAGCACCAGCTCCACACAGAGAATAGAGCTCAGTGGAATTCAGCTAACAAAAAGTTAGTGTCCTCCTCTACTCAGTCCTGGGCTGGGTACCTTGGTCACTGGCCATGAGTAACACTCTGGCCCTCTGACCAACATGAACACATGTGTGGAGGACAATCCAGCTACAAGCTGCAATGAGCATAAATAAAGTTTAAATTGAACAGCTATTCTTGAGTAAAAACAGTATAATAAACTTTATAGATTGACTTTTGTAAAAAAGATGACAAAGCAGAGAAAGGGTTCTTGATTTCATTATAGTTATAACATTTTCTGAAATCTCCCTTTTAAGTAACTACCTTGAAGCTTTCTAAAAACAGAATAAAAAATGAATGAATCTGAAGTTCACTGAAGCAGTCCGGAGAGCATAACATTGGCAAAAATTCAAATGTCCACCAGTAAGCTACTGCATAAATAAATTGTAGTGCATCTATAAAAAGAAAAAAAAATGAATCTGAATGCTGTCAACTGTATAAACTAACAAAAAACTCAATCCGCCTGTAAAATCCTGGTTTTGTTTTAACTAGTTTCTTGAGAAAACTGACAGTGCACTTTGACAGATAGAGCAACAAATTCTTTCAGTAATATTAGGCTCAATGAAACAAATATTTTTCTTGAGAAACACCATCCATGAGCTTTCCATATGCATTTATTTAATGTAAACTTTCTTGGTGAATGTCACAAAATATGAAAGACTTGCTGCTCCCTGCAGCCTGACAGTCACTGCAGAGAATACATTTCTGGTTACTGAAACTGCTGGATGGCTGGACTCTGAGAAGCCCTGGCCAAAAGTTTGTGGTGATTCTGCCAGGTTTTGATCTGGATGTATTAAAACAATAATTAGAATGTTCTGTACTTTATACAGTATCTTTCACCTAAGAATTTCAGAACTATTTGCAAACATTAACTTATTTGTCCTTGCTGTGATGTATGGTCATCTGGGAAAGGTCATTTGTCACGCTCTTTTCAAAAGGGCAGGTCTCCTGGACTCACCACTTTCAGACCAGATCGCCAAATCAAAAATAAAGCACCCAAGTAACTCAGTCAAACAAGCAAGCATCTGTGGTTTTGGGTTAGCTCAGCCATCCAAATAATTGCCTAAAGCTCCCACTCTCCCTCAGCTAAGGATCACAGCTC
The DNA here is from genome assembly GCA_004027375.1 of Macroglossus sobrinus. Taxonomy (NCBI): domain Eukaryota; kingdom Metazoa; phylum Chordata; class Mammalia; order Chiroptera; family Pteropodidae; genus Macroglossus; species Macroglossus sobrinus. Next base: position 206,603 of record PVKZ01002531.1, on the reverse strand, counting down.
ATATGTCAAAGTGATATTGAAAGGGGTCTCCTGACTTAACAGCCAAGGCTCTTTCAGCTACCATGATAGTCAATAGAAACCCTGGTATGTCACCAGTGTGCCAGGAAGCAATAAACCAAAGGTATGAGTTTGTCTATATAGTAAATATGTCAGAAGAATGTTCACTTCAACAAAAAACAAATGCCTCCAGATTTAGGCAAACACCCAAGGCATCTTCTAAAACCCTCGGGCTTGGATTAGACTTGGTCTAAAACAGGCCTAGATCATAAGAATCTATTTCCTGGCAACTGAAATTTTGTATTTATAGAAGAATCAAAACTGCTCTAACATGATTACTGATTGTTTCACAGTTAGGGCAAAACATCTAGGTTAAAATGGCATACCCAGGCGTCTTTAGGCATTTTCCAGAGGTTCCTCCAGGTTTAGGATCCAAAACCACAAACCAGAAACTGTCACAGAACACTCAATGTCTAGATTATGCTTGCTCTTTGAGAACTCAAATTTTTTTTAACAATCTCATGGTTCTAAAAAAGCTATCTCTCTTCTAGACGTCTAAGGTTCAAAAGGACCCCTCAATGTAATCATAATGTGTGAGTGGGTGAAAACTCAGTATGGAACACAGAGGTCCTAGAAATGAGAAAAAAACAGAATGGAAGAAAAATTTATGGAAGCAAAGACTCTGCTAAGGAGCGGGGCAACAAAGAAAGCAGTGGAGAGCAAAAAGTTCTGATAGTTCTGAGGAATAATCTTTCCTTGCCTTTTTTGCAGTTTCTAGTGTTTGCTGGCAATCCTTGACCTTCCTTAGCTATAGTTGCATCACTCAAGTAGCTATCTTCTCTCTGTGTCTTCACAGGGTCTTCCTTTCATGCCTGTGTTCAAATTTCTCCTTTGCAACCCCAGACATATTGGATTAGAGACCACCCACATAACCTCATTTTAACTTGATTGCCTCTGTAAACATCCTATTACCAAATAGAATCACAATCTGAAGTACTAGGGGTCAGAACTTTAATAGATTTTGGGTAGGAGCAGGTGGGGGACAACCCAATTCGACATAACAGCCTCCTATATATTTTCTATCAAAGTTTTAGAATTTTGCTTTTCCCATGTAGGCTTGCATTTATCTAAAACTGTTTTTTGAGTGCGGTAGTGCATCTAATTCATTTCCCATTCCTTAATCTCTCCTCCTTGTGTCTTGTATAGAAGAGTCCATTCTTTTGAGCCTATTTCCAAAGATACTTCTGCCACAGATCAGATTTCCATAGGAATGTAGGTCTGTTTCCAGGCTCTGTCTCCTTTTTTTAATTGAGTTATTTCCTATTGCTATTTCTTACATAGGTTTATAAAAGAACTTGATAACTTATAGGAATAATAGTCCCTCTTTATACTGTCTCTTCAGATTTGCTTTTTACTGTTTTTAACTATTAGTTAGATCTTCCATAAAAGATCCTAAGCTTTAACAAAAACCTATTGTTATTTTTATTCATATGCAATTGTATGAATCAAAGAGAAATGACATATTTTTATATCAAGTGTTTTGAATCATGCAAATAATCTCTATATATACTTAACATCTTTCAATGAGGGTTTTTTTTGTTTTAACCAAAACAAGTTTGCACAAGCTTGTTCGATTCATTTCTAGGTATCTAGGTGCTATGAGATGAATTGCTATGATATCCATGGGGTGGGTGATCTGTCATTGTAAAGTATGGAGAAGGAGGAGGAGTTGGAGAGATAGAAACCTAAGAAAGTGGTGGTCCTGTGTCCAGGGATAAAAGCTGGAGGTCCTTTCTCCTCTCTCATATGAATGTGAGTGATCAAAACAGTATTTTGGTGACTATTTCAAATTACCTTCGCTCCCCTTTCTCCTTCCCATAAGAGTAAAAACAAGAAAATCCAGTGTCAAAAAGCTGTTGGAAGGAAAGGGTTATAAAAGTTCCTAACATTAATAGTCATTGCTGGCAACTACCCACTCCAGGGCAACATCAAAAATACCATCCCTCAATTTTTTATATTATGTCCTCAACCATTAAGATTATGGAAAGCACAGCCCATGTAGTCCCACAATTTGTATTAGGGAATAAAAGCTATAGCATAAAAGCTTTATAGACTTGCCTTGCAGTTTTGATTTTCTGACAGGTGAGGTACCACAGCCATAGGATAGTACCTGCTCTTGGGATCAGACCACAGCAGTTGTGAGAGAACTGGGGTGAGTATCTTTGGCATATACCAAAATATTCTCTAAGGAGCAATGGGGACAGAAATTATGGATATGTTCGTAAGCACAAATAAGCCACCCCTCTGAGGACTTTCAGAAATAATAGGAAGGGGAAACTTTGCAGGAAGGCACCAGTTCTCTTTGCGTTTATGAAACCAAGAGCTTGTCAGCATGGGTTGTTAATATAAAGGAGACAGTCATGAACACTTTTGTGCTTGTCTGCCCAGAACAGCAGTTTCCCAAGGAGGGATACCTCCATCACACTTTTAGTCTATGTGATATGGATATGGCCACCGTTAGGCTCCAGGATGAAAGGATCTAGCCAATAAGAATCACTTGTGATTCACTTCCTGAGTAAAATATAGCCCAATATTGAACAAGCATTAGCCCCAAGATTCTATGGGAACAACTGGAAAAAAAGCCATCTGAACTCCTAGACAGATGAGATACAGCCTAAGGTTGTCTCCATGTTGGGGATGGAGAGTGGAGTTTGGTGAGGGAGAGAATTCTGAAAAGGAGACCATGCAGAGCTGAAAGACAAAAAGCAATATATTCCTGAGCATCTGTTTTATTTTCACTGGCTTGTAAATCATAAGATGCTCCAGATACAGGTCAGTCCATAAAGGAATTAATAAAAAGTCATACCTGTTTCTAATCTAAACTTTTAGCAAGCTATCAATATAAGAATAGAGAGTGTCTTAAATTAAACTTAGCTTGATGAGGAATATCTAGCAAAATGTGACAGCTAACAATGTATATATGTTGAAATAGAAACAAGACAAGTTGCCCACCACCATCACTACTATCTGTCATAATGTAAGGGTTCTAACAAATGCAACAGATGAAAAAAAGAAAGAATATTGAAAAGGAAGAGAAAATGCTTACCTTATGAGCAGACAACTAAAATCTTCTGAATTTTAAAAGAGAATAAAAGCGGAGTAAAAAATAAGTGACAGTCTGTAAAAAACTGTTTTTACTGCATATAAAATCAGTTGATAATATGTAAAATTTATAAATAGTTCATACAAACCACATTTTTAAAAAAATAAAAAAATAATAATATAGGATTAAAAATAGTAAAATTCCCAGAAGAAACACATAAAGACATGAAAAGGAGCTCAAAGTCACCAGTCGTTAGGGAAAAACAGATTGAATCTTAATGAGATGTAAATTTTCACACACAGAAATCTCTCATGTTGAAATATCCACACATATACATAAGATATTTATACAAATTTATTCTTTGCAGCATCTGCATTATCAGCAATAGCGAAAACTAAAAATCAACCTGAATGTGCATCAATAGTGTAGAGAGCTCAAAGTGATTATAATGAAGCTAGTCAAAGAATGCGGAGGACTATACGATGACTGTACTGACATGGAAAGGTAATACATACTATTAGGTTTGTTTTTTTTTAAAGCAATACACAGAATATTACATACAGAATAAACCCACTTATATTTTTAAAAATTGTGCAAACACAAGGAAGTACCTTCTCCAAGTCTCTAATGAGCCCATGATTTGTATTTCTTTTAGGATTAGAATGGTGTTTAGAAACCATTTACTAATATTTAATCAATGAATTTGTTAAAATGAGTCTGATGTCTGATGGTCATCTGGGATAAAATTGAGATTTTCAGAACATGATTAAATTACTACAAATTTTTTCCTTGGAAAAATAGTACTAAAGAAAATCTTTTATTTCTTGAAATCCACTTAAGCTATAGAATTTGACAGATGTAGCAATCCTTGTTCTGCATTTAATTATCTGTATCCTCCTTATTCTCACATTTAAAATTATATATTTCTCTTTGTGTTTATTTCCATTTGGAAGAATTAAAACTTACTGGTAGGCAACCTAAAAAAAAAAAAAAAGCATTTGGGGAGACATTTCAAAACCTTTAGGTCACACAATTATTGAAATAACCCCAGGGCATTATTGGTCCCTCAAGAACAAGCTTTATGTCTACTCTTGCTGGCAGCCTGAGTTGATGACAAAATGGTTTCTCCGCACTATTGATCTAAATCATGTAAATTCACCTTAATTAGCTTCACCTCAGTTAAACTTTAGATAATGGGCATCCAAGCAGCTGACCTTCCATTCTATGATAGCTCTTTCAAGAACTACAGCTTTACTTAGAACCCTGTCTTATGCCTACACCTGAGTTTGCACTGATTATACAATAAATGTGCCATAGAATGTGTAACAGTAAGTGCCAATACCTTACAGAGGTCTGATATACCTCTCTATCCTTAACTCTCCCACTCCTCACTCACTTTGTTCCTTCTTCCTGTACCTCCCTAGTGTCACCTTCCACCACCCCTCACTCAGGACTTCAATCTTGCCTTGCACATAGTAGCCACTCCATAAATATTTGTTTAATAAATAAATAAGCCAATAAATGTACAGATTTTATCTTAAACTAGCAAGTCCCCACCACCACTTGCCACATTCACCACCATGTATCCCTCCAAGTTCTCCATCTACTCATTTTTCTCCCCAAATTCACATTTAGTTTATCTTACATTATCCACAAAATTCAGATAAAATTGTTCCTTCAACAATGATCAATAGGATTACCACCATCGCTCACCCACCAAAAAAAATGCATATTTACTGTTACATATACAATGCTCAACTAAGGATTGTGAGTGCACTGAATAATATAAAAGTTTATGATTTTCCCTAATCAGATCAGTAATTACTAAATGCTTGAGGCCTTAGATAAATGCATTAACTCTAGCAAACTAAAATGTGAAGCAAAAAAATTGTTCTTAAAGCTTCCTCCAACAAACTTTGGGATTTATATGTGTCTCCTTCTTCAGGTGAGAATTTCACAAAAAGAACTTTTTTTAAGAATACATCTTTTACCTGTTTTTAAATTCAAGTGTAATAAGGTAAAAATTATAGTAACAATTTTTGGCACCAGAATTCTTGGAATTCTGTTCCTGTGATAAGCCATTTGGAGTCAAAGATGAGAGCTTTAAACTGGTGGATCATCAGTGGCTCAACCAACCACAATATGTAATTATGCTTCTTTAACTTTATTCTTATTCTTAGTTTGATTCGGTTTTTGTTTTCTCTTTGGAGAAAGAGAAGAGAGAAGGAGAATGAGGATAAGAAGAGCGAGTTGCCTGATAAGGAGCAGCCAAGAGACATTTTTAGAAAGAGCATGTCTGATGTTCAATTTCTTTGCATCATTGTGCTGCAGATCCTTTCTTTATTCATTCCTTCAAATTTTCTTCCTCTCAAAAAACTACTACTTTGCTTAACCCCATTTCTTACTTGCCCCAAGAATATTCACTGGCAGCTCTTGTAGCTGCAGCTTTTATGCCAAGATAACTCACAGATTACAGTCCTAACCTTACCCTCAAAGTTTGCCATGAAACATCTCACTTTTGTTATTATTTTCACACTGTTCTAGTATAGCAATAGTCTTTGGAAACAAATGACATTATTTTACTCATAGCATTCTGTTTTTAGTAGTTCTATAGCTGAAAATGTCAATCTAGAAAACATAGCTTTTCTACAAGTGATGTTACATGAATGCTAGCAGCAAGTGCACTTTTTTTTTTTTCTAACGGGGAAAAGGGTTTTAGGATGCCTTAGTATAAGTGACATTTAGAATAGAAATTGATCAAGAGAGTTAACGTAGTGTTTAGGTCAATACTATTCAGAACAAAGTCAGCTCTTCCAAAAGCAGGACCCAGAGCAGAAGTGGCCATAAATACTTATAAAAGGTCCCTGGAAATTTGCACAAACATATTCTACAAGAAACATAAATCAAACACTTATGTAAAATTAATTTTTGCTGAATTCATTTAATAGTTCTAATAGTTTGTGTATATGTGTGTATATGTGGTAGATGGCTTAGAATTTTCTGTATACAAGATCATGTCCACTAAGATATAGTTTTATTTTCTTCTTTGCAATTCTAATGCCTATTATTTCTTTCTCCTGCCTAATTTCTCTGGCTAGAACTCCAGTACAACGAATGGCAGTGGCAAAACATACATCCTTGTCTTGTTCCTGATCTTCAGAGAAAGCATTCAGTCCTTCACCATTAAGTATGTTAGCTGTAGGCTTTTATAGATGTTGACTATCAGATTGAGAAATTTCCCTTCTATTCCTGGTTTATTGAGTGTTTTTATAATAAAAGGATTTTGGATTGCTAAATGCTTTTTTTGCTTCCATTGAGAAGATCTATAGGCTTTGTCCTCTATTCTATTACTACAGTGTATTACTTTGAATGATACTTTTATTAGTTTCAAGCATACAATGCATTGATTAGACATTTATATAGTTTATAAAATGATACCTCTAATTTCTCCTTCTCTCCTCTGGTTTTCCACCTAGCCAATATATTAATGTTAACTGCATTCCCTATGCCATGCTCCCCATCCCCATAAACATCTATCAACTACTAATGCATACTTCTTTAATCTGTCACCCCTTTCTCTCAGTCCCCTAAGCTCCCTCACCTCTGTCTGTCACCAAATTGTCCTCTAAATTTGTGAGTGTATTTTTGATTAATTTGTTTATGTTCCTTAGATTCCACAGAAAAGTGAAATCGCATGGTATTTACCTCTCTCTGTTTGACTTATTTCACTCAGCATAATAACATGTAGGTCCATCCACGTCATTGTAAATGGTAGGTTTTCCTCTTTTCTTTTTAAAAATTTATTTATTTAAATTAGTTTCAAGTATACAGTACATTGGTAAGACATATAATTTAACTTCAAGTATACAGTATATTGGTTAGACATATACATAGCTCATAAAATGATCCCCCCAATTGCTTCCTCCCTCCCCTAGCCCTCCACCTAGCCATCATATTAATGCTAACTGCATGCCCTCTGCTGCAATCCCTATCCCTGGAACCAACTATCAACTACTAACTTGTATTTCTTTAACCCTTCACCCCCAAATTCCACCCCCACGTTCATCACCAAATTGTCCACTGTATTTGTGAATCTGTTTTTGATCAGTTTGTTCTTTTTGTTCTTTAGATTCCACATGTAAGTGAAATCATATGGTATTTACCTTTCTCTGTCTGACTTACTTCACTCAAGCATAATAATCTCTAGATACATCCATGTTATTGCAAATGGTAGGATTTTCTTTTATTTAATAGCTGAGTAATATTCCATTGTATATATGAACCATAATTTCTTTATCCAATCATCTGTTGATGGGCATTTAGGTTGCTTCCATATCTTGGCTATTGTAAATTGTGCTGCCATAAATATTGGAGTGCATAGATCTTTATTAATTATTTTTTGGGTTTTCTTTGGATAAATACTCAGAAGTGCAATTGCTAAGTCAAAAGTTATATTCATTTTTAATTTTTTGAGAAACCTCCAGTTTTCCATGCGGCTGTACCAGTTTGCAATCCAACCAACTATGTGTGAAGGTTACCTTTTCTCCACATTCTCACCAACACTTGTTTTTTGATTTATTGATGATAGCCATTCTAACAGGTGTGAGGTGATATCTCATTGTGGTTTTAATTTGCATTTTTCTGATGATTAGTGACTTTGAGCATCCTTTCATATGTCTGTTGGTTATCTGTATTTCCTCTTTGGAGAAGTATCTGTTCAGGTCTTCTGCCCATATTTTAATTGGATTATTTGTTTTGTTGTCGTTGAGTTGTATAAGTTCTTCATATATTTTGGATGGCAGCCTCTTATCAGATGTATCATTGGTGAATATCTTCTCCCAAAACTCAGTTGTCTTTTTGTTTTATTGATGGTTTCCTTTGCTCTACAAAACTTTTTAGTTTGATGTAGTCCCATTTGTTTATTTTTTTCTCTTGTTTCCCTTGCCCAAAGAGATATATCTGAGAAGAAATTACTGTTAGTAATATCAGAGAGTTACCTATGTTTCTAAAAGTTTTATGATTTGGGGTCTTACATTTAAGTCTTTAATACATTTTGAGTCTGTTCTTGTATAAAGTGTAAGAAAGTGGTCCAGTTTCTTTCTTTCTTTTTTTTTTTGTATGTATCTGTCCAATTTTTCCAACACCATTTATTGAAAAGACTATCTTTACACCATTGTATATTCTTGCCTCTTTTGTCATATATTATGTCAGCGTATAGGCATAGATTTATTTCTGGGTTCTCTATTTCATTCCATTAATCAATGTATCTGTTTTAAATGCCAGCACCATGCTGTTTTATTACTATAGCCTTGTAGTGTAGTTTGATATCAGGTAGTGTGATACCTTCAACTTTATTCTTTCCAAGATTGCCATGGCTATTTGGGTTTTTTTATGGTTCCATATAAATTTTAGGATTATTTGTTCTAGCTCTCTGAAAAATGCCATTAGTATTTTGAGAGGCATTGAATTGAATCTATAGATTGCTTTGGCTCATATGGCCATTTTAACAATGTTGAGTCTTCCTACCCACAAACATGGTATATGCTTCCATTTATTTGTATCTTCTTCAATTTCTTTTTTCAACATCATAATTTTCTGAGAATAGGTTTTTAACCTCCTTGGTTAATTTGATTCACAGGTATTTTATAGTTTTTGATGCAATTGTAAATGGTATTGTTTTCTTAATTTCTCTTTCTGAAAGTTCATCATTGGTGTATAAAAATGCAACTGACTTAAGAATATTTATTTTGTAACTTGCTACTTTACTGAATTCATTGATCAGTTCTAGTAGTTTTTTGGTGGAATCTTTCAGGTTCTCTATACACAGTATCATGTCATCAGCCAATGATGAGAGTTTATTTCTTCCTTTTTAATTCAGATACCTTTTACTTCTCTTTCATGTCTTATTGCTGTGGCTAAGACTAAGAATGTTGAAGAAGAATGGTGAAAGTGTGCATCCTTGTCTTGTTCCTGATCTTAAGGAAAATGCTTTTAGCCTTTCCCCATTAAGTATGATGTTAGCTGTAGGTTTGTCATATATGGCCTTTATTATATTGAGGTATGTTCCCTCTATTCTCACTTTACTCAGAGTTTTTATTGAAAGACTTGCATATTGAAACAGTTTTGATTTCTGGGATAAATCCCACTTAGTCAAAGTACATAATCCTTTTGATATGTGGCTGGATTTGGGTTGCTTTTTTCACCCATATTCATAACAGATACTGGACTGCAGTTTACTCATGTCTTTATTTGGTTTTGATATCAGGGTAACTCTGGACTCATTGTTAATTTTGTTGATGTGCAGACTTAATTTTATACAGATTTCAAGGTGTCGGGAGACCTGAGGTAACTTTTGGGTTATACTGTTGTGTATAATGGAAACTCACTAAATGTTTATCCTTGAATAGAATTTTCAGAGTTACACTCTCTTCTCCTCCTCAATGGCATTCAGATAGCACTAAAATTGACTCTACATTCCACAGAACTTTATTTATACAAGGTAAAAGGTTAAATAAATTTGACAAATGTTGAAGATAAATGTTTCTCATTTTGATCTTTTTAAAAAACATTAGGAAAGAGATTCAAAATGGCATAGAAGGTAAAAGCTGTACACACCTCCATCAACCACACCACAATTATAATAAAACTACAGTGCAACCAGTATTCAGATTTGCCAGAGGTCTGGTTGAACAGAAGGTCTACAACTAAGTTACCTCAAATAACAGGTCACCTCAAAATGGTAGGCAGAGTGGAGATGTGAAATGGCCTGGTCCCACAACCACAGGTGGCTATGCAGAATGGGGAGGGCTATCTTGGCTGCAGATCCCCCCTCCCCTGACTGAAGAATGATGGGTCCCAGTCCACACTGAGCTCTCCAGCACAGGGTTCCAGTGCCAGGAAGAGAAGTCCTGATAACCTCTGGCTGTAAAAACCAACAGAGATTGAGGCTGAGTGAGATGGAGGGCTATACGAAGCAGAGACCTTTCTCTTAAAGGTCTAATGCCCAGCCTTACTCACTTATAGACTCAATGCTCTGAGCTCCAGCTCTGGGAAGCTAATCAAGGGGCACCAGGGACATACAGGGAGGCACTGAGCTGTCAGGCTTCAGGGTAAGAGCTGGAGAGGTGGTTTGCTCCTGTACAGAGATGCAGGCAGAAGTCATGTTTTCTTTGTTGAGCCCTCCCCACTTCCATCCTGCAGATGCAGATGCCACCAACCTGGATAACACAGGTTGCTCCACCCAGAGGATTCCCTGAGACTCTACCTCTCCCAAGTTGTGGGCTCACCTAAGCCACTTCCAGTGATTTTATTCCATTCACATAGGCTGTCTTGGCTTCTGCTGTGGACTTTTATGAAATCTTTCAGAGGTTCACAAAACCCAAAGAAGCAGCATCTAGCTTAGGCATCTGGCCCTGTACCTATTGCCGAGCAGCCCCAAATCCTGCACTAGTGGCAGTCAGCCTTGGGTTTGGAGTTGACCTTGTGAGGCACCTATATGCCAAGCACGGGTCGCAGCCATATGTGGATCACTTGGTGACTCTTACCAGGTGTCTCCAACACAGGCGCCAGAGGTGCACAAGCTATGGCTGAATTGGACCTGCAGTTGGACCCTTCTCAGGTCTGTGGCAAGGGGCCCCACAGCACAGCTACTACATAGTGTCACTCTACTAAGACTGGGAGACATAGAAGACCTACCTAATACATAGAAACAGACACAGGGAGGCAGCCAAAATGGGGAGACAAAGAAACATTTCCCACGTGAAAAAAAAACAGAACAAAGCTTCAAAAAAAAAAGAATTCACCAAAATGAAGACTAGCAATATACAGATGCAGAGTTCAAAACACTGGTTATAAGGATGCTCAAAGAATTTAGGTGAAGAGTAGATGAACTTAGTGAGAACTTCAACAAAGATACACACACAAAAAAAAATCAGAGATGGAAATTATAAAAGGGAACCAGTCAGAAATAAATAATACAATATCTGAGGTAAAGAGTATAATAGAGGGAATCAACAGAGTGGAGGAAGAATAGGATCAAATCACCAATATAGAGGATGGGGTAATAGAGGACACCAAATCAGAATGGCAACAAGAAAAAAATCCAAAATAATGAAGATAATGTAAGGAGCCTATGTGATAACATCAAACATAACAAAATTCACATCATAAGGGTACCAGAAAGAATGGAAGAGCAAGACATGAGTAGAGCTGCTTTCATGACTACCTCTCTTTGAAATTTACATTCTGTGTTCATGCATGTGGGTGTGTACATACACACATAGCACATCTGAAATAATCGCAAAGTAGGGAAAGTAAAAAAAGAGATATCTCAGTAGAACTAAAAACTTACTGCAGAGCCCCAGGTACAGTTTACTCTAAAACAAGGCTCATCCAGGTCATAACACTTTAGTCCAAAAACAAATGATATTTTACTCTAACTACTCATGTACTATACAGTCCTCTCAAATCTCAAAAATATTCTTGTCTGACGACAAGAAATCTGAAAAGCAGGATTACACTATGCATATTCTCTTAGGCCAGCCACATTTCTATGAGGAAAGAAGGAAGAAGAAAGATAATTATGAGCAATTAACATTTTTTATGCTGCACGGAGATTTGAAATCTTTTCTATTAATTGTAGATGAAGAATCTATAAGTTGACTCCCACATTAAATAGTAACAAAAGAAGCAAAAACCTAAAAGAAAAGGGTAACAATGGCTGGATCAAGGTAACATAGACCTTGTAGGAATTATCACCAAGATAGTAAAGAGCTCTCCCTGACCCAGCAGAAATAAGTGAATGAGCAAAGGAGATCAGTTAAAAAGACATCCCTTAACTGAGTCTTATGTGTCTGAGTTTCAATAGATTGGCAAAGAAATAATTCAGAATAGTGTCAGTTTTACAGAACCACACCATGTATGTGTGTATGCATAAATACATATGGTGGTGCTGAGGAGTGAGGCTCCCCAACTCAGGGTTCCACTGCTGGGAAGAGAAGTCCAAAAAACACCTGAATATGAAAGCCAGTGGAGATTGCAGCTGAGTAAAACAAAGGGTGGCTAGAGTCCCAGGCATTCCTCTTAAAGAGCCCACTTATGGACTTACTCACTGAGGGACTAACTAACTCACTCTGAGTTCCAGTGTTGGGGTAGCAGCTTGAAAGTTACCAGATACATATGAAGAAGAACTTCAGTTCAAGGTTTGGCCTCTCCAGGCACCTCCAAGCCCAGCATAGGTGGTTGCTATATGCAAATTTCTGGGTAGCTAAATGCCAGGTGGCTCCAAGCAGGGCACAGGCTGTGTTAGAAGTTGACCTGAGGTAGGGCCCCTCCCAGGAGGCCTGGAAGCCAGGATACCAAGTGGTTGGCTTCCGCCCAAGTTAAAGCACCACCCGGCTTCTTCCATGGACACCACACCCAAAAGGCAGGTGGTGTATACGCCATGGCAAGCACCAGAATCCCACTAAGGTGAATCCTCCTCTGTATGGTCAGCCCTGGCCCAACAGCTCCTCCACTATAGACTCAACCAGTCCTCACAACCAATTAGCCTAAGGGTCAATCTGTTCCATTGACATGAAAACAGAAACCAAGGCTCAACTACAACAGGAGCACACAATCCACACAAAAGATGCACCTGGAGCACTAACTCAGGTGACTAGGGAGACTGAACCACTGGGCCTCACAGGAAACCTACTATGTAATGTCACCCTACCAAACCTAGGAGACATTTAGCTCTACCTAATACATAGAAACAAACACAGAAAGGAAGCCAAAACGGGGAGACAGAAAAATATGTCTCAGATAAAAAAAAAAAAGAAACAGAGTAAAGCTCCAGAAAAAGAACTAAAGAAAGTGGAGACAAGCAATCTACCAGATGCAGAGTTCAAAACACTAATTATAAGTATCTCAATGACCTCAGTGAGAACTTCAATAAAGAGATAGAAAACATAAAAAGGGATATAGAAAACAGAAAAAAAAAGTCAAAATGAATACTTTAGAGGCAATCAATAGTAGATTGGCTGAAGCAGAGGATCGAATCAGCAATTTCAAAGATAAGATTGCAGAAAACACCAAACAAAAGAGCAAAAAAAAAAAAAAAATCCAAAAAAAATGAGAATATTTTAAGAGGCACTGGGACAACATCAAGAAGGAGAAAAGAGAGAAACAGAGGAATTAAAAATCTATTTGAAGAAATAATAATGGAAAACAACCCTAACTTGTTGACGGAAGTAGACACACAAGCCTAGGAAATGCAGAATCTCAAACAAGATGAACCTTGAGGCCCACTCCAAGACACATCATAATTAAAATGTCAGAGATTAAAGACAGAAAGAGAATCTTAGAAGCAGCAACAGAAAAGCAGTTAGTTACCTACAAGGAAGCTCTCATAAGCCTGGAAGATGATTTCTCAACAGAAACTTTGCAGGCCACAAGGGATTAGCATGAAATATTCAGAATAGTGAAAAATAAGGACCTACAACCAAGATCACTCTACAAAGCAAAGCTATCATTTAGAACTAAAAATGAGATAAAGAGCTTTCAGACAAGAAAAAGCTAAAGGAGTTCATCACCATCAAACCAGTATTAAAAGAAATGTTAAAGGGTTTTTTTTAAAAAGAAGAAAAAAGTTAAAAATATGAATAATAGAATGGCAATAACTATATATCTATCAATGTAAATAGAGTAAATGCTTTAATTAAAAGACATAGGGTGGCTAAATGAATAAGAAAACAAGACCCTTACATATGCTGCCTATAAAAGACTCACTTCAGATCGAAAGATGTGTACAGACTGAAAGTAAAAAGATGGAAAAATGGAAATTAAAAAAAAAAAAAGCTGGTGTAGCAAAACTTATACCAAACAAAATATACTTTAAAACAAAGGTTAAAAAAGAGACAAAAAAATTATTCCACTTCTGGTTTTTTATCTGAAGAAACCCAAAATACTACTTTGAAGGGACATGTGAATCCATATGTTCATTGCAGCATTATTTACAAATGCCAAGATATGGATGCAACCTGGGTTTCTGTCCACCAATGGATGAATGGATAAAGAGGAGGTAGTACACATATACGACGGAACATTACTCACCAATAAAAAAGAATTAAATCTTGCCATCTGAAACAACATGGATGAACCTAGAAGATATTGTGCGGAGTGGAGTAAATCAGACATAGAAAGACAAATGCCATATAATTTCACTTATATGTGGAATCTAAAGAACAAAAAAAAAAGTGTACAAACAAAACAGAAACAAACTCATAGATACAGAGAACATTTTGATGGTTGCCTAATGGGAGGGAGTTGGGAGTTGATGAAAAAGAGGAAGGGATTAAGAAGTACAAATTGGTAGCTGCAAAATAGTCATAGGGATGTAAAGTATAGCATAGGGAATATTGTAATAATTATGTATGGTATCAGATAAGTACTAGACTTATCAAGGTGATCACTGGGTAAGTTACATAAATGTCTAATTACTATGTTGTTTACTTAAAACTAATATAATATTGTATGTCAACTGAAATTGAAAAAGAAAATATTTTTTTAAAAAGTTCAAGATATAACAAAGAAGGATGTCAGTATAAACTAAGGGTATTAATCTATATTTTATTTTCTCTCATCACGGATGCTAATGGACACAAACAATAACACACAATCTAGCAGAGTATACTTATAATAAAACTATCTTCCTGTTATGAGACATGACATGCTAACATGGCAAAAAATTCCCATATACATTTTTTATAGCATATATATATTTTTAATGCACTATTTTCCAGTAGATGCCATACTGTATGATCAATATTATTGATCTTTTGGGGAAGAGACAAGTACAATTGACCATGGGAGTCTATAAATTGCTTTTTCACTATAATAACATTCAACCTAATGAAAAAAAATTCCCAAGATGTCAAATCTGATTTTTAAATCAACTGATTCCTCACTGCTTCAAGGAAACCAGGAGTGAAACCATCCCAATTAAATCAGAGCCAAGCCACTGTTATCTGGTTTTTAAAATGGGTTCCCCAGCTAACAATATCTTTGAAAACCACTGGCTAATACCACAGTCTATCATTACTCTGAAATAAGAAAACAAGATTTGCAAGTAGCATTATTTAATTGATGGCTCTTTACATGATATTCTAACAAAATCATGAGAAAATTCTTACTGACTGTGCTTGGTATCCTTTGACCTTGCAGGTTGCCTCTTCACCTCTACACCCTACTCTCCAACTTAGAAGGCTGACTGCATGAACTACATTGGCACGGGCTACTAACAAGAATTTTGTTACCATGCTCTACATCAGCAACACCACCCTTAACTTCTTGGTAGGTTTATCCAGGAGATAACTTTGGCAGGGGAGATGAGGCAATCCTCTCCAGGCTTCTCTGCCTCCTTGTGGCTGATGGCCGTTGCCTCTCATACACAACCAGTGCTTGGACTACTGCTCACCCCTGAGGGTTCCCAGCCTTGGTAATCAGTACCTTAATTCAACTCTGTTTGAACAATGCTTATTCAAGTGTGCCTCAGACTGACTGATTTAGCAACTTGTATCGGTGTCTATGAAAGCCCTTACACATACATGTTCTAACTTAATCCTATAAGGTTACAGGCTTAGGGTAAATGCACAGCATATACAATATATACTTTTTTTTTTACAATATAGGGATAGGTGAGCAGGGAGGGGCCTGGTGGCAGAGTGAGCAAAGTAATATCAAAGGTCTAGTTAGAGGGTGCCTGCCTAGGCAGCCAGCCTCTAGGACCTCAGGCCAACTATAACAATAGCCAGAAACCTATAAATGGCCTCTGAGACCCTGGAATCAATCGCTGCTCTAGTTTCCTCAATCCTTACCTTTGCAGTAGAGCCCACACCTGAGATGTTTTCATCAGTAGTTTCACATCAATTTGTAAAACTGTTGAAGAATTTCTTAAATTGCAGTTTATTTCTGCTCTTTTTAATGACTTCCATATTCCCAAAAGAATTTGTTCCTATTTTTTTATATCTTTGATATAACAATTTTTCTTTTAAGTGAGTTGACATTTCTTCCTCAAAAGACATTTAAATAGGTTTATCTCTAACATCAATGGTAAGGTATTTGTAACCACTTTTCTTTAATTTCCCCTAACATTTAAGACACGGCTTTGCAGGACCATCACCCAAAGTTGCCTGCAGCACTCCAAGATGAAATGCTGCAGAGGAGCTCCGCTGCTTCCACACACTGAAAAACAGGGTACCCTGAGCCAGAGTGGAAGAAGTATGATGAAAGAAAACCTGTTAACAACGCCTAAAGCCTCAGCTCCATGTAAACACTGGTTTTTAAATCAGAAATTTTATGTTGACAAATAATAAGAATCAAAGAAAGTAAAAGAAAGAAATGAGTATATGTCATCTCAATGTTGGCCTTTAAATGTATTCACTATGGTGTTTCCTTCTTCATCTAGTTTTTCCTTATGATACAATCAGGCATACTAAATATTAAACTTGAAACTGTCTTCTTTTTTATAAATGGTATATAAGCACTGTTTTATTCTAATACATGAAATTAAGCCTCTAAATATTTTCCCAATCTGTTGTTAAGTTTTCATGACTATTTTACAAAATACCACAGAAGTCTAAGATGCTTAGAAGAGAAAAATAAAATAATAACCAAAAGCATATGTGTTTACTTAATCCAACTAGTGGGAGATTAAATGTACTTTCTGTTTTACTTTGTGATTGAGGATAAATTTTAAAACATTAAATATAAGACCAAGACTAGAAAAAGAGCTATACAAACCTAAAGTAAGCAGAGGAAAAAAATAATAAAACTTAGAGCAGCTATCAATGAAATTGAAAACAAATTAACATAGGTAATCAACAAAGCCCAAAACTGGTTCTCTTAAAAGATCAATATAGTTCATAAACCTCAATCCAGGCAAACCAAGAAAAAGAGAAAAGACAAAAATTACTAGTATCAGAAATGAGAGGCCATCACTGATTATGCCATACACATTAAAAGGTTAATAAATAAATACTATTAAAAAAACATTGTTTAATAACAAATAAAATGAACCAATTACTTGAAAGGCACAATCAAAACCCACACAAGTAGAAATATATCATCTGAATAGGCCTATATCTATTAAAGATATTGAACCAATAATTAAAACAAAACACTGGGCCCGATAGTTTCAAAACACTGGGCCCAGATAGGCCTAGCATCAGCCCAAACCAGATAAAAATGTTACAGGAAAAGTAAACTGAAGACCAACGTCTCTCATGAACATTGATGCAAAATTCTTCAAAAGAATATTAGCAAGTGGAATTTAGCAATTATAAAAGAAGTATACACTGTGACCAATTTATCACAGGTATACTAGGCTTGTTCAACATTTAAAACTCATTTAATGTAACCCATCACGTAAACAGGCTAAAGGAGAAAAATCACACGACTATATCAGTAGAAGCAGAAAACTCATTTCATAAGTTCTAATTCCCAGTTGTGATAAATACTAGGAATAGCAGGGAACTCCCTCAACTTGATAAAGGGCATTTGCAAAAAACCTACAGCTAACATTATACTTAAATGGAAAAACTAGATGCTCTCCTCCTAAGATCAAGAACAAGACAAAAATTCTCCCTCTCATCACACTTATTAAACATTGTACTTAAAGACCTAGCTAACATAACAAAACAAAAAGAGGAAATCAAAGGTATAAAGATTGGAAAAAAAAGAAATAAAACTCTTTGTTTACCAGTGACATAACCATCTATGCAGAAAATCTCAAATAAGAAAATAAATTCCTGATCACAGAGGTAGTGATTTCAGAAGCATGGCAGCATAAGGGATCTCCCTTGATTTCTCCCCTTGAAACTACAAGGAGTTGAACAGCAACATCTCAACAAATAACACCCAACCTGCACAAAAGCACATGTGAGAGAACTGTTCATTAGAGCATTTGAAGGTCGGCCATTCATGTGCAATATAGCAAGGCAAAAAACGATAAACAAAGCCAGGTGCTGTGAAAAGTAGCCCCAGCCCAGAGCTCCCAGATGGTGATGGGGAGAGGAGAACAATGTTATGGTTTCTTGGATCTTCAAGCCCAGAACAGTCCTGCCTGATGGATAATCATATTCCACTTAGCAAAGCCTAGGGAGCAGGGTGGAGAGCAGAGCAGAGATAGAAAGCATACTTTGCCAGACAGAAAGTTGAGTCACAGAGCCTAGCTGTCTATCCTCACCATTTCAGAGCACACTCTCACCCACTCATACCCTCCCAGTGCTAGCACAGGGGATATTGTGCAACCAGGACTGAAACATACACAGCATGTAGTCCCAGGGATAGGAGAGGGGGTATAAATGCAAAGCTGCTGAAGCCTCAGCCAGTATTACTAGAAGGAAAACAGTCATGCACAAGGCTGGCCTGTCCCAATCCACCCTACCCCCATCCAATCAGGCTGATTCACAAGGAAGCAGCAGAGCATTACACCTGACAGTAGGAGTAGTACCAGGTCTTCATGATCCATTCAAAAGGTTCTCATGACCCTTCACATTCTCCCAGGGGGGTGGAGCCCTGGAACCAAGGCAACCAGGACACATAGGAGATACAAACCTTTCCCAAGAAAAAAAAAAACATTCTTAACCTCAAAGCAGAAATCCAGCCGGCTTTGGCTGTGCAAGAGGCCTGGGAGACACCTACCTGAAATCAATAACAACAAAAAAACCTCTTCTTATCAATCTGATAAAGGAGATCACTAGTAATATTTAAAAAAAAAAAAGGCAAATTACTTTCCCATTAATGCCTAGGTGGAGAAATAGTCCATCAGATACCATTAACAACCAATGTGACAAGGCAGCTCAGAAAGAAAATGAAAAATCTCCAGAAAATAAGCTTAAAGATATAGAAACATGGAATGTAAATGACAGAGAAGTCAAGATTGCACTTCTGGAAAAAATCAATGAGATGTAAGAAAATTCTAATCGACAGTTCAAAGAACATAGAAATAAAACGAATGAACAACAAGAATACTTAACCAAGGAGATTGAAACTTAAAATAAAAAGAACCAAATAGAACTTCTGGAGATGAAGAATTCACTATAAGAGATGAAGAATCAAATAGCAAGCTTAGGAAATAGAGTGGACCAGATGGAGGATAGAATTAGTGATATCGAAAACAGAAAACTGAAAATGATACAGAAAGAAGAGACTCTAGAATTTTAAAAAAAAGTGAAAGAACTCTACTAAAAACCATCTTAAACCATCAGAAAAAGCAACATAAGAATAATGATGATATAAGAAGGAGAAGAGAAGGAGAAGGCAATAAAGAGTCCTTTCAAACAGTCAATGAGAATTTCCCAAACCTAAGGAAAGGACTGGATCTTCAAATCCAAGAAGCAAACAGAATACACCTAATTATCTCAACCCAAAAAGGTCTTTTTCAAGACACATTAGAGGAAAACTATCAAAAATTAATAACAAGTAAAATTAAAGCAACCAGAAAGAAGAAAGTAATCTATAAAGGAAAACCTATTAAACTATCATCGGACTTCTTGGCGCAAACCTTACAAGCTAGGAGGGAGTGGAACCAAATATTCGAACTATTGAAAGAAAGAAATTACCAGCCAAGGATAATATATCCAGCAAAGCTCTCCCTTAGATATAAAGGAAAAATAAAGACCTTTTCAGATATACAAAAACTGAGAGAATTTTCCACCACAAGACCTGCATTACAGGAAATGCAGAAAGGGGTCATCCTACCCAAAACAAAAGGCCAAAAAAAAACCATATCTATGGGTAAGATGACTAACAGGCAGATAGAAGCAAAAAAACTTATTAAGAACAGAATATTTATAAGCGTAAATATTACATAATGATTAAAGGTAAAAAAAAACACACACACACTTTAAAAAGAGAAGAAGAAAATAGCTGCTGCAACTTAGAAATGAACTTACAGCATGAAGAGGGATAATGCGAAACAACAAAAATAGAAAAGTAGAGGGAGTAAAGATCCAAATCTGCAAAAGGGAATGGAGATAAAGCACATGCAAAAGAAAAAGGACTTCTGCATGAACAAAAAATCCAGAACTGAAACACATAACATAAAACATGAGGAAAAAGAGGAAAAAATCATAAAACACCACCAAATTAAAATAACAGACAGAAACACAAGGACAAAGAAACTATGGAGATAACCAGGAAAAAAAGATAAAGTGGCTATAGGAAAACCTCATATTTCAATAATCACCCTAAATGTAAATGGACTGAATTTATCAATTAAAAGGCAAAGCATATTAGATTGGATCAAAAAACAACACTCAACTATATACTGCCTTCAAGAGACAAATCTCAGCTGCAAAGACAAATATATAGACACAAAGCAAAGGGGTGGAAAACAATATTCCGAACAAATGGCATCCAGGGAAAAACAATTTCAAGATTAAAAAAAAAATTAACAAGACACAAGGATGGACATTTCATAATGACAAAAGGGACCATTCATCAAGAATAACTTACACTTATCAATATATATTCTCCCAATCAGGAAGCATCAAAATGTATAAAGCAACTACTAACAGAACTAAAGAGAGAAGCTGATGGAAACACACATATAGTAGGGGACCTAAATACTCCACTGTCAGCTATGGATAGATCATCTAAACAGAAAAATCAATAAGAAAATGTCATCCTTAAATGACATATTAGACCAATTGGACATAATTGCTATTTACAGAGCCTTTCATCTTAAACATCAGATTACACATGCTTCATGGAACATTCTCAAGGATAGACCATATGTTAGGACACAAAACTAGCCTCAACAAATTTAAGAAAATTGAAATCATACCAAGCAAATCTGGTGATAATGCTTTGAAACTGGAGATCAACTATAAAAAGGAAGTGGGAAGAACCACAAATAGATGGAGATTAAACAACATGCTACTAAAAAACAACTGGATCAAGGAAGAAACCAAAGGAGAGATCAAAGGATACATAGAAACAAATAAGAATGAATATATAACATATCAAAACTTTTGGGCAACAGCAAAAGTGATAAAAGAAAAGTTTATATTCATTACAAGCCTATCTTAAACAAGAAAGCTCCCAAATAAACAACTTAATATTTTATCTTAAAACACTAGAAAAAGAACAAATGAAGCACAAAGTTAACAAAAGGAAGGAAATAGTTAAAATCAGAGCAGAATTAAATAAAATTGAGAACAAAAAGGCAATGGAAAAAATTAATGCAACAAAGAGCTAGTTCTTGGAGAAGATTAATAAAATTGACAAACATGAGCCTAAACTTACTAAGTCAAAAAGAGAAAGGACACAAAAACAAAATGAAAATTGAAAGAGTTCATATTACAGCAGATACCACCAAAATACAAAGGATCATAAAATATTATGAAAAATTATATGCCACAAAATTTAATAACTCAGAAGAAATGGACAAGTTCTTAGAAATAAATAACCTTCCTAGACTAAATCATGAAGAACTGGAAAACCTGAATACACTGATCAACAGTATGGAAATTGAAAAAGTTATTTAAAAACCCCCAAAAAGTAAAAGTTCGGGACCAGATGGTTTCAGCAGTGAATTCTACCAAACTTTAAAAAATATTTAATACCTTTTCTTCTCAAACTTTTCCAAAAAGTTGAAGAAGAGGCAGACTTCCTAACTCATTTTATGTGGTCAACATTACCCTGACGCCAAAACCTGGTAAAGATAACTCAAAAAAAGAAAACTATAGACCAGTATCTTTAATAAACACAGATATGAAAAATCTAAATAAAATACTAGCAAATTGAATGCAACAGCACATTAAAAATATACACAGTGATCAAGTGGACTTCATTCCAGGGGCACAAGGATAGTTCGACATACACAAATTGATTAATGTGATACACCACATAAACAAAATAAAGAATAAAAATCATATGATCACAAAAATAGGTGCAGAAAAAGTATTTGACAAGAAAAAGCATCCATTCACAATTAAAACACCTAATAAAATGGGTATAGAAGGAAAATACCTCAATATAATAAAAACCATATAAGACAAATCCTTAGCTAACATTATACTTAATGGTGAAAACTAAAAAATTTCCCTCTAAGATCAGAAAGAATACAAGGCCATCTGCTATCAGTAATATTGTTCAATAGAGTGTTGGAAGTCCTAGGCTGAGCAATCAGGTAAGAGAAAGAAGTAAAAGGCACATAAGGGAATAAGAAAGTTAAATTGTCATTTTTTACAGATGACATGATTCTATATATAGAAAACCCTAAAAACTCCACCAAAAAAAATAAGAAATAATAAACAAATATAGTAGTTTCAAGATTCAAAATCAGTGGCCAAAAATCCATAGCACTCCTACATTCTAATAATTATTTTTCAGACAAAAAGAAAAGAAAAAAATTTTTGCAATTGCAACAAAAAAAATAAAATAACTAGGAATAACTCTAACGAAATATGTGAAGGATGTATACAAGGAACACTATAAGACATTATCAAAAGAAATTGAAGAAAGACACAAAGAAATAACAAGATATTCCATGTTCATGGATTGTAAGAATCAACATAGTTAAAATGACCTTATTACCTAAAGCATTACACAGATTCAATGCAATCCCCATCAAAATTCCAACAGCATTCTGCAAAGAAATAAAACAAAAAATCATCAGATTTGTATGGAAGAACAAAAGACACTGAATAACCAAAGCAATCCTGAGGAAAAAGAGCAAGGCCAGAAGTATCACTCTGCTTGGCATCAATGCACACTACAAACCATCAATAATCAAAACAGTATGGTATTGGCAAAAAAAAAAGAAAAAAGAAAAAAACAGACACACAGATCAATGGAACAGAATTGAGAATCTAGAATTAAACCCCTGTATATATGGGCAAATAATTTTCAACAAAGGAGACAAAAACATACAATAGGGAAAGGAAAACCTCTTCAATGAATTGTGCTTGGAAAATTGGAAGGCCAAATGCAAAAGAATAAAACTAGAATGCTATCTATCACCACATACAAAAAATTAACTCAAATGGATCAAAGACCTAAATATAAAACTTGAAACAACAAATTGCATTGAAGAAAACAGATACTAAACTCATGGACATTGGACTTAAAGAGGATTTTATGAATTTAACCTCAAAGGCAAGAGAAGTCAAAAAAAAATGAATGGGACTACAACAAACTAAGTTCTGCACAGCAAAAGAAACCATCAACAAGGCAAAGAGGCAACAATCTGAATGGGAGAATACATTTGCAAACAGCACCTCCAATAAGGGCCTAATTTCCAAAATATATAAAGAACTTATACAACTCAATAGCAACAACAACAACAAAAAATGCAATTAAAAAATGGGCAGAGGACCTAACAGACATTTCTCCCAAGAAGACATAGAAATGGCCAACAAACATGAAAAGATATTTTACTTCACTAGCTATTAGGAAAATGCTAATCAATACCACAATGAGATACCATTTCGCACCTGTTAGAATAGACAAATTTTACATTTTTTACATTTTACATTTTACAGGACAAATAATAACAAGTATTGGAGAGGTTGTCAGGGGGCGGCGGAGGAGTCCCCATACACTGCTGGTGGGAATGTAAAATGATGCAGCCACTATGGAAAACAGTATAGAGGTTCCTCAAAAAACTAAGAATAGAATTACCATATGACCCAGCAATCCCCCTTCTGGGGATTTACCCAAAAAACCTGAAACCATTTATCTACAAAGATATATGCATCATTGGATAGATGATTGGATAAAGAAGATATGGTACATATATACAATTGAGTATTACTTGGCCATAAGAAAAGATGAAAACTGCCACTTGCAACTACATGGATGGAGCTTGAAATTAGAAAAGGTTGAGAACCATATGATTTCACTCATATGTGGGATATAAATAAACATGACAGAGACTCATGGACACAGACAGTGGATTAGTGGTTACCAGGACAAGAGGGGAAGTGGGAAGGTAGATAGGATAAAGGGTATCAAATATTTGGTGGCAGAAAGAAATATAACTATAGATGATGAACACACAATGCAATATACATATGATGCATTATTGAATTGTACACTTGAAACCTAATTGATTTTTTAAACCAATGTAACCCCAGTGATTTTAATAAACACTGGAATTTTAAAAAAAGAAAAAGAAAAAGAAAAAAATTCCTGGCACTAATAAATAATTATAAACAGCAAAGTTGTAGGATCCAAAGTTAATACACATTCAAATTGCTTTTCTCTATACCAAAAATAAACAAGTGGAATTAAAAATTGAAAAACTATTCTGTTATATTAGCACCCCAAAAAATGAATACTTAGATATAAATATACAAAATATATACAAATCTAATAAGGAAAATTATAAAACTGATTAAAGAAAACAAAGATCTAAATAAATGAAGAGATATTTCATGTTCCTGGGTATGAAGACTCAATATTTTCAAAATATCAGTTCTTCACAACTTGATTATACATTCAACGTAACCCTAATCAAAATCCTAGCAACATCCAAAGAAGTGATCTTTAATCTAGAAAAAGGTAAGAGGCAGGAGAGGGAGATATAGTTTCACTTTCCAAATAGTGAAAATGGGTATGACATTCCCCAGGGCAGGAAAAAGGCAGAGTATGTTAATGAATGAAATGAAGACTGCAAACTGGAAGGTGGCACAGGATGAGGCTGAAGAAGAAAGCAAAATTGTTCAGGGCTTTTAGATGAGTTATAGAATCTGAGCTAAAGGAAACTAGCAAATATTGAAGAACTGTAAGCATGGATGAGATATATCAGATTTATGTTTTTAAATAAAGTTACTCTGGCTATCAAGATTGGAGATGGACAAGTGTAAATGTCAAGAGAGTTAGAAGCCCAAAAGAGCAAAAGAGCAGTGGACTAGAGTAATGAGGTGAGCTGGAACTCAGTAGAGAGACTTGGAGACAGAATATGGTGACTGGATGAAAGGAGAGGGAAGCACCAAAGCTGACTGTTGGATATTTGGTTTGACCAATTGAGTAAATTGTGGAGTCATTTCTAAGGGAAGGCAGGGAATGTGAGAGGCTATCTTTTGCACAGGCTGAGTAAAAAATGAGATATACAAGAGGAAATACCAAATAAATTTATATGAGGATCTTGAGCCACTCAAGATTGTTTGTCTGAAGGAAAACATGTAAAACAGTAATAGAGTCCCAAGAGTCCACAGATAGCCTGAGAAAAGAGTACAGAAGACAGAGAAAGGGCATCATTTATATTTGGACAAACCAGCAAAAGAATCTGAAGAATAGCAACCAGAGAGGCAGGAAGAAAACCAATAGTGTGGTTTCAATGAAACTAAGGGAAGAATTTTTCAAGAAGGAAGAAATGATTGACTGTGTACCTAGAGTTAACTAAAATAAATCCTCGGAGTATAGGAACAAAGAGCTCACTAGAGCTACATCAGTGATTGCAAGCTTTGGTGGCAAAGTGAAGCTGAGTCCTACTGGAATGGATGAAGACACAATGAGGGCATTGGTTAGGACAGAAGGAGCTGGAGACAGCAAGAATAGAGAAGTGTTACAAGAAGTTTTGGCTGTGAAGAGCCCAAGGTCCCTTCAGAGGACGTAGAGGGAGATGTCATTAAGAGAAAACACAACAGAGGTGTCGATATGCAAGGTATGTGTAGAGCATTCAGCAAGTGACTGCTGCTTGGGTTTGGCCCTCGGTGGTTGCTTGTGCTAAGAGCTGACCTGCTTCAGAACATCATCGCAGCCAGTGTCTTCGCTGCAAAAAAGGTCAGTCTTCCAACTGCTGTTGCTGAGTGTAAAAACTGTCAACCAATATTGATCCCTGACACAACTCTGAGACAAACAACCAGATATTTTAGGGCAAGTCCATTGGACCCTTCCCATTCTGGGAAAGGATAGTTTCATCTTGCCTGGAGATATATTCTAGAGGTGGGTAAGCTTTTCCTGCCCACAGAGCATCATGCCCTGTTCCTGGAGACAACATAGACCATCCATGACTATCAGTACAAGGATATAAAGATCTAGGCCCCTTGCCCAAAATTAGTACAACTAAGGCCATTCCAGCTCCAGAGTATCCCACACTTCCATCCCACATTCCCAATTAGTGTGTGGGAATGGCTGAGGCCTTTCTTGTGACGGTATCACATAGGTTTCACTTATGTGCTCATGGAATGATATAAAAAGTAAATCCTTCAAGTGAGTCAAAAAGAAAAAGCACATAAATGCTCTGAGGTCATTAATTTGGCTTTTAATTAGTCTTTTCTCAGGACTTTTTTTTATTATGCACACATTCGCTTCACCCAATTTAGACTCCCTTCACTTGATGAAGCACTGAACCCTGTGGGTGGTCCTGATTTCTATTGTATCATATAATGACAAATAATTGCAATAAAATATATCTACACATTTTTACAACTACATAACACCTGATGCTAAACAACTCTGGTTTTTGCAAATTTTCAGCTTTTATGCAGCTAAGCCAAAGGTAAAAAAAAAAAAAGCAAATATTCTATTTCTTTTAGGAAACTGTCTACTAACAAAACTCTTCTGGACAAACATGGCTTTTTGTTCTCAAAGGGCCAAGATAACACAGGTGCCTATAACTAGCAGAGAAAGCTTTTCTGGAAAATAATAAATAAAAATGTGTTATATCAAGCTCCTTTCTCACTGTGAGTCTTGCATTAGCCCTGGTGAATTCCCCCAAATGGCTATCTTGCTGAGCCTGCTTATTTTCAAGTCAGTCTGGTCGTTTTCTACTATTACATTCACCAACAGAACAGAAGAAACAGAGAGAATTTTTTAAAGTAGTTCTTTTTCCTGAACACTGCCAAGTCACATTGTTTCTTAGATTAATATTCTTAATTGCCCAGGCTGTTAACCATAATAATGGACTATATTTATATTTTCAATCTTATTCAAATTTTCTTTATTTAGCTTACCTTTAAGATGTCTCTTCCATAGCAGATCCAGTTTTAGCAATAACCTCCTACTCTGCATCCTGCCAACCAAGAAGTTCAACTCTTACTTGGGGTTTTTGACTTGGGCCAGTTGGCGATATAAAATTGGGGAATGTGTAGAAGACAGTTTACCACTAGCTGTTGCCTCAGATTGTGCAAATTTGACTGGCTCACTGTACAGGAATTGCCAGGATTGCCAAATATGCAGATATGCACTAAACAAAAATTTTGCAGATGTAGAAACCCATCCAGCCCACCCCTGGAAGTAAAATTCTCACTTAGCATATTGCAAAAAGAATGAAAAAGTTTTCTAGCCTTAGTGGTTTGTACTCATTGCTGCTAAACCCACAAAGAAGGGCAAAACCACGGAAACTGGGACACACTTGTCCCCACCCACTCATCCCCCAACCATGGAAGTACAGCCTTGTAGAGGCAGCTGAGGCATCCCTGCCAGCACCTTCTGGTTACAGGGAAGTGGCGCCAACAACACACAGAAGAACCATAGTCCACTACTTCCAACCCACAGGAGTGGTGCCCCAACACTCAGGTGACCAGGTGTTAAAGTAGATGCCTACCTGCTCAGGAAACATGTAGTGTTTTCCAGATTCTAAATGACACTGCCCCACAGAGATCCCAAAAGCAATGCAGATGAGAGAAAATAAAAACTGGTGCTTCAGCTCCACCTACTGAAAAACAAAATAAAGACATTTACTTATCAACCTGCCAACCAGTGAAGTGTGAAATTCTTTAAAAAAATAAAAAAAAAATTTAAAAAGCACTATTTTTGCTACGAATGCCCAGGTAGAGGAATAATTCTTCAAATACCATGAATACCATGGTAACAGGCAACTCAGAAAAAAAATAAAAAATCTCCAGAAAATAACCTTAAAGACATGAAAGAACATGATTTAAATGACAGAGAATTCAAGACTGCAGTTCTGAAAAAAACTCAACAAGATACAAAAAAACTCAGAAAGGCAATTCAACA
Organism: Macroglossus sobrinus; assembly: GCA_004027375.1. NCBI lineage: Eukaryota > Metazoa > Chordata > Mammalia > Chiroptera > Pteropodidae > Macroglossus > Macroglossus sobrinus. The sequence continues at coordinate 178,552 of PVKZ01002531.1, read as the reverse complement.
AACTCAGAAATAAAATCAATGAACAAAAAAAGTTCTTTACCAAAGATATTTAAACTATTAAAAAGAAGCAAACAGAAATTCTGGAGCTGAGAATTCAACAAAAGAGATGAAGAAAGAATGAATTAGAAAATAGAGCAGACCACCTGAAGGAAAAAAAATAGAGATATACAAAATAGACATCTAGAAATAACTCAGGTGTAAGAGAATCAAGAATTTAAAAAATAAAAAACTCTATGAGAACTATCTAAATTTATTAAAGAGAGAAATGTAAAAATAATGGATATATCAGAAGAGTAAGAGAAGGAAACAGAGAGCTATTCAAATGAATAATTGACAAGAACTTCCTAAACCTATGGAAAGAACTAGATCCTTGAATCTAAGAAGACTTAATTATCTCAATCAAAGAAGGCCTTCTCTAAACACATTATATTAAAAATATCAAAAATTAACTGAAAAAAAATTCTCAAGGCAGACAGGGGAAAAAAAGATGGTAATCTATAAAAGAAATACCATTAGAGTATCATCAGATTTTTCAGCAGAAACTCTATAAGCCAGGAGAGAGTGAAATCATTATATTCGTATTATTAAAAGAGTGAAATTACTAGCTAAGAGTAATATGTCCAGCAAAGTTATCCTGCAGGTACGAAGGAGAAATAAAGGTTTGTCCAGACATTCAAGAGCGGAGGGAATTTACCACCACAGTTGCTGCATGACAGGAAATAGTAAAGGAGGTTATTCACCTGAAACAAAAAAACAAGAAGATATAAAACTACAAGCAAGAGAACTAACAAACAGAAGAAAGAAATTGCAACCCTTATTCAGAATAAGGTATCAATCATTTAAATATAACAGAAAGGTTAAAGGAGGTAGAAACATTTTAAAAGAAGAAAAAGAAGACAATAGTTACTGTAATTTGGAAATGAACACACAGCATAAAAAGGGATAATTTGTGACAACAAAAACATAAAAGCAGAGGGGTAAAGAACTGACTTTGCACAGTTGGATGAAGATGCAATCAGAAGAAAAAAGATTACATATATAAAACTTTCTTTTGCATGAACCTGATGATAACCACAAAAAAAAAATCTAGAACTGAAACACATAACATAAAAAAGAGGAAACGAGGGAAATCATAGAATACCACCAAACTATAATATCAGAGAGAAATAGAGGGAAAAGAAACTATGGAGACACAAGGTTACCCAAAAATAAAAGATAAAATGGCTATAGGAAAACCTCATATTTCAATAATCACCCTAAATGTAAATGGACTGAATTCATCAATTAAAAGGCAAAGCATATTAGATTGGATCAAAAACTAAAATCCAACTAGATGCAGCCTTCAGAACATACATCTCAGTTTTAAGGACAAAGGTAAACTCAAAGTGAAGTGGTGGAAAAACAATGTTCCAACCAAATGCCATCCAGAAAAAAAGCAACTGTAGCTGTATTAATATCTGACAAAATAGATTTCATGATAAAAGAGGTAACAAGATACAAAGATGGATATTTTATAATAATAAAGGAGAATATATGTCAAGAAGGCATACCACGTATTAATGTATATGCACCCAACCTGGGAGCACCAAATTATATACAATAACTACTAAAAGAACTAAAGGGAGAAGCTGACAAAAATACAATAGCAAGTGACCTAAATACCCCCATTGATAGCTATAAATAAATTATTCATAAAGAAAATCAATAAGGAAATATCAGGCTTAAATGACCCATTAGACCAAATGGATATAATCGATATTTACAGAGCTTTTCATCCCAGAACACCAGATTATATATTTTTCTCTAGTATACATAGAAAATTCTCAAGAATAGATCATATGATGGGACACAAAAGGGACAAAAAAACTAGCCTTAACAAATGTAAGAAAATTGAAATCAAACTAAGCAATTCTCTAACCAGAATGCTTTGAAATTGGAAATCAACAGCAAAAAGAAAGCTGAAAAAAAAATGTATGCAGATTAAAAAACATGTTACTAAACAATGACTGGGTCAAGAAGGTAAAGAAAAAGAGCAAAAGATACATAGGACAAATGAAAATGATAACTGTATATCAAAATTGAGGGGATACAGCAAGAGTGGTAATAAGAAGAAAATTTATCATTACTGGCCTACCTCAAGAAACAAAAAAAATCTCTAATAAATAACCTAATATTTCACCTTAAAGAACCAGAAATAAAAAAGAACAAAGCCCAAAGTAGAAAGAAGAAAATAACAAAAATTACAGCAGAATTAAACAAATTTGAGAACAAAAGGACAATAGAAAAACTTAATGCAACAAAGAGTTGGTTCTCAAAATTAATAAAATTGACAAACCTCTGGCTAGTCTCGTAAAAAAAAAAAGGATAAAAGATTCAAACAAAATTGGAAATGATAGCATAGAAGTCACAAAGGATACCATAGAAATACAAGGAACTATAGTTGAATGCTCTGAAAGGCTATATACCACCACATTTGATAACCCAGAAAAAATGAACAAGTTCTTAGAAATACATAACCTTCCTAGACTGAGTCATGAAGAACTAGAACATATAAATAGACTGATGACTAGCAAGAAAATTGAAAAAGTCATTAAAAACCTCCCAAAAAAGTAAAACTCCAGGACCAGATTGTTCCACTAGTAAATTCTACCAAGCAGTCAATGAAGATTTAATAATTATCTTTCTCAAACTCTTTCAAAAAATAAAAGAGGATACAATACTTCCTAATTCATTTTATGGGGCCCGCATTACAATGATACCAAAACCAGATAATTTAGCTCTAGCCTGTGCCCATCTGGGTCCACCTGACAACACACACAAAAAAGAAAATTACAGATCAATATCTCTGATGAACACAGATGTAAAATTTCTAAAAATACTAGCAAATTGAACACAATACATTAAAAAAGGTAACATCATTAACATGGGGTTTATTTCAGAGATGCAAGAATGATTCAACATAAACAAATTAATCAATGTGATATGCATATAAACAATATAAAAGATGAAAATCATATGAACAGATGCAGAAAAAGCATTTGACAAGATAAAACATTTATTTATGATTAAAACTCTTAATAAAATATGTATAGAAGAAAAGTACCTGAACATAATAAAGGTCATACATGACAAACCCTCAGTTAATATCATACTTCATGGTAGGAAACTTAAAGTTTTCTCTTTAGGATCAGAAACAAGATAAGGCTGGCCACTCTCACCACTCTTTTTCAATACAGTGCTAGCCAGAACAATCAGGCAAGAGAAAGAAATAAACAGCATCCAAATCATAAATGAAGAAGTTAAATTGTCAGTTTTTGAAGATAACATGATTTTCTATATAGAAAACCCTAACGACTCCACCAAAAAATCTATTAGAAACAATAAACAAATACAGTAAAGTTGCAGGATACAAAATAAATGTATAAAATCCATTGTGTTCCTATGTACTAACAATGAATTTCAGAAAAAGAAATAAAATAAAAATAATTTTTTTGCAATTGCAACAAAAAAAAAGAAGTACCTAGGAATAAACTTAGCAAAAAATATAAGACATTTCCACTGAAAACACCAAGACATTATTAAAAGAAATTGAAGAAGACACAAAAAAATGGAAAGATATTCCATGTTCATAATTGGCAGAATCAACATAGTTTAAATGGCCAATTACCCAAAGCTATATTCAGATTTAATGTGATCCTTCTCAAAATGTCAATGGCATTTTTTAAAGAACTAGAACCAAAAATCATCAGATTTGTATGGAAGCACAAAAGACCCTGAATAATCAATGCAATCCTTAGAAAAAAGAATAAAGCCAGAGGTATCACACTACCTGACTTCAAATTATACTACAAATCAACAATAATTAAAACAACATGGTATTGACAGAAAAACAGACAGTCCAATGGAACAGAATTGAGAACACAGAAATAAACCTACATGTATCTAGGCAACTAATTTTCAACAAAGGAGCCAAAAACATACAATAAATAAAAGAAAGCCTCTTCAATAAATGGTGCTGAAAATTGGAAAGAATGACTTGATTGCTATTTGTCACACTACAAAAAAAATTAATTCAAAATGACTCAAATAGCCAAATTTAAGACTTAAAACAGTAAAATACATAGAAGAAAACATAGGTACTGAACTCATGGACTTTGGTTTTACAGGATTTTATAAAGTTGACCTCAAAGGTAAGGGAAGTAGAAGAGATGGGGAAAAAAATGGCACAGATAATAGAAGTTTTGTTCATCTGCTCTTGTGACCAAATCAAAGTTGTAATAGAAACACAGAGCACACAGCAAGTAAAGCTGCCTAGGATCTAGATGAACAGAATCACTACAACTCGGGAGAGAAATAATTAACCAACCTGCAATGGTAGAAGGTAGGAGGGAGTGAAGACACAAGGCTGCCTGGTTCCTGCTAGCTGAGTGGGATAGAAGCTGCTGCAGCCAGCAACTGCAGACGCCTCTTAAAGGGGCTGTATCCACAGGTAAACTTTCGCATTGACAGACCTGCTCACTCTGAGCACCAGCTTCTGGTCAGCTGCTCAGGGAACACCAGGGACTTACAGGGAGTCACTGAGTTATCGTAGTGAAGGCCAGAAGTGAAGCTCTCTCCCAGGCAGGAATGCCCCAGCGGTATCCATTGTTTTTCTGTTGAGCCCTCCCCACTCCCACTGCACAGATGCAGTACCACCATGGCTGATACATCATCAACTGGATAACAGAGGTCACTCCATCCAAAGGATCCCCTGAAACTCACAGCCCCACCCAAGCCACATCCAGATGTGTTTTCAGCAAGTCAAGTACTGAGCAGCACCAGTCTCAATCTGCTGGAAGCTGGCCTAGGTTTCTGGTGTAAATTCTTGAGGCAAATATAAGTACAGCATCTGTGGATTCCTTGCTAAATCTTAACAGGTGGACCCAGATGGGCACAGGCTAGAGCTAAATTTGGCCTGCAGGTGAACCCCTCTAAGGACTATACCACTGAACACCTACTATACAAAGCCACACTAATAAGACTGGGAGACTTGGGAGCTTTAGCTTAGTACATAGAAACAGACACAGAAAGGCAGCCAAAATGGAAAAACAGAGAAGCAGAAACCAGATGAGAGAACAGAACAGAGATCCAGGAATAATGGAGTCAAGCAATCTGATAGAGAATTCAAAACACTGGTTATAAAGATGCTCAATGAAGTGTAGCTGAATTCAGTGAGAACTTCAACAAAGAGTTAAAAAACATAAAAATGGAAATTATAAAAGGGAGCCAATCAGAAATGAAGAACACCTTATCTGAGATGAAGAGTATATTAGAGGGAATAAACAGTGGATAAAGTTAAAGTTAGATAGAGTTAAAGGACAGATAAAAAGCTTCCCAGACAAAATAAGCTAAAGGAATTTATCACCACCAAGCCAGTAGTTCAGGAAATGTTCGAGGGACTTCTCTAAAAAGAAAAAACATGTATCAAAAAAACAGGAATAAAGAATGGTAATAACTACATTCCTATCAAACAAGTACCTCAAATGGAAAAGATTTAAGTGCTCCAACCAAAAGATAGAGTGGCTGAATGGATAAGAAAACAAGACCTCTACATATGCTGCCTACAAGAGATTCACTACAGATTAAAAGACACACATAGACTAAAAGGAAGGGGGTGGGAAATTATATTGCCCTGATAGACCTCGAGGGTACTGCAATGAATGAAATGGGTCAGATAGAGAAAGACAAAGATCACACGATTTCACATACATGTGGAATCTAAAGAACAAAATCAATAACAATGACAACAAATGTGTAAATAAACTCATAGACAGAGAATATTCTGAGGCTAGTAGATGGGAGAGAAATTGTGAAGGACAGTGAGAAAAGGCAAAGGAATTAAAAAGTACAAAAGAATAGTTGCAGAATAGAAATGGAGATGTAGAGTATAGCATGGGGAAGATGGTTAATAATGTTGTTATAAATATGTAAGGGGGAAGAGGGGGTATAAGATTTAGTGGGGTGATCGCTTTGTGAGTTATATGGATCTCTAATCACTATGCTGTACAACTAAAACTGGTATTTTATTGTATACCAACTATAATTGAAAAAATTTATTGAATTGTACAATGTAAATACGAGCAACTAATTGTCTATTACATTTCAATAAAGCCAGAAAAAAAGATGTTTGATATCACGTTATCAAGGAAATGTAAATTGAAACCACATAAATATATCACTTCACACCTGTTAGAATGACTACTATCAAAAAGACAAAAAATAACAAGTTTTGGAGAGAATGTGGACAAAAGAGGACCCTCATACACTGCAGGTGGAAATGCAAATTGGTACAGCCACTATGGGAAACAGTATGGAGATTCCTCAAAAAATTAAAAATGAATTTACATTTTGACCCAACAATTGCACTTCTAGGTATTTATCCAAAGAAAACCAAAAACAATAATTCATAAAGATCTATGTACCTCAATATTCATGGCAGCACAATTTACAATAGCCAAGGTATAGAAGCAACATAAACGCCAATCAACAGACAAGTGGATAAAGAATTTGCAGTTTATACAATGCAATTTTATGCAATCATAAAAAAATGAAATCCTACCATCTTCAATGACATGGATAGACCTACAGGTGTTTATGCTGAGTGAAATAAGTCAAACAGAGAAAAATATATGCCATATGATTTCATTTATATGTGGAATCTAAGGAACAAAAAAAGAACTAATCAAAAACAGATTCACAAATACAGAGGACAACCTGGTGATGGCCAGAGAGAGGACTGGAGGGCTGTAAGAATGGGGTAAAGAATTAAAGAAGCACAAATTAGTAGTTAAGAGATGGTCACAGGGATGGGGAGCATAGCAAAATAGAATGCAGTCAGCAGTAATGTAATGGCTATGTGTGAAGCCAGATGGATGATAGAATATTCGGGGTAACTGTTTCATAAACTATATAAATGGCTAACCAACATACAATATATTTGAAGCTACTAATAAAATGAGATGCTTAAAGTATTTTTAAAAATTCTTCTTCTGGATAATTACCTGGAAAATATGAATATATATATACATATAATTTTAAAAGTTTATAATTAACATGAGTAGTTTATTATTAGGCAAATTATGTGATAATCATAAAATTGTATTTTTCTTTTAATATTCAATTAATTTTATTGGGGTAACATTGGTTAATACAATTACATAATTTTCCAAGTGTACATTATCATTTGACATCTGTATATTCATTCTATTGTTTACCACCCAAAGTCCAGTTTCCCTCAGCTACCATATATTTGACCCCCTTTACCCTGTCTACCTCCCCCTCCTCCACCACCCCACTAGGAACTACTAGTCTATAGTCCTCTGGTAAACAAACACTAGCCTATAGTCCATGTCCATGAGTCTCTGTTTGTCTGTCCTGCTCATTTGTTGCTTTTAGATTTGTATCCCACATATAACTGATACCATGTGATTTTCAACTTTTTCTGTCTGGCTTATATCGCTTAGCATGATTATCTCAAGGTCCATCCATGTTATCGCAAATGGCAGTTATTTCATCTCTTCTTATGGCTGAGTAATATGCCATTGTATATATGTACCACAGCTTCTTTAGCCAATCACCTATCGTAGGACACTTCGGTTGCTTCCGTGTCCCGGCCACTGTAAATAATGCTGCTATGAACATCAGAGTGCAAATATCTTTTTGGATATGGGTTTTCAAGGCTTTGGGGTAAATACCCAGTAGAAGAATTGCTGGATCATATGGTAGATCAATTCTTAGTTTTTTTGAGAAACCTCTATACTGTTTTCCATAGTGGCTGTACCAATTTGCAGTCCCACCAGCAGTGTATGAGTGTTCCTTTTTCTCTGCATCCTCTCCAACATTTGTTATTACTTGTCGTGTTGATTATAGCTATTCTAACAGGTGTGAGGGTATCTCATTTGTGGTTGTGATTTGCATTTCCCTAATAGCTAGCGATGTTGAGCATCTTTTCATCTATTTGTTGGCCATTTGTGTGTCCTCTAGGGAAAAGTGTCTGTTCAGGCCCTCTGTGCATATTTTGATTGGATCATTTGTTTTGTTGTTGTTATTGTTATTATTTGAGTTCTTTGTATATTTTGGATATTAGGCCCTTATCGGAGGTGTTGCTTGCAAATATGTTTTCCCATTCGGATGGTTCTCTCTTTACCTTGCTGATGATTCCTTTTGCTGAGCAGAAGCTTTTTAGTTTGATGTAGTCCCATTCATTTATTTTTGCTTTTACTTCCCTTGCCTTTGAGGTCAAATTCATAAAATCCTCTTTAAGTCCAAGGTCCTCAAGTTTAGTTCCTATGTTTTCTTCTATGCATTTTATTAATTCCGGTCTAAAGTGCAGGTCCTTGATCCATTTTGAGTTAATTTTGGTGTGTGGTGACAGACAGCAATCTAGTTTAATTCTTTTACAGGTGGCCTTCCAATTTTCCCAGCCCTGTTTATTAAAGAGGCTTTCCTTTCGCCACTGTATATTTTTGGCTTCTTTGTTGAAAATTATTTGCCCGTATAAATATGTTTATTTCTAGACTCTCAATTCTGTTCCACTGTTGTGTATGTCTGTTTTGCTTACATTACCATGCCATTAACTTTCATAATGCTTTATTGCATGTATTTCATTTTCATACCCTACATGGGAACTATTTCCTTTGTACCTTGATATACATCCTTTGTTCTAAGAATATACCTAACTAATAAGGAAGTAAAAGTTTAGACATTTTGGGGAGGGATTAAACTTCAGTTAAAGTCTAACAACTGGTTCATCATATGACTTTGATAGTGGCTGACAGTACTGATCATTAATGGGAAGTAAAGGCTACTAATGAAAAGTAGTAAAAGGCTGAGATTCTTAGGAATATATAATCCATCTAATTCAGATACAAACAGACTAGGCCTACAGAGTACACATAAGTTCTCCTCAGGGAGCCTTCAGCAATATATACATGTATGTCTGATATATAGATATATAGATATCAGATATAAGATCAATATACAAAAACTAGTTGTAGCAATGAATCACCAGAAAATGAAATTAAGAAAACAATTCCATTTACAACAGCATCAAAAAGAATTACAAAAGTATAAATTTACAAAGTGCAAGACTTGTACACTGAAACTGTAAAATATTGTTGAATGAAATTGAAGTAGATAAATAGAAAGTCATCCCATGTTCATAGTTGGAAGATTAAATGTTGTTAAAATTATAAGACTTCACAAATCTACATATTCAATGAAGTCTCTATCAAAATTTCAACTTTTATTCATTTCAACATAAATAAATAAAGTGATCTTAAAATTCATATAGAAATGCAAAAAAAAAAGTCTGTTTGTTCTTGAGAAAAAAAAAATTGCAGGACCCACACATCTTGATTTTCAAACTTGCTACAAAGCTATAGTAATCAGACAGTGTGGTACCAACATTGAGTGTATACATAGAGATCCAAATGATTTTCAACATGGATGCCAGGACCATTCAGTAAATGATACTGAGATAACTGGATATGCACATACAAAAGAATTTGGAACCCTCCTTCATACCATACACAAAAATTAACTCAAAACAGATCAGACCTAAACCTAAAAAGCTAAAAGTATAAAATTCTTAGAAGAAAACATAGATCTTTTTCTTCTACTAATTAAGCTGTTATAAACATTAGTGTACAAGTCACTGTGTGGACATTTTCATGTGTAGATAACTAAGAGTAGAATTGCTTAGTTATAATGGTAACTCTGTTTAATCATTTGAGGAAATGTCTGTTTTTCAAAGTGGCTGCAATACATTCCTACCAGCAATATATGATGTTTCCAATAGTAACATCATATAGATGGATGGATGAATGGATGGATGGATGGAGATAGGCAAGAGAGTTATTTTTTAAAAATTGGCTCAAATGATTGTGAGTAATGATCAGTATGAAATGCATACAGCAGAACAAGCACACTGGAAATTCAGGCAGGACTTGATAAAACAGGATTTCTTATTATCCAGGAAGCCTCAATTTTTGCTTTTAAGGCCTTTAACTATTGGATAAGGCCTAATCACATTACTGAAAGTAATCTTTAAAGTTATCTGATTGTAGATGTTAGCCACACTTACAAAATATCTTCAAAGAAACACCCAGATTAGTATTTAATTAAATATTAATTAGTATTTAATTAGTACTTAATTAGCCTAGCCATATTGACACATAAAACTAACCACCATATTGACCTTGGACTAAGCAATGATTTCTTAGATATAAAATCAAATGTACAAGTAAGCAAACAAGAAATAAAGAAAAACTGAGGTGCATCAAATCTTAAACTTTTGTGCATCGAAGAATACTAACAAAAAAGTGAAAATGACAATCTAAAGAATGGAATACTTGTAAACCATATATCTGGTCTAGTATATAGAATATATAAGAACTCTTACAACTCAACAATAAACCAACAAAAAAACTCAATTTTTTAAATGGGCAAAGGATTTAAATGGACATTTCTCTAAAAAAATACACAGCGAGCAAAGATATTCAGGATCATTAATGATTAGGGAAAAAATACAATAAAATATTTTAGATCTGCTAGGATGGCTAGAATCAAAGAGAAACAATGTTAACAAGAAAGTAGAGAAATTGGAACCATCATACATTGCTGGTGGGAACGTAGCACAGCTACTTTGAAAAACAGCCAGACAGTTCCTCAAATGATTAGAGTTACCATATAACTCAGCAATCCTACTCTTAGGTATCTACAAATGAAAATATATGTGTCAACACAGAGACTTGTATGCTAATGCTTTATTATAAATAATAGCATTTGTAATAGCCAAAATATGGAAACAGCCCGAATGTCCATCATTCTGGAATATTCTGGGATGGTTGCATAATTTTATGGATATACTACAAACTACTGATTTGTACACTTTAAAATGGTGGTTTATGGTATGTAATTTATACCTCAATTTAAGAGGAATATAAATTAAAAGATCATGGAAATGTAGGTATAACAAAACCACATCCCTATCCTGGTCTCTGGTCCAGTACTCCCAGAGCTGGAAAGGAGTGGGCTTCCTGCGGCAGCAAAGCAACATGGCACCATTGTCCAACATGTGGAGCTTCAACTCCAGGTAGTACCTTCTGTGGGTGCATAGATCATTATGCTTAGGAGAGAGGATCTGATCAGATTGTTGGTCACCACCTTCTGATAGAGTCCTACTTGGCAGTGTTTCATACCAAGTTAGCTCAAAGGTAGACTGGTTTCCTCAACATGTCCAATGCTGTCCAACATGTCCAATGCTGTCCAACCTCTACATGGTTACTTTGTTATTCATGTCAACAGTCTTGTATTTCTGTTGGGCCACTGAGGTGTGTGCCAATACCCACACAGAATGAATTCATAAGTAAATTATATCAACAAAACTTCAAGTTTCTTTTAATTTGTAAACTTGTATTAGATAGGAAATACAAACAATCGTAAGCATATTAATAGCTCACATAGAAATGACCATGGAAAAAGGAGTAAAGCTGGGATTCAGAGGCGACAGGAGCTACACTTGAAAAGAACCACTGTCCTGTCTGTAAATCTCTTACGTTGTCTCTCTGGGCCAGCTTGTCCTCTCAGACTGCTTTCACCCTCACAGTGAGAATTATGGTTCATAATACCTTCTCCTCCTTGTATCACACACATCTGTCCCCAGAGGGGGAAATGGCCAATGTCCCTCCTTAAACGAAAGAAAAGATGCAGACAATGGATGTCTACCACAATGCTTTTGAAACTAGTTCCAAATTATACATATTAAAATTTCAATGCAGGCTAGAACATAAATATTTAGAAACTGAGCTGATAACAAAGTTCTGAAATTCACCGCAAGGTTTTTACTTGTCTCTTGCTTAGAGACAAATCAGAAAACAAGTATATTTGATAACAGGCTTAATTTTCAGTAATGAAAATATTTTCTAACACAAAGGTGGCTTATGGTGTCGCTATTCCCTATCTCTGATTCTATTAAGATTCGCCTTTAACATAGCTTATTCTTGACAAGTAGTTGACTTCTTCCTTGCCCAGGAACACATCTTGAACCCCAGTGGTAATCAAATATTTAGAGTCATCACTTTTACATAAGAAATTTTTCTCAAAATAGTTTCAAAATTAGAGAATAGTTATATTTACCCAAAAAAACTAACAGGAAGGCTTTAGATAAAATGACAATACCTCAGAAAAAGAAATGTGTATAGTGTTTGGAATGTGTGAAGAGGCTTCCAACCTAACCCCACAAAGTATGTGCTTAAGTTCAGAACCAGAAAAAAAGGAAATAAAAAAGAAGTTCAATAGACAACATAGAATATAACCTTAAATCACACTTAACTACATAGTAAATTATTAAATTGACAAATATCTATTGTCTATTTTTATCTATCATGTGTCAGTTTGTCCTAGTCATTTAAAAATATTTAATATGTATCAAGTTAAAAAAAATCTCAATTCTAGCAGTAGAGAACTACAGAAGACTCAACATCCATTTTTCCCTCTTCCACTGCAAGCTGGCCTATCTGTGAAGCTGTCTAGTAGTTTTGCTTAATTACCTCTTTCATTCCGTGTTTATGCCAACACCAGATGGGCAAAGTTGGCAGTGATGGTAGAAAGCACACCCTTCATGCTAGTGAGGACATCACTGGGAGTTCATAAGAAATACAGAACCTCAGGTCCTGTCCCAGAACTAACTAATTAAAATCTGCATTTTAACAATGCCTGGAATGTCATTAAAATCTGAGCAGCATTGGTCTATGCCAATGAATTACAACTTTTCAAAAGAGACTGTACACTAAATGTAAATAAAACCATCATTCTGTGTGTCCTTCGCAGGACCAGCAATATTTGGTATAAAGCATTCTATGCTGCTTAGAACACAGATCATAACTGAAAAATCAAACAATTTAGCACTGAAGTTGTCTCAGAACTTGTCTACTTCAGTTTCCTCTTTTTGTGGATGAAAAAACTATTGCAGAGAATTTGTGGGCTGTGCAGAGTCTAATAATTCTTTTAATGACTCTTTAATAATTACAGGTTACCAAACACCAAGAATAATAAGCAAATGGGTATTTAGGTATGGTTTATATTCATTTTAAAAGACATGCTATCAATCATGATTTGTAACTGTTCAATAATCTTATTTTAGAAATTGCCCTCATTCTGAATGCTCCCCAAATACCAAAACTTCACCTCTCTTGAGATTCTTCACTAGATAAATTGCCTATTTGCCTATCACTAAGCTCCATTAGATTATAACCTGTAGGAAGAGGCTATGTGACACAACTGTATATATGCCTGGTGGACTGTAGGAATCTAATACAATTTTGAATTAATTATTTAATGAAATGAAAATCAACTAACCAAAATGAAAATCAACTGATCAAAATCACACAACTGTCAGTGATGATACCAAAATTAAAAGTTAGTCTTTTAACATGTGGCAGGAAAATTATTAGTAAATATTAACAATCCACATTTTGACTAGATAAAAACCAATAAACATTTACTGAGATCTTCACTTACCCAGGAATGAGATTACATACAACTCCCAGAAGACAAAGATTAGAAAATCAAAAGCCCCACTCTTGGTATTTGCCTGGATATATCCCCACATTGACATGTGGAAACTCTAGACTCTTATTTTTTGGGAGGGAGGTGAGAGGTTCCTCAGCTTACTGCACTGTGATTACATTCAAAAGTGAGAATGATTATGAAAGAGGAAAGCTTAAAATCTTTCCTAATTAATCATTTTTCTTAGCATATACACTTATTTTACATAAGTTGCATATATAAAGTTTTCTTAGAGTGTGGTGAAAATAACGTGGGTTTTTCAGCCTAAGCTTTATAAGCTTCTTTTACATTATAAGTTACCTCTTTCCAATGGTCTTCATCCTAAAGACCTGATGCTGGTGCCAAAGTAACTGCATCCATCTAGAGGTAGATCCACTAGGGCCACTGCAGCCAGCTGAGGAAAGGGGCAGTGTCAGGAATGCCAGTATGCTCAGTCTAACAGCCAGAAACCTATCTGTTTATCTTAAACCATGAGCAGAAATTTCATTCAGAATGCACTAGTTTAATGAACTACCATATAACTTCTTTAAAAATCAGCCCACACTTTACACAGGATGCAGACAATGCAAATATTTTAATATAAGACTTAATGTTCTTAATATTTTTAAATGCTATCATTTATCACTCTGCATTGGACTGTGATTAAAACCACTCATATTATTTCATGAAACCACAACCCCGCAGGGTAAGCCTGGCCTTTACAGAAGAAACTGAAGATTACAGGGGCAAACTAGGCCAAAGTCATAGGGCATAGGGGCAATATGCTATTTGCCCAGGATTGGCACTAGCTTCCTATCTACTACTTTTCATTTATCAATATAACTATCCAGTTCAGCTGAGAACCTTATTGCTAATGGGCACTTAAGCACTATCATCAGCAAGGAGTACCAGATGAGGAACCCAGATTCATCATCCATTCAGTAACAAAGAGTTGACCATAATTTATTATTTACCTATAACCTATAATCTACATTCATGTACTAAATAAGTAGCACTTCACAAAGACTTAACACAGAGAAGGCTTTAAAACAAGCAACTCAGTGTGTTTGGTAAATAAAACTCAGTGAAGCTTTCATCTCATAAAGTTAGCTAGTTTCTGGTAGTTGTGATTTCAATAATTTTTAATTCAAATAAATGATTTTGATACTTCTTTGTAGCCAAATACACAAAAAGTAGCATTTTTAATAATCTCAAATAAGAAACCATCCAACTTTTGATTTTAGTTTCAAAAATATACTTTGGTGATGTGATTTTTTTTTTTTTTAGTTCAAATAATTAAATTTTAAAAATAAATTTATAAATTTTACAATTGTATTAAATAATAGCCACTACCATCATAGTTAGATGTTTGGACATCAACATCCAAGAGCTAATAAAGCCAAAAATGTCGACACATGAGGGTACTGCTGTCAAGGAGGGCAACAGTGACAGGTTAAGAAAAAGATCTGCAAATCAGAGTGATAAAGGAGAGTACCTAGGTAGAACAGGAATAAATATCAAGGTAGTAAACAAAAGACACAGGGGTAGAAAGGAGTCATTTCAAGCTGTTGAAGCAATCTTTCAAGAGTATTCTTCAAATTCTTAGTGATGTTAAAGATGAAAAGGATCACATTCAAGATAATGGGGAAAGCAAAACTGCAAGAGCTTAAGTTTAAAGTAAGTATCCACTCAATAGCAACAGAATAGAACTGGTCACAAGAACAGAGGTGACTATAAGCTGATAGAAAGAGATGGAGATTAACCAGAAAATGATGGCACAGAAGTCACAGAGGGAAGGGCCACTTGATTGCACTTTATTTTCTAAACCAGTAAGTATATTCAGCACCCCTTATCACTGAAGTTGAGAGATCACACCATTTACCTTTATATCACTGATTAAAATGTTACTCTCATTTAAAATAGTTATTAATACATCAAGTTATCTATAATTATTGAATTAAGAATAACTGTAATTATTCTTACACAGGGTCACAACCACGGCAAGATGAATTACCACTGTAATTCTTCATAATTGAGAGTTTAGACGATTGTGGTCTCAAAGTAGAATTAAAAAGACTAGGAAGTTTTAGTTTGATTAAGGTACTGTCTCTGGCTTATAGAAAATAAAGAGGTGGGTTTATAGATATATTTATACCAAATGAAGATCAGATAACATGACAATGATAAAGATGTTTTCTTAGCAGTCCAGCAAGAGAAAAAAGAAATTTTGAGGTCCAACAGTACACGACAATACATATATAGCAAAAAAAAATAAAAATAAAAATAAAAAATGAAGAGGCAACACCAACTTATATTTCAAGCAGAGATTAAGTCAATAAAACATCTTCAGTGTTATATTACTTTACATTTTAATTACTATGTAGTTGTGTGTAATCTGCTTTTTAATTTTATAAAGGCTAAGAGCACGTTTACATATCTGCACTATTTTTATGCATTAAACAATGTTTTAACAAAAATAATTCAAGACAATACTGCGTCCACAAGAATTTTTCCTCCTTAAAGAAACATATATTACTCAAAATTAAGAAACCCAAGTAATTACACATTTTACTTTTGATTTACTTTATGATTTTCACTTGAGTATTAAGATAACTGAAAAGGCTGTTGCCCACTTTAAATGTCTGTACAGCCATTACAATTATGCATATTTTTTAAATTATAGCAATAGAAAGATAATTTATGATAATGGATATAATCTGGACATTTGACCATCATTATTTATTTGGCCAACAAGGCTTGAGAAGGGGTAAAATACATTTGTCAGTTATCAACTGTGAAGAAAATCTGCTTTTCTTCCTTAAAATAAGGGCTGATAAACTAAAGGTTATAAAATCCCACCCCTGTGTAATAAAGGAGTTCCAATTACAATTGTAAAAGGATGTCTTTGAAACCCAAAAAGTGATATAACGAATTTTACATTTTAATGAGAATGTCGTTAAAATCTCCTATCACATTATAATGTAAATTTTCCAGATTACTCTGTAAAGCTAATTAATGTTAAAAGCCTAATTTTTTTAAAAAAAAAAACCTATTATATTAGATGAAGAATATACACTGAATTATTAACACTGCTTCCTTATAATCTTTGAATATTTTTTTTACTCAACTACTGCATTGAATAAGCAATTAAGTTTTCACTCTCAATCAATTCTATGATTTGCTTTTTACTGACCACAGGTTTTTCATTGCTGTTGGTTTCTTAGTGCCAACTATTAGTCTTATTTTAGAGGTAGAATATTAACTTGGCTTTTATAATCTTTCGGCTGCCAAGATTTCTAGTAAGGTAACTGCTCATAGAACAAGATAAAAGATTCACATGTCTACATTTGACAGCATATGGATCACAACCTTTACATGGTATTTGTCAGTTATTCACATAAGGATAATTCCTACAATCTTTCCAAGTTAAGAAAGTGAGATCTAGCTAGCTTGTATTATTAATTTCATAAATGAACTTAGCAAAAAATTATTGGGTTGATCTTATGAACTACATGTAAAAATGAACAAGCCCCTAGGAATTTTCTCAGGTCAGAATATCCTCTAAAGGATTTAAATGCCATGCAACCACTTCATATTCACTTATCTTATCATGCGCTCACTCCATGAGTTCCCAAAACTCCTTTATTAACAAAATGATGGTTCTGACTTGTCAATTTATTTTGTTTCATGAAATTCCTTCATTAATTTTCTCTTCAGAAAATATGATGTTTTACTTCCAATGTCCTACTTTTTAAACAGTCAACATTTTTGGTATGAACTATAAGACTTCTATCTCCTCTTTATAACTTGTATAAAGCATATTAATTTTAGCATAAAAGGTATTCTATTTCCATGCATTTCCTGCTTTTAAGTAAACACAGTACTGGTTTGGAATGTACTGCTAATGTTTCAATCAATTCTATAATATACCACCACATCCATTCCTTTTTATGTTTCCATTTTATATACAAAATGTACACACTTTCCAAAATCCTGAGCTGGAATCCTATAGTGAATATAACCAAAAGTCAATCAAGTTGGTACTGAAAAATTATATTGATACTTACCAGAAAAGTAAAACCAGAGCCTTTTAGATCCTCACCAGCAATAGATAATATGATACACATGTCAAAGAAATACACTTATAAAAGGAAATCTGAAAAAAAATTCCTTAAATACCACCTAAATCCAATTATTCATATTAGAGTTTATGATTAGTATTTACAGTCTTTAATATGTTAAGAACACAGCCATGTGTTCATTAAGACTTAAAAGTCTATAATTTTATGTACCCTACCAGAACAACCCAAAGCCATACACACCAAATCTACTAACAAAAATGCATTAATATTTTCCAGCTGTGTCCAAATTTTCAGAAAAACATGAATTTCATATGTATTTATCAATAACAATATAAATTTAGTGAGAAAGACTTAAGTCAATGAATTTGTATTAAGTAATCCAGATTAATATTTTATGGGAGTCAAACAAATTCAGTCTCCAGTCATTTATCCAAATCTGAAGTGTGATAAATTCTTTTAAAAGGATTATCTAAAATTATAAGTTTTTGCATTTTACACACCAAAGACTTAAAATACCACTGACTATCCTTACAAAATTTATGATCCAAAATTCTAAAACCTCCATGAGAACAAATGCTGTTACTATAAAAGACTAAAATATTTTAATTAGTAATTCTAAAAATTAGTAAGTAATTAAAACCATTAAAACATAACGCTGACCTAACAGGACAAGAATTTATTTTACTAATCTTTATTAATATAAGATGATCCCTAGGGTCTCACCTGCTGGCCTTTTAAACAAATTTCAAAGGCAATTTTAAAGTTCATTTTAGTTAATACTATATACTCCTTCCTACCTTAGCCACTTTACAATACAAAGGAAAAATACCTTCAAAACTACCGCCTTAGTACTGTTACTACAATTAAGAGTGGCTCTATATTAACTCCCATAATTAACCAGTGTATCTCAGATTGCCATGTACATCTTGATTGTAACATGCAAAATGGATCTGCTTTAGAACTGGCTAATTGGCATGCAGATTTCAGCAAAGATCTATAGTCCCAAAAACAAAAACGAAATAAACATTATAGGGTCAACTCAAACAAAATACACTTGGGGGGAAAAAGCCCTTCACAATAGTGAATATAAGGAAAGGAAAAAGGAAAAGAGATCAAGATACCCAGATTCTCAGTCCTATCAATATATAATTTAACAGCACGCAAATGGTTACTAGCTCTTGTGTATGAGAAGACAAGTTTTCAAAGTGGAAAAGAAGTTATTAAAGAGACTAATTTAGACTACCTGTAACCATCAGACCCATATATGAAATTAGTGTAATTCAATCTCTTTCAACCATTTAAAAATGGTATGAATGTATTCCATTTCAAACCTATTTTAACAAATCACATATGCACTAATTTGTATCTATTTATTCTGTGTCATTTTAAAGCATTTTAAACATCTTTGATAATAAAAATAGAATAGCCATGTTGAAATTAAGTTTAGACAAGTTGCCATGGCTTTAATTAATGTATTATTGACCAAAAAAAGGTAACTCAAAGTTTTAAATGTGAATGTCAGAGCATGTTTGAGAAATTTGTCCTCATTACCTGACCAACTATTTTTTTCAGTGAATTCCATAAGAGTATTTTCCAACAAAGAAGTATATCCAGTGCTTTGAAATGAAAAAGTGACCTAAAACCTCACATCACTTTGGTAAAAGCAAAACATAAATGAACTATCAGTTCAGAATTACATATATGCCAAAGTGGAAATTAAGTGGAATACATAAAATTAATCTGTTAGTATAAAAATCATTGGAAAAAGAAATGTCACAGTAAAATAAAGAAAAAGAAGATATTACGAAGAAAAAAATGGAATGTATATTTGGATAACTGGCAAGTTATAATTCTATGAAAACTGCTAGAATTCAAACATCTTTTTAATATATTTCTGGTGAAATCAAAGTTAAAATATAATACCTGGGATTTTCCTTCTCCAAAGGAAAAATTAATCAGGTCATTTGTTCTCTGAAATACTCTGCAAATTCCAATTCAAAAGAAGTATATAAAATAGGATAAATAATAAAAGGTGTGTATGGATGAAAAGGTACAGTAATTCCAATTTCTGATACCTCAGCCAGGTACTATACATATACCACGTCAATATAATAGAAATGGCACAGTTTCTGAGGACACGATCCACATTTTATTTACATTTTAAGACTAACTTCAATCTCAAAATCACATATCCATACACCTATTTCCTTTTTGTTGATTTCACTTAAACTTAAATGCATGGTTTGTCAAACAAACTGTAAACAAATATTTACGATGTCTGTTACATGTCACACACAGGGACAGCATTTAAAAAAATTCATCAACCTTTCCCACGACATTTTTTTATTATAAATACAGGTATCAAAACAATCCTGAACATATTTTTGATACTAGTAGTCAATACCCACACTTCAAAAATTAAAATAATTTGTGACAAAATGCTTGTACCTGCTATTTTAGACCATTTAAACTGAAAACTCTTTCACTAAGCAAGATGGATAAAGCATGCCATTTCTTTTTCCGTCTTGAGATTTCTACTTTTTTGAAATACACATGCTTCCACAGCTATCTGATGCTTCTCACCATATTTTCATCTTGGAAACCTGAATTCTATTTTGAGTACTCAGGTTTATGTTTAAATGACAGTGCCTTAAAAAATTGTGCTGCATTTTTCCTCCTGTTACCTGAAAACATAATGGTGTACATATATTAAATATATTCTTACATGTATCCAAGTCATATTTACCAGCTGGAATTCTTTTACTTAATATGTGGGTATTTTGCATTGTGATATTTAATCAAGACATTAACATGAGAAGATTGTTGATTTACGACAAGTTTAAGATCCACTAAAATTAATTGTTGTATGTTTGTCCTTCTGGTGGCTGTGGAAGCTTCATATTTTCTTTGGACATCATTAGACGTCTAAGCTCTTGAAGTACAACTTTAATGCTATATGAATTTTGCCATTTTGCTAACACTGGTATACTCCGTGCATCCACCTGAAAAGAGAGGAAAAGAATTAAAATTAACTACCAAGATTAAAGTACTATGGCATCAATTTATTAAACAAACTTTAAATAAGTCCTTTAAAAAATTCATTGCCTGGCTCTATTTTCACAAAAGTTAACATTACAAATATAATATTTAGGAAAAATATTCCTTCTTTAACAGGTGTTTCCTAAAAATTTGTGTCTTTTGTGTGTGCTTTTCTGTATTTTACAAATAAACGTGTAGTGAACTTTGGTCATCAGTAATAATCAAACATTATACTACATAATTACACTGTAAACATCTTTACCAACTCTTTCTTGATGAAACAAGGTTGAAAGGCTCCTCTCCATTTCCAATACCACTACCACAAATCTGGGCAATTATCTTCATTGAGGTTTAGAAAAGAACTGTGAGCCTGATCTCTGCTTTCAGATTTTTCTTTCCAATGTACTCTATGCACCATACTAAATTAATATTCCACAGTGGAAGACTGACAAAGGATTGGGGGATAGCCTCATTCCAAGGTAACTGCCATCACTTGAACTATCTAGGAATTTCCTGGAAAATGCCATCACCAGGGCTTTTATCTGACCTCAGAACTCACCTACTAGGTGCTCCTTATTCTCTCAACCACAGACTGCCACCACCACCCTCACCCCCACCTCTGGCATTTAAATCAGTGTCAACTGTTTAACATCTCTGCTGTCTGGGGACACAATAACAAAGCAAACAGGAAGGTGGTCAAAATACTTTCAAGGACATCTACAGACGTCCACAGAGGCATATGTCTATTAATCTAGAAGACCACACATGTATAGGTCCATGCACAGGCTCATGAAAGACCTGAGAAGCCCATAAATTCTCACCTGTGGGTGACCCTGAGCAACATTTTAAAAAGATTATGCAATATAGCCTAGAGAGATTTATCCAAGAAATGCAAAGTTGGTTCAACATTTTAAAAGTCAATGTAATGCACCATATTTATTAATAGAGAAAAAACATAATTATCTCAACAGACACAAAAAAGCATTTGACAAAATTCAATAACCTTTCATGATAAAAATATTCAAACTAAGAACAGAAATTGCCTCAATCTAATAAAAAAAAACCTATAAAAATATACAGCTAATATTATACTTAATGGTAAAAGACTAAATACTTTCCCCTGATATGAAGAACAAAACAAGGATTTCCATTCTCATAACTGCTATTCAAGATTGTACTAAAAAAAAAAAAAAAGGAAGAAGAAGAAGAAAGAAAATAAAATATTGTACTGGAGATTCTACACAGGCAATCGGGCAAGAAAAGGAAAAACATCCAGGGAGGAAAAAAAAGTAAAATTATCTCTATTTGCAGTTGGCATGAGCTTGTCCACAGAAAATCCTAAGGTATCCATTAAAGAAACTATTAGCGCTAAAAAGTACAGCAAGGTTTCAGGATACAGGATCAATATACAAATCAGTTGTATGTCTGTGCACTTGAAAAGAACACTCTGAAAATAAAAGGAAACAATGCCAGTTACAATAGAATAAGAGAATAAAATACATAGGAATAAATTTAACAAAAGTTTAAGACTTATACACTGAAAATTAGCAAATATTTTTGACTGAAATTAAATAGCTAAACGAAGGAAAAGGTTTCATGTACATGGATCAGAAGACTTAATATTGATTGTTAAGATGACAATATTTCTCAAAGTGCTCTACAAATTCAACACAATCCCTATCAAAGATTCAATTTTCTCTTTTCTTTTTTTTTTTTTTTTGCAGACAAGCTGATCCTAAAATACATATGAAAATTAAAGGTACCCAGATAGCCAAGACAGTATAAAAAAGAACCAAGTTCTGCCAATTTCAAATCTTACTGCAAAGATACAGTAATCAAGAAGGTGTTGCTTATATAAGGATAGATATACTTATCAAAATAAATCCATGCATCATGCGTACACAGGAAACTGATCTTTGACAAGAATACACAATAAGGAAAGGACAGTTTGTTCAATGAATGGTGTTGGGTAAACCAGATATCCACATGTAAAGGGCTGGAGTTGGACCCTTAACTCTCACCATACACAAAAAGTAACTCAAAATGGATTACAGACCTAAATGAAGAATGAAAGCTATAAAACTCTTGGAAGAAAACAAAGAATAAATCTTTCTGACACTGTATTTGGTCATGGTTTCTTAGATATAATACCTAAAGTACATTTGACAAAAGAAAAAAATAGATAAAATGGCTACATCAAAATTAAAAATTTTTGCATTGCAAGCCATACCATTAGGAAAGCAAAGACACAACTCATAGAATGAGAAAAATACTTGTAAATCATATATTTAGTATATAAAGTACTCTTACAACTCAATAATAAAAAGCCAACTATCTCAATTTAAAATGTGGGCAAAGGAAGACTGTGATAGTCAGTTATGGAATGCATGTTTGTGTTTCCCCCAAAATTCATGTTAAACCCTAACCTCCACAGGGATAGTATTAGAAACTGAGGTCTTTGGGAAGTAATTAGGTTTAGATGAGGTCATCAAGGTGGAGCTCCCATAATGGATCAGTGACCTTTTAGGAAGAGAAAGAGACTAGAGCCCACTCTCATTTCCTGTGAGGATAAGAAGTCAGTTTGTCTACAGTCAAGGATGAGTTCTCACCAAAACCCAACCATACTAGCACGTAGCCTCCAGAACTTGTGAGAAATAAATTTCTGTTGTTTAAACCACCCAGTATATGGTATTTTTGTAATAAAAGCATAAACAAAGAGAGCAGTTTTTAAAAAAGGCTCCCAAAGGTTTTCAGCTCCTGATATTAACATCTTGTGTAATTCCTCCCTTTGAGTAAGGGCTCAATCTAATGATTTGCTTCTAATGAGTAGGCTATTGAAACGTCAGTTCCAATATTAAGTTACAAAAATATTTGGCTTTTCTATTTTGATCTTTCTTGCTTTTACTCCTTGCTACACAGAGGTCAGGTGCCATGTTGTGAACTGCCCTGAAGAGAGGCTTACATGGCAAAGAACCAAGGATGATCTCTGGGCAACGATGTCCAAGGAACTGAGGCCCTCAGTCCAAAAATGCACAAAGAACTAAATACTGACAAAAGCCAAAAAATTAAAGTTGGAACTCGATCCTTCCTTAGCCAAGAATTCAGATGAGACCACAACACAGGCTAACATTTTGACTGCAATGTTGTGAGACACCCTGGGCCATAGGACCCAAAGAAGCTGAACTACATTCCTTGCCCACAAAAACTGTGAGATAATAAATCTTTGTTGTTTTAAACTGTTTTAAAAATAGACAAAGAATCTGAATAGGCATTTCTCCAAAGAAGATATACAAATGGCCAATAAGCATCTGAAAATGTGCTCAACATCATTAGCCAATTTAGAGAATTGCAAATCAAAACCACAATGAAATACCATTTCACAACACATGGGGATGGCTATAATAAAAAAGACACAGACAGTAACAAATATTGACAAGGATGTGGAAAAGCTGGAATCCTTAGATGCTGGTGGGAATGTAAAATGGTATGTCCACTTTGAAAAACAGTCTGGTAGTTCCTCAAACTTGAGTTGAGTATGGTAAGCTGAGTTACCATATAATCTAGCAATTCCACTCCTAGGTATTTACTCAAGAGAAAACAAAATATTTACCCACACAAAAATTTATACACAAATGTTCACAGCATTATACATGATAGCCAAAAGTGGAAAACCACAAATGTCCATCAGGTAATAAATATCCAGATATACAAAATGTGATACTACCCATATAATGGAATAGTATTCAACAATAAAAAGAAAGTACTGATATATGCTACAACATAGATGAACCTTGAAAATATTATGTTAAGTAAAAGAAGCTAGTAACGAAAGAACACATATTGCAGAATTCCATTTATACAGGAAATCCAGAATAGGCAAATCTATAAAACCAGTAAATTAGTGAGTGGTTTGCTCTGAGAGAAACAAAAATGTTCTGAAATTGGATTATGGTAATGGCTCCACAACCCTGTGAATATTAAAAAACATTGAGTTATACACATTAAATGAATGTTATGGTTATGTAAATTATATCACAATAAAACTTTAAAAATAGATATAATTTTTAAAATTCTCTTACAATAACTGAAACAATAAGAATGTTAAGATTAATTCTAAATGCTTTAAGTTAAAAGAATAGCAACCCCATTAGCCTGTTTAAATAAACTCCACAAGTGAACAAGTTTACAAAATAGATTGAGAGAATGAATACCAAGTTATTTTCAAAGCAAAAGCAAACACTTCCAGCTATAAAGTTAAAAGACAGTTAAATAAACATAAGTGACTATAAATCCTATAAAATAACTAGAAAGCATAAAAGTTTTTGAGGAAAAATCAGATGAAAAGGGAGGAGGGAGAAAAGAGGATGGGAAAACAAATATGTCAGAACAAATCTACATCTTATTAGTCTTTGATATATAATAACCTCTAAAACTTGACACCTCACAGCATAAAGCACTGTAACTTACGCTTTACAGCACTAACTACCCACAAAGAGTAATTCTGACAATCGTTGAATTAAATAACTATACACTAAAATGACTGAAGAAACACTCATAATTCACCTGGTACTTAAATAACCTCAAAATATAAAAAATTATCCTGGCACAATCAATAATGGTCAATGTAAAATTCTTGCTATTTACTAGTTTAAAAAGTAATAATTTAAATTCTTAGATACCAACCAAGAAAAAAACTGACATCTAATATATTCACCCTACTTTAATCCTCTACACACACCTACATTCTAGTAATTAAAATCAGTATTTATTTTTCTGTTTCCAAAATCCCATTCCAGCTGGACAACATGAAGTATGGTGGGAATGAACATTCACAGGGTACTCTTACACGTAGCTAGTGGGACAGACACAGAGGTAGAGCCCTGCAGAGAGTCACCTGGCAATGTTTAATCGGACTGAAGACAAGTCCCACACTTTAAGAGACATTCCACTTCTAGGTCTACACCCTAGAGCAAGTGCTACTAAAAATTTATGCTCCATGGTTCAGTTCCAGGCTTTGAACTGATTTTTACTTATCCACGACAAGGTAAACATATAAATTGAGAGTGCTTAGAGAGTTCTACAGCAATTTGACAGAGAATTTTTTATTTTAAAATATCTGAGCTTTTATTTGCTTTTTTCATTTTGCTTTCCTAGTATTTCAATTTTATTATATTTTACAAAAATATCCACAAATATTGAAACCAATAAACAAATACCCAGTCCTGTGAAACACTGCCTTAGTGTACAAGAATGCTCTACAAGAATGTTCATTGTAGCAATTTTTGCAGTAAAAAGGGGGGGGGGAAGGGAGGGGGACCTAATGTCCAACAAGTGAATAATGGAATATTAAACAATAAAAAGAAACAATCTAGTTTGCATGACTTAACATGGATGGATCTCAAAAATCACTGACATAGGATTCCACCCAAAAGTGATAACAATATAGAGGTATAAACACGTACTTCATAGTTAAAGCACAACAATTATGGACAGAAATTATAAACACCAAATTAAAGATGGGACTACCTCTAAGAAAGAGCAAAGGGGGAAACTGGAAGACACATCGAGTTAATTATTTATAACGCAGTCTTTAAAAAACATCAAAAGCAAGGAAAAATGATAAATTTACAGTTAATTGCTACAAAGAAAAAAAATAACGATGTGACTGTAACAGAGTAACACAGACATAATTCAGACTGGGGAATCAGAAAAGATTTCTCTGAGAAAGTGACATTTACAATGAGACTCTATAAAATTAGCCAAAGTGGAGATGTCCAGAAACGAAGAACAGAAAGGTTCTAAGGCCAAGTGAAAGGTGTGCAGGGCAGTGTGCACCCTGCCAGCTCCTCATGAACCATGGCAAGAAGTGTGCACACTGTGGCTGAAGTCATTAAAGGATTTAAAAGTGACATGACACTATCAGTGTTTTAGAAACAAAGACCCCTCTGTCAGCCTGCTTTGTAAAGACTAGTGGAAATAAAAAAGCAGAATCAGAGAGGTTGTTGCAAAAGTCCAGACAAGAGATGATAGTCAAGATTCATTTGGTGACAGTGTAAACAGAAAGATAAGACCTGATTCAAGTTATATTTTCAACAAAGACTGACAGGACTTAATGACAGGTTGAGAGCAAAAGAGAAACAAAACGTCAAAAGGTGAACAAGAAGCCCATGAGTTTAAACAAAGGTCATAAAATGTTTGTTGGAGATTGTTAAAGGTCAATTTGAAACTGAATCCTGAATTTCCTAGTTCCCAAAATAATGCAGAACCTACTATCAACTACTTAATTTATGGAGTCTATAATGTGAAAACAACAGCTGAGAAGAAAAGTTACTCCTGGTAGAGAAATTTAACAAAAATATCTTCCTCATAAAGGCAATGCTATGACACAAAAGAAATTCCCTGAACAATATCCTTTCTGTAAATTCAAAATGTTTCTTAATCCTGCTTCTATCACATCTCATCACTACCTGACAGAAATAGTTAAGTATCTGCATTGTAATTTCAGGAATAACGACTGGAAGAACAGAAACAGAATGAAAAAGTTAACGACCATTTCAAAAGTAGGCAAGAAACACATGGGAAAATAGAAAACTCAAAATAAGATGATTTAAAACCTGAACAGATCAATAATTACTGTACATTAAATGTAAATGGACTAAATACTCTGATAAATTACAAAGATTGACAGAATGACAGGGACAACTCTCAGGGCCCAGCTATGAATTGGCACATAGCATGCAGGTAGGTTTGAGAGTGACTCAGCAGGTCCAGAGCTGAGATTTCTAATGACCTTTCCATCTTCCTCCTCTTTCTGGATCATGTTTTCAGTGTACCCAGCAGGAAGATGAGAGCCTATCTGGGGCCCAGCTTTGGGCCTGCATACTAGGTTGAGGGGTGAGGGGAGCTAACTGTGTGCTCAGGGCTCAACCTGTTGCCAGAAGTATGGTTACATACAAGGAGAACTGAGCAAATTTAAGAAAATATATTGAGGACAATGGGAGCCAAGTTTCTCACTGTTAGAGGAGAGAAAATATGGGAAGGACGAAAGTTGGAATAAGACTTGTACTGTTGGAATAGAATTGCAGGTACTGGTATAAATCCACGGTTTTTGATAGCTAAACAGAAAGGAAGGAAGAGGAAGGGTGGGAAGATAGTTGTACATATGTTATACATTAGGTAAAACTATAAAGAAAAATTTAAAAATATAAAAGAAAATTTTCAAGATGTTAATTACCATTGGTGGAGAAAGAACAAAGGATGGATGAGGAGGCGCACACGACAAGTTAAGGATATTGGTAACATTCGATTTCCTATTATGGATGATGTTCATTTACATTATTATGCTTCCTAACTTGTATTTTGCATGTGAGTGTGCTCTCAGCATGGCACCTCAAGAGCCTGAACTTTAGTCTTAACATGAACCTAACAATCTATTCATATTGGAAATTCAGCTATTTCCACTTTCTTGCGTGAGTCAGGTACAGTGTACCATTTTGGTTTATTTACTTTAAATAAACAATGTTCGATTATGACTATTCCAATACAGACATACTTGTTTCTCAAAGAAAAGCCTCTTCTTCATGAATATTCATCTTTTTAACCTCAGCAAATATAACTTAACCCTAAAGAAAACTAACACTCAAAAAATAATAATAATAATGGTCATCTTACCAAATAAGGACTCAATGAAATATCACTACTGAAGCAATTAATAAAACCCTAAGAGAAGTATTACTATACATCTATACAGGCTGGTACATAAAGGTTTTTAAGGATAGGTTGATTTATAAAAGAATAAACAACATAATATTAAACTTCTTTAGACTTTCAGCTAAATAAAGGTCCTTTTCTCTTTAACCTTCTCCTGACTATATATTATAGGTTATATAATTTTAAAAAAATGACTACTTTAACTTACCATTCCACTGGAATTATTTATTCCATTCATATTAATTTTGGTTACAAATCTAACTGATGGAGGAGCTTCTGGGTATTTAGGTCCACATTCTACTTTCAGGCTATATATTCTGTTTTCATAATTTGTCTGGAAGGCAAAAAAATAATAATATTCAAGTGCTAATAAAGAGGAAAAGTACAATGTGAATGTACTGGATGTTACTGTATGTGATCAAGAATTTACTTTTCTAAGTATGGTAGGAAAAAAATGCAGCAAACATACTTAAAAATTTTATAAAATAATTCTACAAAGTCATATCAAAATGATCATAACTTGCTTTTCATGATACAAACAATGCCTATAACAAATTAAAAGGAAAAAGCAAACCACTTAAATTCAGATTTTACTAAAAAGTTCACATTGTTGGGGAAGGGACTACTTGACTATCATGCATACATAAAGGGTCTCATTGTCCAGGATAATTCTGTTTATTCCTATTGTTCCAGTATTAATATTAATAGAGCTGCTTTTCATTCTCAAAAGGGTCTGGTTGAACAATACATTATATGGTTACTCCACTTACATGGCAATCAACTCCTAGTAAAAGGGAAGATACTATATTATACCAATTTACAGCAACAAAACTATTATTTCATGATATTATTAGTTATATTTACATTCCTACTTCATTAATTTCGTGGCTCATTAAATTCTATTATCTGAAATCAGAGATAAAACAGTAACTTTTATGTTTCATATCATTTTTAAATAGGGTTTCTTAATAGAGAAGTTTAACATTACCATATTATAAAAAGCCATTTTAAAGCTACCACCACACTTAATGCTTCTAGATTATTCAGGTATTATTTTCATGTGTATAATTAACTCTTCTTTGTTTTTATGGCTTTGTTCACTTGCTTAACTGATATACAATTAAAACAGGAAAGTAAAAAATAAATGAAAGGGACAAATGTAATGTCTGTTGGTTTCTATAATAAGCTTGGGGTCAGCTAACCATCCGTCTACAGCAGCAATCCCCAATCTTTCTGGCACTAGAGACAGGAGCTCCTATGAGAACCTAATACCTGATGATCTGAGGTAGAGCTGACGTGGTGATGTTAGCGCTGGGATGTGGCTGCAAATACAGATGAAGCTTTGCTTGCACATCGCTTACCTCCTGCTCTGCGGCCCAGTTTTTAACAGGTCACAGACTAATATTGGTCCGCAGACTGGGGATTTACCAAAACTGATCCACAGTTTCCTCTCTTAAGTAAGAGTTATTCCCAAGAGGAGATCAGATCTGGGATATTAAACTACTGTAGTTTAAAATGTATACAACAATCTTGTATAGACATTAAATATTTGAATATTAAAAAAAAAACAAACCTGCTGTATAAAACTCATCCAAGCTTAATGGCAAACATTTTTCAATAATATGTTCAGCACTTTTATGCAGGAAAAGGACTAAAATCAGACAGATCTCAAGGAAATCATCGAAATATGTGGTTTTCCAATCTGGACACACATCAGCCTCTCTAGAAAACTTGGATTTAATAAAAATAACACCACCAACAATAACAACAAGACCCTGAGGAATTCCATAATGTAAAAGATACTCAAAGTATGTGGAAACAACTAGAACTTTCATATTTTGCTGCATGTCAAAAATGGTATAACCATTTTGTAAACAATTTGGCATTTTCTTCTAAATATAAGTAAACATACACCTACCCTATGAGTTAGAAATTCATTCCTAGGCATTTTACCCAAGAGAAATGGAAACAAATATACAATCACAAAAAGACTTGTGAAGATAGCTCATAGCAGCTTTATCTGTGATAGCCAGTAAGCAGATAAAATCCAAATGCCCATGAACAGAACTGATACACTCATTACGGTATATCCCCACAGTCAATACTACTCAGTAATAAAAAGAAACACTACTACATGGAACAACAAAGATGAATCTCTGAGAGATTATGCTGAGTCAAAAGGAGCAGACTGGTAAGTGTGTGTGCATGATTCTATGTATACAAACTTCTACAACAGTCAAAACTACTCGAGGGTGCACGAAGTAGTGGTTGCGATGGGAATAGGAATGGGATGGAGAATAGGGAACTTTCTGGGGTGACAAATATGTTCATGTACCTCTCAGTAACAGTGTAACAGTACATTTGTTAAAACTCATGGTAAGATCTATACATTTCACTCTGTAAATACTCAATTTTTTTAAAGGTTAAAAACCCTAAGCTAGCCTATGCAGCGCTTAAACATCATCCTAACTTTTGACACCTTGAGTTAATTTTTCTTCTCATCTCTAAATTTTAAATTAATAGCCAAGTCTTTCTATTATCTAACAAAAGATTAAAATAAAATAGAAAACAGTAGTAAAAAGAAATAGTATTTACTAAGTATATACTATAGCCAGGTACTCTCCTATTGTCTAATTGTTAATTCAATTCTCAAAACTTCTAAAGATAGGTATACCTCCATTTAGATATAAGGACATTTATAAGGAAAAGTAACTAAACCTCTAATGCTAAAAAATATTGCTTCAGGAAATTTCACACACAAACATACATGGAAAAACAAAACTGCTAATCACATAAAAACAAAATGATATAAACCAAATGATATAAACAAAAAACCAGCAATCTTAATCGGTAACATATAAAAAAAATTAACCAAGTAACAGTATGATAAGGTAACAATTTTCCTATTATGCTGGCTAATGTGGATACCTATGCTGGGGACAAACTGCTTTAAATATGACGCCTTCTAAAGAGAAAACAACTAAGGTAAGACACCAACCCCGGCAGGTTTTATTAAATGACGAATGAGTGCTATGACCACTCACCTTCACTCAAGTCCCATTTGCCTCAGTGAGGGAGATAACTGGAGAAAAGTTACAGAGCAGAAAATCACTGAGTGGTGAACAGTCTGACTCAAAAAGAATACTGTGCCTGTGCAAGGTACTCCCCTCCTGCCTCTTCCTGGCACCAAAAATAGTAAAAGGATGCTCTAAGACCACCACTCATAGAATGCAGAGGACCCATTAGAAGAGAAGGCTGGTACGGGAGTCTATGGCAGCAGCTGGTCTATGTCCCCCTTACCCAGCCAGCCCTACCCTCCCCACTAGCCAGAATAGATTTTGCTCCCCACTGAGCACAGCCTAGAGATGGGAGTTTCATGCAGTTCAGTGATACCAGTAAAGGAAGCCAGCCCGGAAGAGTCCCGCTGGTGGCCACAACTGTGTGAGAAATCAAGTGGGAGCTGCTCTTCTACATCTGAGTACTGTGCTATGAAACAGTCCACAAGAATCACTGAAGAACTCAGATACAAGCTCCAACACATTCTTAAAGTTTAAAGTCAATTGGAGGTAGTGGCTAGAAAATAAACAAATTTAAATAACTTCAAATTTATACTACATCAAGTTTAGACTGTCATGTGTTCAAAGGACTCACTAAGTAAGAATGTTCATAAGCACCTTTTTTACCAAACAGACCATGGTAATAATGTTCACAGCAGTGAAAATCAAGGTTTTCATTATAAATACCAAGTTATAAAACACAACAAAAATTCTAACCATAAATACTATTTCCTTCCTCAAATGTCTTATGGAAAAATCAAAGCAGAGTGAGGGTGGTAAAGTTCATCTAGTAATGTGCAAATATTTTGCAAAGGAATACCAGAAAATATAAAACATACATTAATTTATCCTTTAATTAATAAATTTAAAATCCTTTAACACTGCTAATTACCTGATTTTTGTAATAATCAACAGGAAATCTAAACTCTATCAAACAGGAAGAAAACAGGTGAATTGTTCTCTCACAAGGTGGAAAACAGTATGCAAACCAAAAACTAAAAAAACCTTCAAGGTGTGTTCTTTCCAGCAAATCAAACATAATATATATTTCAAAGACTCAGTGTAGAGAGTGCAGTAAATGGAAACTTTCAATAAGAAATAAAATGTAAAAAATAAAATTTCCAATTTGAAAAAAATTTGAGTAAAAATAAAACTTCATAAACTTAAGAAAGACCCAAGAATAAAACACAATGGCCATGTTGCTAGCAATACTAAAAAATATGCAAGATTCACAGTCTTCTCATATAAAATAAATGAAGAAACTGAAGCCTATAACATTTACATGGTAAGTCAAACATCAGAGAGCAAAAGGAATGTACACTTAATAGGAACAAATTTAGTAACCCTTGGTTACACATAGTGGGTTAGTAATATGTCAAAATAGACTGTTTGCTCTTCCCAAATATCCCCTCCATATCCTCACCTTTTCTCCTCTCTATCTGGAATGTTCTCCATCCCCATTACCACCTTCTGAAATCCTACCAGTCAGTTCTTTAAGGCTCATTCCAACAGCAACTTCTTCCACTGTTTAGCCTTCCTCAATTATTCCAGCTAGAAGAAACATATTCTAAAGTCCCATAGTGAACTTTCTCTGCCGTATGTGGAATCTGTCATTTGTATTTATTTTGTCTTTTCTACTAAACAGTAAACACCTTGACGGCAATGACCATATCAATCTTTTCCCCCCAAAACTCCAGAAAATCATATATACCCTGCACACAGGAAGCATCAATAAAAGTATATAAAACAAATAAAAAGGGAGTAATTGTTTTAGTCTGAAGTTATGATAATTACTTTAATATTATTATAAAATAAAATGCTTAGTCTAAAGTGAAGATAAATATTAATAGAAAAAAGATATAATTTATAGCACTGACCCTTGGTGGCCCAATAATCATGCCTGTCCACCTTGTAAGTGTCATATCTTCATCATCTTCAAGGCCCCAGCTAACCGTACCATCGCCTACTCCTTTTTGTCCTTCTTCAAGTTCTTCCAACAAGCGAAAATTACGAGGAACTTTAACTCCTATACAAAAGAATGTCAGTGTAAATGTAAAAAGCTCATAATTGTAAGAGCTACACATAGCCAAATTCACTTTTTCAAAATTAACTTTTATAAAATTACTTCCCCAAAAGACAATATTGCCTCTTAAAAACATACTACCCAGAAAATGCAGAATCTAATAACCTCTCAAAATAAAAATGCTAAAGAAAGCACCATACCAAACATTAACAGCAGTATTGAACATGTACATAAATTCCTAATTATCAATTTTATACTGATATAAATCAATATAAGGGAATCATTAAAGTGAATAGTTGAGATTTCTGTTCCTAGCCAAGATACATAAAAAAAAAAAAGATGGAGAATATGGAAATGAAAGATAATTAAGTATAAATTAAAAAGGCTAAAAATAAAATGTTTCAACTGAAAAAAAAAAGATACTACATCAAATAAATGGGCATGACCAGAAAGCTCAAAGCTACATTTCATTAACATATACTCTCTAATGATTTTTAAAGAATTAGGGCCATCTTTTAAATGCACTACAAGGTACTATTTTCTAGAATGCTAAAGCAGCCCCACCCATGGTCCCCAGTCACTCTCTTTTCTGTTCTCATCTCTAGGTAATGGGGTCATACCTTGCCCATGTCAGCACCAGTGCATAATCATTAATTTCACTTGAGGAGTTGCTTGATTTGAAAACAAACTTCCATATAAATGTATCAATATCCTAGGACACACCCTTCACCCCTTTGCCCAAACCCTAGAAAATATTACACAATCCATAAACCTTTCTCACACTTCTACTTATCTCTCTTAATTTCATCACTCCTTATTTCTAAAATCTTACCACATATATATCTTCCTCCGTCTAGAATCTCTTAGTCTTTCAGTTTCCCACTCCCTCATTCTCACTAAACCTGGTTGGTCTCTGCCATCATTTTTATCTTTAATCTCTGGAATCAAGCCATGATTCTTCCAACTTATCACAACCTTTCACTAGAATTACTGGTCTGGCCTCTCAAAAAGACCCCATGGTCTTCCCTGTTCACAATAGCATCTAACATGAAACATCCTCCAACCCCACTGAACAAATCCTGCAAGTACTGAAAAAGTTAGGTAAATGCCATCAGAATCCTCTCTTTGGCTCTGGCAGCACTTGCTCACACACTCTTACTCTCTCATGTACACACATCCACGCAATTATGAGGCACAGGAAAGAAGTGTCATCTCCTTTAACATGATTGTATAACTTCTGTCTGTTGCTGAAAACCAAAACACCTCTTTCACTTACTAATTCAGAGTAAACTTTCTGGACATATAATGAAAATCCAACATGTGTTGTTACTTAAAACAGAAACACTATTCACATTATATACTGTTTTATTAAAAAAAAAAAAAACATAAAAATCTTGAGCCACAGAAATACAGAGCTGTAATAAAACACAAAAACAAGAGTAGTCTTTATTACAACTACTGTGATTGTTAATAACCATTTGTTGCCATACACTGTATGCTATTTTAAATAAATTATCCCTTTTAATCCTAAAAGCACCCATTTTACAGTTGTGGAGACTGATGTTTAAAGAAGTTATGTGACCTACCAGTTTCTAGAATGAAGTCACTCTTTTAACCATTAAATTATGTAGTACTACAAGTTACACAGGCAGCATATCCTGGCTCAGATCTAGGAGTCAAGACTGCCCAGGTCCAGATCCCAGTTCTAGTGCCCACTTGACATGTGACCCCCAGCAGTTTCATCATCTGCAAAAGTGAAAATAACAACAGTTCCTACCTCACAGAATCATTTAAACAAGGTAAATGTTGAAACAAATGTTGGCTATGATCATTTTAGTCTCTATATTAAGTAGAATTATATAAAATTTCTAATTACTTCCATCTAAATTGTGTGAGCATAAAAGGTTTTTGTACAACACCTGGAAATTTTATCCTAAGCTATAAGTCTGTATACATATAACACTGGGACATCTGCTATTTTCCTATAGCTGTACAGTTACATCTCCAGAATATAATGCTATTGAATTGCTTTTTAATGTTAAACGAGCTTGATTACCCTTACCATTATGAAATTGTTCCCCAAGAATAATTCTAAATTTGTGTTGAATTTTGTTGCCTTGTTATAACCAATTCAGTAAAGTGATCTTTAAGAGCATCCAAAACTACAAAGTAAACAATGTATAACTAATGCTTCTTTTTACATAAGTGCCATCAAAGTGACAAACCTAGTAGTCACTGCTAAACTTTTCATCATTTCTATATAGCATTTTGAGAAAACAGTTCTAAGATTAATGGGTCAATTACTGGCAATGCTAACATTTAAAAGGTTACAGCTGGTCTTGTTTTTAAAGTATAAGACTTAAAATCAAAAGCAAATACAAAATGAGGTATATTTTCAAATTCAGAATGTTTTCCAAAACATTCTGGTTTTTATTTCAACCAAATGCTAATACCTGTGTGAAGAGAACAAGCCACGAGATGGGGTGGGGATGTTATTCCACAAAAGTTGCAGTGTGTACATTAGCTGCCCACTAGATCTCTTGTATCTATGAGACTTTTTCTATAGTTCTGCTTGTCCGTTTTATATGTGTATATATGTGTTATTTAATATTTTGTTATTAAATATTTGTGTTATTAAATATTTTAATCCCTTTAGTCTTGGATCTTCATTTTAAGAAAAAAAAAAAATAGCCTCTTTTTAGCTGCAATTCTTTAAATGCTGTCAATTTTTTAAGTCCAGAAAAACCTCAGAGATCATCCAGTCCAAAACCTTATACTTCAGAGGATAGAAAATTATCACCAAGAAAAGTTAGGTGATAACCCTAAAGTCACTTAACTACTAGTTGGTTGCCCAGGCCAAGCAAAAAACCCAAGTCACCTGACTTACTACTAACTTAGTCTCCTCTTTACATTACAGTGAACCTCTACTAATAAGAGATAAAACCAAAAATAATTCATATGCAAAACTAGGAATGCAAACAATCTTGAAAACATGCTTCCAGTTTTTAGCCATGAGGATATCAACATTCCTAATCATTTGCCCTTGATTCCCATTATACCAAAAATAAAGGCATAAAGATGGCCAAATAAATACTAAAATGAGTCTTACCATGCTGTTTATTAGAAACAAGGACTTATCAATTTTAACCCAAATGTTTACTTTTCAAGTTATAGAGGAAAAAAGCATAAGACCTAAAATAGTAATAAATGTGTCAACCTATCCACACAAACATATGAGAAACAACAGTAAAGCAAGTTACTATCAGTTTGCAACTAATCAACTAAATTAAGATAGTTCTGAACACTAAAAAAAAAAAAGGTATGAGATGTATATAGTTTTGAAGAGGGCAGTGCAGATTTCAATTTCAGCTGGTAACAGTCTGAAAGGTACAAAACCCAATAAATTCAGAAATAATTACGGTTAACATTTTAGTGTATTCATTTTGATTATTTTCCATACATAGTAATATATGGTTTGTTTTTCCCCAAAATGAGATCATATGACTCATAAATTTGTTGCTTCCCTTTTTTCCTGCTTCTAAATGTATTTCTATGTCAAACACAATCAAGTACCATTTTAAAATGCTCTCAGGGAAAATTAGCCTGGTTTAGAGACAGGGGTAGGGAGACTTCACTGTACACTCTTTCGCACTTTTTGACCGGATGAATCATCACCTACTCAAAAATTAAAGGAAAACACACACCTGGAATGGAATAAATTTTGTCTTACTTGCTTTCCAATCCTGCTTTAGCTGGTCCTCATCAAAATGCAGGTTGGCTATAGGTCTCTTTCCCCTCACCCCACTGCCCAGAGTGTCTGAAGAGCTAAAGAGAATGTCTGGGGCACATGTACAGTGGGATGACTGGCCCTTCCAGGTTCACATCCAGCTTATGAGGTGGCCAGGCTGCTTACCTGCCCCCTACAGAGTTCTCTCAGGCACATGGGTTTGTCACTTCAACAAACCTGAGGGGTCATGTTATTAAGATGGAACTTCATGAAAAGTCCCACCTGTAATTTTAGTTCTCTGGTTCCTGCCCTACTCTGGAAATACTTAGTTCCTCTCAAACCCCCAACAAGAAGACTTGACTAAAAATAACATATTTATTGAGTACCTCCTATGTGCAGACATTTGCTATAAGCTATATAGACAAAAGTATTTCATTGAATCTCAGCTTATAACCTGTTATCATTTCACAAGGTAAGAAAATTAAGTGTTAAATTATTAGGTTGAACCTTATGAATGAAACTGCCATCTATCTGAATACAGGAAAAAAATTTTTGAGGTATGACGGCAGATAATATCCACATTTCACAAAGACCAAGATCATGGCAAACTAGTAGCTGAGTCAAAACTAAAATTTCCCAACCTGGATTCAACACTCTGTTACTGCATACTGCATCTCAAAATCCAGGGGGAAAAAATTAGGCAGACTACAAAATATGTACAACTTAAAACACAGTATATATTTTTCAAAATAATTGTTGAAATTTGCTATATAAATAAAAACACTATAAAGAAAGTTTTAAAATTTCAGTCCCAGAAATAGGGACTCCCCTTCTGGTTTTGCAGTGCTTAAAATTATGTTAACAAGAAGCATTTATACAAGTTCTCTGAGTAATAGTTTCTGATTTTTCAAAAATTTAATACCAAAAAAATTTTTTGGTTTTACTATTCTTATCTTCCTGAAAAAAATTATGAGTCTACGGCCATGCCACCCTGAACATGCCTAATCCCATCTGATCTCAAAAGCTAAGCAGGGTCGGGCCTGGTCAGTACTTGGATGGGAGACCACCTAGGAAGACTGAACGCTATGGGTGTAAGCACATGCACACGCACACGAAAACATCACCACATAGAGGAACACACATTAAGCAGAAAAGACTTAAGGCAACCATATTTGCCATTCATTCACTCAAAAAACATTTCATGACTACTAGATAAAACTGCTGTGCTAGGCACTTAATACCTTTGCCTTCAAGAAGTTTACAATCTATAAGAGAGCAATTAAAGAGCACAATACAATGTGAAAGTATTATGGGAATGCCTAGAAAGGAGAACCCCAAAAGAAGAGATGAGAAGATCTCTCTGAAGAAATTCTCCAGATAAACCTAAAGAAAAGAAACCATCCAAGTGATGAGAGGGTGAAAATATGTAAGATGTCAGTGGAGAAATTACAAAACATAATTTATGAACATCAAAAAGCTGACTAAATAGAGCAATCTGGCTAAATGAGAAACTGCAAAAAGTTCTCCTCAAATTAATCTACAGATTCTTTCAATTTAAACTGAAATTCCAATAGTATTGTTCCTGGAATTTGACTAATATTCTTATGGAAGACCCAAAAGCCAAGAGATTGGAGAAAAGTTTTAAAGAAAAAGAAAATACAGCAGGTACTTTCCCTGTTAAGACTTCATCATCTGCCAAAGAAATTAAGATAATGTGAAATTAATGCAGGAACTGACTAATAAAAAAGAAAAGCTGCAAAATAAAACATGCATATTCGAAAACAGGAATCCAGATTAAAGGAGAGACATGACAACCAAATGCTAACTTGGATCATGTATCAGAAAAAAAAAATTAGTAGTTTGCTTTAAAGGACATTAGTTGGAAAATTGGCTGAATTTGAATAGGGCCTATAGATAAAAGTCTGTATCAATGTTAATTTCCTAATTTTGATAATTATATTGTTGTGATGTAAGAGAATGTCCTGATTTTCAGTAAATACACAGTGAAGTATTTAGGAGAGGTTAGACATTTAATTTATTCTCAAATTGTTCAGAAAAAAAATATTGTTTGTGTGTGGAGGGAGGGGAACAGGGAAAGAAAGCACACATAATAAGCACATGCACAAACATTAAATATTAACACCTGATGAATCTGGGTGAAGGTATATAGGAATTCTTTGTACTGCTTATTTTCTATAAATCCAAAATTAATTCAAAAGAAAAAAAATAGAAAAAGAATGGACTGTTTAGTTAATGGTATTAGAACATTTTATACATATGGAAAAATAAAATTAGATCCCTATCTCATAGTGTACATAACAATCAATTCTAGGCAGATTAAATGCCTAAATGTGAAGAACTGGTATAACTATTTTTGTGAGGAAACTGATAATAATTACAGAGATCTAGGCATAAAACTAGACAAACTCAGGTTGAGTGCTCACAGGAAGGAAGAAACAAGAATGCTCACTAAGCATTATTTCTAAGAGTAAAACTTTAGAAACAACCTATGTATAACATAGTGTAATCAATGACAGAATACCATTTTAATTAAAATTAGAGCTACAAGTATCAATCAATGCTAAAAATTTTTAAACATGCTGTTTAATGAGTGTAGAGTTTCAGTTTTGTAAGTTTAAAAAATGATTGATTACACAAGTGTCAATATTTAACTGCACTGTACAGTTAAAGGCATTTAACATAACAAATTTTATGTTATCTACACTTAACCACAATTAAAAAGAAAAACCAAAAAAAGTTTAACATTCATGTATTACATAAGGACATTTCAGTCAATGATAGACTACATATATGATAGTGATCCCATAAGATTACAATTATGCTGAAAAAATCTTAACCTCTAGGGAGGTCATAGCCACTGTAACATCACAGTGTAAAGAATTACTCACTCACATGTGGTGATGCTGGTTTAAACAAACACACTGCACTGCCAGTTATATTTAAAAAAAAAAAAAAAAAAACCCAGCACATAAAATTACAGTGGTAGGCTATACCACCTAGATTTGTATCTTATACAACGTTTGCACAACAAAATTGCTTAATGCATTTCTTACAACCATTTATCACAATATATCCCCATCATTAAGAAGTGCATGACTGTTTATAAAAAGACCTTTACGCTACTAATGAGTATATACATACACTTGTCACAAGAATAAAGATGTCTGGAATATACACTAAAAAGCAGGATAGTGATCACCTCTGAGCAAAGAGAAAGGGGCCTAGTGTTTGGAAAGGTTCGGGTAATGTTTTATTTCTTCAAAAACAACCTGAAGCAAGAATAATTTATTAGAATTTGAGAGAGTTGGGTATGTGTATTCGTACTTTTTTCTGGTGTTTAAAATCTTTCATTTCAAAAGAAAAGGGTGACACTATACAAAAAAAGAGAAAGCAGCAATTAATAACTACTTGGGAATAGTAGAGTACGAATGAAGAAAGAGCTAAAAATTGCCTTGGAGGCCTGGCTCAACACAGGTAGGGCAAGCACTTACAAATTCAGACTTCATTTGCATCAGTGAGGATTCAGGAAGGAGTTTTAAGTATAAACATCATGGATTAGGCAGAAAG
This sequence comes from Macroglossus sobrinus, assembly GCA_004027375.1. NCBI lineage: Eukaryota > Metazoa > Chordata > Mammalia > Chiroptera > Pteropodidae > Macroglossus > Macroglossus sobrinus. Next base: position 137,740 of record PVKZ01002531.1, on the reverse strand, counting down.
ATGAGAGAATAATATCAGTTGCAATGAAAGACCAATCAGGAAGACAATCAGGGAAGAAATGTTAAGTGCCTCAAGTAAGAAAATTATGATTCGTTTTATTATTGTAATTCTGTGGTTTTATTGATTTATTTCCAATTAACCAAAAGTAAATGTCTACTACCAGCTAGGAACTATGCTAGGCCAATAGGATCTAGCTCTGATAGAGTTCCAGCCTTCATGGAGCTTATAGTTTAACATGGAAGCAAGACACAGAAATCAAAGTATGAGAAGTATTAAGATAAAAAAAAAGTAAACATAAAATTTTCATATAGTACTAGTTTTGCTCTACCACAAAACTAGCCAGATAACTCCGGGCAAAAAGTGTTTTCTTTTTATACTTTGCATACTTGGATTTAGTGGGACTAAATTACTTCAATGATGTATGACCTTTTGTCCACTTCAGCATATCTCAATGGCCAACACGGAAGAGTCTAATATAGGAGGGAGATCTAGTGTACTAGGGAAAAATCAAAAAAGGCAGTAGGAAGAAAAAATCCTTGTCTCTGCCCCAATCTCTATCCTCTTATTCTCTGGTTCAGAATCCCTGCCAAACCACATTATTTCGAAAGCTCCTTCCAGAATGAGGATTCTTAAATTACATGAAAGCAAGTTATCACAGACAAAATTTTAAACATAACCTACCTATATGATACCTAAAATGCCTTTTGAATCAAAGATTAAATGCAGGTCTGGTGTTGTGCAATTTATATTGTTTTACTTCTTTAAAAGTCATGATTCTTTTATATATTAACTCTCAATCAAAATAGTGAAGAATCATATTCTGTGCTAGATTAAAGATAGCCAGATAGTCTTTGTTATTCCTCTCACAAGAGGTAGAATTTAATTTTCCTCCCCATTTAACTTTCCTTCATTCCATTTGGACACTGATTCAGACATGACCCTAACCTAAGTTGAAAAAAAAATCAAACAAAGGCAAAATAAATATAAGGTATAAAATTTTCAAGTTGATTTTTAAACAATTAAAATCCTATAATATCAATAACCAGTTTCACTTAACATGCAGTAAATGGTGTATATATATGTATGTATGCGTGTATGTATGTATATATATATTTCACGAGTAGTAAAGAGACAATATACATTTCATAGATATAAAATACAACTGCTAATTCTACAAGAAAATAAACCAAATAAAAAAATATGCAAGGTAAAAGAATTATGAAAAATAAAATTAAAACCATGCTAAACACAAGGGAGATCTATGGAAAAATTATAATTTGTTATAATTATGTAACATTATACATCATTATACATCACTGGAAATTACGTGGTGCTGCAGAGGTAATGACAAATACAAAAAAATTTTTTTAATATTCATATGCTTTGACTTAAAATTCCACTGTATGAAATTTGCCCTCAAGAACAAAACACAAGTGGTACAGACTGCCTCCAGAGCCAACTGTGAATAATTCTGCCCCTCCTTCTAGGCACATGCTGCCATCACCACCCTTCTGTCAAGAGTTATTTCCCCTACCCTTGAATCTGGGCTGGTCTTGCCCCTTGTTTTGATAAAATGTGGTAAAAGTAATGCTGTGGTGCCGCTCTGGGACTAGCCTTTTCAGAGGCCTGATAGAAGTCTACCACCATATAATATCTGCCCATTCTGATACTACCAGGATGTAAAGGAGTCCACCAGGCCTCAAGAGTGGCCTGAAGGAATAAAACCAACGCACTCAGTCAACAGGCCTAATCCATCATCAAGTGAAGTGAGACCAGCTGAACCCCAAACCCAAATCATGATTAAGAATAAATCACTATTTGAAGCCATTAAGTGTTGAGGTGATTTGATACACAATAGATAACTGAAGGGGAGAAGAGCAGGTGGAAAACTAATCTGGACAATACTATTTAGCAGTGTAAAAACTTAAAGAAACTAATTGACATATGTTCAAGTGAACTATATCACATATTTAAAACATTATATAAAGTCATTTTAAAGTACATGAAGTATATTAACTGTGTATAAAGGAAAAAAAACTTAACACATAGACATTGGCCATACTTATCAAAAGCTTTCAAAGTTACATCATTATGGATCCAGAAACAACCTACAACTGATGCTTTAAATTCACTGGACTTTTTTTCCCTTATACAGTTATTAATGGCAGAATATTTTCAAATAATAACTAAAAAAAGTATTCCAAAAGTAAATGAAGTCACATTCTGTGATCACTTTACTGCCCTCTATTCTGGACTATCTGTACTCGCTCCCTTCCAGGCACCGTCGATGAAAGTCCTAGCTGAATTCCTGTCATCTAAATACTCAATCAGTAAAGGAACAAATCTGACTGAATCAGTCATTAATCTTTATCACAGTTTAGTCAAAAAAATCTTGTCCCATAATCCTAAATGGGCCCACAACCCCCAGTGGCTGTTTCAAAATCAAGTTACAACCCTATTGTAAATACCATTAGCAGGAATGATGTTAAAAATGTCAAGACTACACAATTACTTATATCAAGGCATATGATCTACATTTTAAAAACCTTAAAATCGAATTACCTCAGATAGTGTGAAATTACACAAATATTACTAAAAATTATATTGATATAATTCACAGAAAATAACATCTTTCTGCTTTATCAGATATAGCAATTTTAACTTTTTTCCCTAAAATAGTTCAAAAAATTGCATAAGCTTAAAAATTATTTCACCAGAATACATTTAAGTTTAAATTTAGAACAAATGCTTAATATTCGATTATTAAATGAGAACACATTAACGTGTTTGTAGAACCTAGTATTTTAAAATCTGGTATATAATCATCTCACTGACTTCTTTGTAACAGATTTCTAAATATTGTCTTTCATCAACTCTAAGATGGCACTAACTATACGACCAGTATTTTAAAAAATTAAAAAACACTATCAATTAAACTATACCCATTTCAGATATAATTGTGTCAAAATTGATAAAAAAAATATATTTGAAAAAATCCAAAACAAACATCTAAAGCATCTGTACTACATCTTCAAACATAGGTGGAATATTCCTGAGATTAGAGGATTTGCAAAGTACCTCAATCCTGCGGTATGGGGGATCCGTCATGTACAGGAGAATATGAATCATGCTACTGGTACTCTTTAGGTTACAATCAAAACCACTCTGTCCCTTAAAATTCTACAACTATAGGAATAATTCATTCAGAAATTTATGTGCCATATATTAACTCAGTGATGTAGACATAAATAGCTTAGTGTTTATTTAACGAGCATATTTGATCATAAAGTATTCTTTTAGTATTGCTTCACTTCAGAAAATTAAAAACAAAATTTATGAGTAAAACTATACAAGGGGGGAAAGCCAGATTTTACTCGTTATTGTTTTCATTAAATATATAGAAACAATATTATAAGAAAATGAATATGACACAAGAGGCGCTCAATAAACTCTTGGTAAATTTATGGCAAATGCTACTTTCAGTCTTTCAATATTGGCAGACCAGTTTAGTCCTGTAGCCAATTTTGCTTATTCTGAACATCAAAAAAAAAAAAAATCTTTTCCCCAAGGTCTTACACTCCAATGGAATGAAGACAACCATTTAAGCAGACACATTCAAATACAATGCAATAAATTGTTGCAAAGACTTTGCTTTGCAGAAGATTTTTGCTGGATACACTATAGATATCTCACTGATCAAGGGAGAATATAGAAGTTACTTAACATTCTCCAGAAGAAGAGCTAAAAAATGTTTATTTCAGAACTAAGAAGAGATAACTCCATTAGAATAAACTAGGGAGTGTAGAAAAGTTAGGTAATCCACAATATACTCTGGTTCCTCTCTAGTATGACTTTCTAAGTAAAACTAGGAATGGCATACACTCTAACAGTGGTCCCCAATCTTTTGGCAGCAGGGACAACTGCTCCTATGAGAATCTAATGCCTGATGATCTGAGGTGGAGCTGAGGTGGTGATGCAAATACAGATGTCGCTTTACCTGCTTACCACTGTTCACTTCCTGCTGTGCAGCCTGATTCCTAACAGGCCACAGATTGGGGACCTCTGCTCTAGAAGATGTGAAGTCATCTGACAGAGAACACATAAATGAACATAACTGCTCTCCTCTGAGTCTAGGAAGCTGCAGTTAGCTTCCAAAGTCAGAATACCACATTAAACAAAAATAAGTATATATCTTTCCGCATCACTGCTTGTAAGGTAAACACTTCAGAAAATTCAAAACATTTCAATAATTTATATATTGCCACTCAGGAAATTACTAACATCAATATGGTTGAGTAAACCAAAATTGATCATTTGGGAAACAGATGACACTAGAATGAATAACTTACAGTACAAACTATGCATTGTTTGTACTTTTTGATAACATTCCAGTCACTAGACTGAAAAATCTATGGTATAATTACAGTACTTACAGTACTTACATTAACTTTTCTTAATGTAAGATTAAACCTCACATCTGGCAAGGTGCTTAGACACCTATGCCTCTGTCATAATGGTAATCATGTAAAATAATCATAACCAAATCAATTAGAACTTACGTTATGTCAACATGTTTTTAAAACAAAAAGCCAGCTAGATGATAAAGTACATACCAAAAGCCAGATTTTGCATCCTAATAAAGCAGAAAACTGGAGTTTATCAAAATTTAAAACTTTTACATTTCAAAGGACACCACTAAGAAAATGAAAAAACCTATAGAATGGGAGAAAATACTTGCAAACCATACATCTGATAAAGGACATGCATCTAGCATACAAGAATTCTTAAAACTCAAATATAAATAGAAACCACCCATTAAGAAATGAACAAAGAATCTGAACAGACTTTTCTCCAAATAAGATACACAGATAACCAACAAGCAGATGAAAAAATGCTCAAAATCATCAGTCACCAGGAAAATGCAAATCAAAACCACAACAAAATACCGTGTCACACCCACTAGGACAGCTAGAAAAGTCAAGCAATAAGTGTTCGTGAGGATGTGGAAAAACCACAGGAATACAAGTTTCTCCTTGGAAAACAGTCTGGTACAAATAAACATTGTTAGCATATAACCCAGCAACTCCACTCTTAGGTACATAACCAGAAAAATGAAAACATGTCCATATAAAAACTTGTACACAAATGTTTATAGCAGCATTGTTCATAATAACCAAAAGGTGGAAACAACCAAATCAACAGGTAAATGGAAAAATAAAATGTGGTATATATAAGATATTCAGAGCCAGAAAAAGTGATGAAGTACTGATACATGCCATAAGATGGATAAATCCTGAAAACATTATACTAAGTGAAAGAAGCCAGACATAAAAGACCATATAAATGTATACAATCCCATTCATGTGAAAATCCAGAAACTATAGAGACAGAAAGATTAGTGGTTGCCAGAGGTGGGAGATATGTTAATAACCTTATTGGCAACCTCTTTACAATTTATATTTCACTTTCTAAAATAACAAACATGGTTAACAAAAGTATCTACTGTTGATATCATCTAATATTTGGTCTTTTCAAAATATTTTTATTCTGTTATAAAAAATCATGTTTAAACAAAGCAATTCACAAAATGAAACTACCAGATTAAAATGCACCATCATACTACTAAATTTTCAATAACCTGTAGGTACTAAGAACAAAAAGAAATGGCCCTATTCATAAACACACTCAATTTCAAATAGCAAGTAAAGTTGTAACACTAAAACTTTTTAAATAATCCTTGCTTTGTCGGCTGATCCCAAATATATTGAAATAGTTCCCCAAGCTAAAATCGTTAGACTTTGACACCTGTAAATAATGAGATTTGAAAGGCACACTTTTTCATTAAAATATAGACAATATCCTGAAATATTACAAGTACCAATCAATATACACAGAAGCATTCCATTTCAGCACATATAGATTTAAAATTTCGTTTTATTATGCAATGGTATGAAATATTGTCATACTGTTCTATAACTTGGTTTCAAAAGATCATACGCATTCACATTTTTAACAGGTACAACTTAAGGTTAACATTTTTTAAATGGTCAAATTTCTAAAACCTCAGCGTTAAAATTTGATTTCAAAGCCTGTGCTCACAGGAAACCATTGTATTCAGTAAAACAGAAGAGCTGAACAGCTTATCTAAGTAACCACTTTTTCTTCAGTTAGCTTTCATCTTGTTCTGACGTTTATCGTTCGCACTGCAGTTTTCCACTTAAACGAAAAAAAGATAACACGAATTCAATCGGGGAAGGATGGCCAGCTCTACATTCTTTTTATTACTAAAAGCAACGGTCCTCTTCTCTTGAGTCCTATCCTCCTCGACCCAAGTCAAGAAGAGTCCAGAAGTGGACCGGCTCCACCAACTCCACCCAGGAAACTCCGGAACCCGTCCCCCAAACCCTGCATGCTCACGGTCGACACCGCCCACCGCGGTACCCGCTCTTCCCGCCCACGCAGCCTTCCGCTCCGCGTTCGGACAGGCCCCCGCCCGACCCTGCGTCAGCGCCGGCGTCACCCCGCCCCCAACCCGCGAGCGCGCGGCCGCCTCGCCGCCCCCGACGGCTGCCCAAGGCCCTCGTGCCGGTAACACCCAGACCCTCCGTGGCCATGGGCTTCGTTCCGCAAGGAGTCCGGCGTCTGAGAAGGCGCACTCCGGCTTCACCCACACGGTCAGCGCCTGGCTGCCGGCAGCAGGCGGAGGGACTGAGCCAGGTTAGAGGGGTAAAGCCCACAGCCCGGCCGGGAACCGACCTGTGGAGACCGCCATCTTCTACTGCAGCCGACGCAGCCGTACGAACGCACGGCGACGCCTGCGTCACTTCCGGGGACGCGCCGGCCGGCCGGCCTCTGCAACTTTATCTCGTAACCGCGGGCTCCGCCCCCGGCAGCGGGCTCCTGGGGTACCTGGGGCGGGGGGCGGTCCTTGGCCTCTGCGTGGGCAGCTTCGTAGACTCCGCCATTCAAAACGAAACGTTAAAGAAAAAGTTTATAGGGAGGATCGGACGACCGAAATGAGTGAATTACCGTGATGTGGGGCAAAAGACAAAGTGAAAATATTGAAAAGGCTTGTGCAGTGGGACAGATCAGTACCGCAGCTGCGTTTGCCACGTCCGTTTACGTAGTGAGTAGTGTAAGGAAAAAAACCGCGCCGGTTCTCAAACCTTTAGTGCGCTTTAAAAAAATAAATATGTGTGTATAACGTCTACCACAGTATTTAATATTGAAATAATATTTCGCTGTATTAAAGTACATTATTAAAAACCATAGCAAAATGTGGGCATTGACAAAGCTGTGTTGAAAATGTTTTAAAAGACTTGTGCAAAATATTTAAAGAAGCCCTAAGGATTAAGTCAACTTATATTTTACTCGAGCTATGCATAATAGTGAAACTATTAAAATCTGTCAAATCATTTCAAAGAGTATAAAATTTCTAAGTAATTAGGAAGAATTATGTCATTCAAAAAGCAAAGATTTTTACATCCTTAGTTTTCACACAAGCAGCACAATAGAAACGTTGCCATCCAGTAGAGTTTGAGCAAAACTGACAATTGCCTGCAAGCAAATTCTCAATGGATTAAGAAAATGGTCCAGAGAATAGCAGTTTTGCAGCTTATTTTCTACATTAGAGTCAACGTGGGAGACCTAACAAGTACATGAAATACATTGGTGGTAAGTAGGTTAAGGGTGTGGGAGAAAGCAAAGCAGGGCACTCTGGGATTAGATACAAAGTGAAATGGAGAGACACATATTTCTTTTACACGGTTGGGTACAGGATAGTTAATAATTAACATTTAAAGCACATAGAGATGGTCTGTAGGGGGACAAGATAACAATGAGAGGTTCTGTGGTCTTGTTCTCTGGTGTGGTGAAGGGATTACTTTGACATTCCAAGGGTAAATTATCTTAGATGCAGAAAGACAACAGACAAGCTTACTTGCAGTAAAGATAGACCTATCTCAAGAAAGCTATAGGCCTAGGATGTGGCTACCCACTATGAGCTGCTTTAGTTAGGAATTTTTATATTCAGATCATCCTATGTGGCTAACTGTGGTCTCCTGAGTTTGTAGGGCCTCCCCTGAGCTGCTTAGATTTGGTATGTGGCCTCTTTTTCATCCACAGTGTCATAGCTTTCAATAGCTGCTTCATACAAATAAGTAGTAGTATTTGATACTATCATCCCCATTTTATAAGAAATAAAACTAAACCTCAATTTTAATGACTTTCCTGATAGCACATCTATCAATAGTTACAACGGAGCTGGGATTTAAAGTTCTGGCTCCAAAGTCAGTGCTCTTCATTACTGTTTTTCTTCACAAGCCTAGGCCTTAGAGTAGATGTTGATGCTAATTTAGTGGTACTCACCCGCCTGAAACTAACTTTTAGTGGTAATTGTTATGCAGGGGCGGGGGCAGGGGAGCGGGAAGAGCCTGGTATTTACATCTGAGATTCTTAGTTCATTCAGTCCTGATCACTTAACCTTATCTCTTACACATGTAAGAAGCTCTGGGAAAAGAAAGATCCTATTCTTAATTTCTGAATCTGGAGTGTCAGCTGCTTTTTCTTCCCTGATGGCCCAGCTATATCCGCCAATATGAAGTGACACAATATAGAATTATTTTAATATTTGTTCATTCTCTGTGGTAGGCAGCCTCTAAGATGGCTCTTGGGACTTTCGCAGAAACATGGTGGAGTGAAAGACGTCCCTAGATCTCTTCCCTTGAAACAACAATAAGCTGAACATCTAAAACTCAACAAAAAAACACCCAAACTGCACATGAGCATGTTTGAGCATGGGACCTGCACATAAGAGCCACCATAGGTCAGAACCCCAGGCGGTGGACTAGGAAAAATAAATACGCTGCCTCTCACAGCCTCTGGAGCTCCCTGCAGGGGCAGAGAGAGAGGGGAGAAGGAGCTGTGAGTTCATGAGGTGAGTTCTCTGATCATTCATGCTGGGGATAGCTGTAAGATCCCCTTGGCCAGCTGGCTGCAAGGCGATGGAAACACCGAGCTACCAGAAAGCAAAATATAAAATGGCTATAAGAAGACCTCATATTTCAATAATCACCTGAAATGGAAATGGACTAAACTCACCAATAAAAAGGCACAGAGTTCCAGAATGTATCAAAAAACAAAACCCAACCATATGTTGTCTCCACTTCCAAAGACAAATATAGACTGAAAGTGAAAGGGTGGAAAATGATATTTCAAGCAAATGACATTCAGAGGAATGAGGGAGTAGCAGTACTAATATCAGACGAAATAGACTTTAAAATAAAAAAGGTAAAGATATGAGGGACACTTCATAATGATAAAGGGACTCAGGCATCAAGAAGACAAAACACTTATTAATATTTATGATTCCAATCAGGGAGCCCCGAAATATGTAAAGCAATTACTAACAGAACTAAAGGGAGAAACAAACCAAAGCACTATTATAGTAGGGGACCTAAATACCCCACTGTCTGAAATGGACAGATCATCTAAATAGAAAATTAATAAGGAAATCGCATCCTTAAATGACACATTAGACCAACTGGACATAATCAACATTTACAGAGCCTTTCATCCCAAAACAGCTGCTTATACACTCTTCTCGAGTGCACATGGAACATTCTCAAGGATTGACCACATACTGGGACACAGAGATAGCCTCAACAAATATAAAAGGGTTGATCATGCCAACCATATTCTCTGATCATAATGCTTTGAAACTAAAGATCAACTGTAGAAAGAAAGCAAGAAGAACCACAAATACGTGGATATCAAACAACATGCTACTGAAGAATAACTGGGTCAGGGAAGAAATAAAAAGAGAGATCAAGATACATAAGAATGAATGATAATGATAGTAGAGCATATCAAAACTTTTGAGACACGACAAAAGCAGTTATAGTAGGAAAGTACATTTATTACAGGCATATCTCTAAAAACAAGAATGAATCCAAATAAACAACCTAACACTTCATCTTAAGAAAACCAAGAAGAACAAATAAAGCTTAAGGTCAGCAGACAGAAATAAAATTAGAGCAAAATCAAATGAAATTAAAACAATCAAAAAAAATAGAAAAAATAAAAAGAGTTGGTTCTTTGAGAAGATTAAATTGACAAACCCCTGGCTAGACTTAAAAAAAAATAATAACAATGGCACAAATAAACAATATCAGGGGTGAAAGAGGGGAAATGACAAGATGCGGCAGAAATACAAAGCATGACACAGGAATACTATCAAAAATATGTATCACCAAACTTAATAACCTAGAAGAAATGGACCAGTACTTAACAAAGATACAACCTTCCTAGACTGAATCAAGAAGATCTGGAAAATCTAAATAAACTGATCAGTAGTATGGAAGTTGAAACAGTCATCAAAAACCTACCAAAAAGTCAAAGTCCAGGACCAGATGGCTTCACCAGTGAATTCTACCAAACATTCAAAGAAGATTTAATACTTATTCTCCTCAAACTCTTCCAGAAAATCAAAGAGGAGGAAATTCTTCTCAACTCATTTTATGAGATCAATATTACTCTATACCAAAACCTGGTAAAGATAACACACAAAAAAAAGAAAACTACAGACCAATATCTCTCAGGAACAGATGCAAAAATCCTAAATAAGAGACTAGTGAACCAAATATAGCAACATATTAAAAAGATGATACACCACAATCAAGTGGGCTTTATGCCAGAGGGATGGTTCAACCTATGCAAATTGATTAATGTGATACACCACATAAACAAAGTATAGAAGGAAAGTACCTTAACATAATAAAGGCCATCTATGACAAACTCTCAGCCAACATTGTACTTAATGGTAAAAAACTAAAAACCTTCCAAGATCAGTAACAAGACAAAGCTGTCCACTATCGCCACTGTTATTCAATATAACATTAGAAGTCCTAGTGAGTGTGGTCAGTCAAAAGAAAGATATAAAAGGCACCCAAATAGGAAACAAAGAAGTAAAACTGTCACTATTTGCAGATGACATGATTCTCTATACAGAAAACCTTAAAGACTTTACAAGAACACTAATAGCAGTAATAAGCAAATACAGCAAAGTTTCTAGATACAAAATCAATGTTCAAAAATTTATAGCATTTCTATACTCTAATAATGAAATGTCAGAAGAAGAAGTGGAAAAATAATTCCTTTTGCACTTGCAACAACAAAAAAAATAAAACTTAGAAATAAGTCTAACGAAACGTGAAGATCTATGTAATAAAAACTATAAGACTCTATTAAAAGAAATCAAAGAAGATACAAAGAAATGGAAAGATATTCCGTGTTCTTGGATTAGAAGAATCAACATAGTTAAAATTACCTTATTACCTAAATCATTATACAGATTTAATGCAATCTCCATCAAAATCCCATTGACATTTTTGAAAGATATAGAAAACAAAAATCATCAGATTTGCATAAAAGCACAAAAGACCCCAAACTGCCAAAGCCATCCTGAGAAAAAAGAATGAGGCTGGAGGCATCACTCTGCCAGACTTCAAATTATACTACAAAGCTATAGTAATGAAAATGGCATTGTATTGGCAGAAAAACAGACATGCAGACCAGTGGAACAGAATCGAGAGTCTAGAAGTAAACTCATATTTATAATTTTTAATTTTATAAATAATTTTTGACAAAAAAAAGCCAAAAAAACATACAGTGGAGAAAGGAAACCTCTTCAATAAATTGTGCTGGGAAAATTGGAAGGTCACTGGCAAAAGAATGAAACTAGACTGTTGTCTATCACCATACACCAAAATTAACTCAAAATGAATTAAGAACCTGCATATTAGACCGGAATTAATAAAATGCATAGAAGAAAACATTGGAACTAAACTCAAGAACCTTGAACTTAAAAAGGAGAGGATTTTTATGAATTTGACCTCAAAGGCAAGAGAAGTAAAAGCTAAAATAAATAAATGGGACTACATCAAACTAAAAAGCTTCTATTTAGCAAAAGAAATCATCAGCAAGGTAAAGGAACAGCCATCTGAGTGGAAAAATATATTTGCAAACAAGGCCTCCAATAAGGGCCTAATATCCGAAATATACAAAGAACTCCTGTGACTCAATAAGAACAACAACAACAACAAAAAAACAATCCAGTCAAAAAATGATTAGAAAGGAAATTTAGACAAGATCACCAGAATAAGTACACAAATACAGGAGACAGAGAACAATAGGATTTAATCAGCCTTTCAGTCGTTTGTTTTATGGACCTATTATATATTTAATTTTTCATTAGCCTTTTCAACAAATCTTCCATTGAAGCTCATTTGGAATTTGAACATTTTAGTGGCTTTTGCATGCCAATTAAAATAGGTATCCCATTTTGTTTGTTTGATTTGGGAACCCTTGCTTTTAAGTGCACTTCTTATCCATGTGGACTATTTCTTCTAATAGTCATTGTAGTTCCCATGAGTTCTTGCAGCAGTTTGGTAGAACCACCACTGCAAATGGAGTTAACTCACATTTCCCTCAGCCATATCTAGCTGCAAATGGGATGCAACCTACATTTCTGTCTGGCCATATTTTAGACACCCTAACCTGATGATTACCAAGCTCTCAGGATATGATTATATTTTGACAGTTTTGTAAATTTTTATGGCTTCCTGAACCATAGTTTTTATGCAGGTATAAATTTTAAGAATCCTATTTCCTTTAGCTAGGCGTTTTGGGTTTCTCAGAACCAAATTAAAAAGGTTCTTGAAGTAAGTAGGTGACCTAGTGTTAATTTAACCCATTCTATGACTGATTTATCCTGTCACAAGGGTTTTCTTGAGGTGGAGAGCACTCTAATAGCCTGAACAGCCTTTAAATGTTTGGCCTGTTTCTATCAATGATTGCAGCTTCTTCTTCTTCTTTCTCTTCTTCCTTCTTCTCTTTCTCCTCCCTCCTCCTCTCCACCTCTACTTTTTTTCTTCTTCTTCATCTTTGTCATCATTGTCATCATCCTCCTCCACACCCTCCTCTTCCTCCTCCTCCTCCTCCTCCTTTTCTTCTTCTTCTTCTTCTTCTTCTTCTTCTTCTTCTTCTTCTTCTTCTTCTTCTCCTCCTCCTCCTCCTCCTCCTCCTCCTCCTCCTCCTCCTCCTTTACTTCTAAGGATCCCATTAGCAACTAGCCTTTATTTTAAACAAAATTTGATTCATTAGAGCCCTCCCAATTGTTCCAGTTCCGTTGAAATTGGACCCATTCAGATTCTGGACCCAGTCCAGTTTTTCAGTTGCACCCAGATCAATCCCAAACCCAGTTCTATTTTTTAAGTTGGACCCAGTCTAACTCCAGTTGATAACTACCAATAAATCCCAGTGTGTAATCTGAGGAAACAGCAGAACACAAAGAATAGGAAATATAGACTGATTCCAATACAAATGGGGAATTGTGGTCTGGAAAACCAGCTAGAGAAGGAGCTAAGATATAAAGAGAGCAGAGCTCAGAACTGAGAAGAACTTATCAATAGCCCTTGTTAATGACGAGAAAAACAGTAAATTCAAAAACAGGTTTTCAGATACTACATCTGTGTTTCTCATTGTCCTTGAAAGTTTGCTTCAGATCCCACTATTGCTGCCATCAAATCCATTAAAGAACAAAAGTTTAACTGAGTAAATATAAAGATCTAATAGGCTTTACTGAACAATTCATGAATTGGGCAAACTCCCATCTAGTAAATAGAAAGGTTTTCTGAGGAGTTGTATAAAATGGAAGATTTTCACAGGCAGAAACAGAGTGGGACAAGGGGAAAGAAAGCAGGATCTTATTAGGCAGATTGTCTTACTAGTGCTGACCAATAAATTTCAGATAGATTAGTTTAAAATTCTACTACTGGGATATGCCAAAACTGCAATTAGGTTAGGTATTAAATCTTGGCAGAGGCGAGAGTGGTGGGTCCTTCACACAAGTATTTCCACTTTGGGAAATGAGAGTCATTCTTGACCACCTTCTGAGAGCTGATTATGTAAGCCCAGAACTCTGTAAATAAATGTTTTCACCACAAAGCCAAAGACTCTTAATTCCCTGTCTCCCTCTTGTTCTTACATCGGTGTCGGCTCTTTGGTGCGCGTGGAGACTCGAAGTCGGGTATAACATTTTGGGGGCTCGTCCAGGATCTCCACTGCCCCAAGGTACCTCGACTCCAGAGGGAGAGTTTCCATGGCCACTAGGTAAGCCTTCTTTCTGTCTTTTATCCCTAGGCCTGTCTGGTACTCGGGCAGCTAAACGTGGTTTAGGTGGATGCACCCTCAGGCCACAGCTGCAGGGTCCCAGGGGACGTTCTGGGTCCCTTCTAATTTCAGGCGAAACACTCTCTCGAGCCTCCACATCAGGTTTTTGGCAAAGCCCTCTCTCAAGGCTCCGCATCAGGATTTTTCTGCTCTTTTTCTCGGTTCATTGTGCATTTCTTTGTGTGTCTGTGCATTTCTTTGTGTGTTTATATCTCTGACGGACGTAATGGGACAGACTACTTCTTCTCCCCTAGGACTCCTAATCAATCATTTTAAGGAGGTTCAGTAGAGAGCACACAACTTCTCAGTTGACGTTAGGAAGGGAAAGCTAGTGACTTTTTGCAGCGTGGAATGGCCATCTTTCGATATCAGTTGGCCTCGGGAGGGAACTTTTGACCTTTCACTCATTTCAGCAGTTGAAGACATTGTCTTTTGCCCTAAGGATGGTTATTCATACCAAGTACCCTATATCACCGACTCCCTAGATAAAATCTTTCCTTCCCTCACAGAAGGCTACCAAAGGAAACATTCAGCCTACTGCTCCCCTCTACTCAGTCCTCCAGGGTGGTACTAAGGAAGATGTCATCTTCCCCTTACTCCCTTACCAACCACCCCCACCTCCTATTCCCATCCCCCATTCTCACCCACAGACCCCATCCTCAAGCCAAGATCCTGGTCCACCTGAACTTCTTGGACCAGCACACAATAAACTCGGGAAGCATTACAACAGAATCAAGAAGTTGATTCCACTGTGCTCCCCCTTAGGGGGGCTGGCCCACTCCAGCCAAATGGTGATCAACTCTTTCACTACTGGCCTTTTGCCACAAGTGATCTATATAATTGGAAATCTCAAAACACTCCTTTTTCTGATAACCCTAAGGAACTTACTAATCTCTTAGAAACTGTGTTATTCACTCACCAGCCCACATGGGATGATTGTCAGCAGCATCTGCAGGTTCTTTTCACCACCGAAGAACATGAGAGAATTTTTCAAGAAGCCAGAAAGTTGATTCCGGACCCAACTACTACTATTCAGGCAGCCATTGACGCCACCTTTCCCTTGACCTGCCTGGATTGGGACTACAACATGGCAGAAGGTAAGGAGTGACTCCAGGTCTATCGCCAGGCTCTATTGGCAGGTCTCAAAGTGGCTGCAAGATGGCCTACCAATTTGGCCAAGGTATATAATCTTAGACAGGGTGCTGATGAAAGTCCAGCAGCATTTTTAGAAAGGATGATGGATGTCTTCCGCCAATATACTCACATTGACCCCAAGAAACCTAAACATTTGGGGACAGTGGCACTGGCATACATCAACCAGTCAGCCCCTGACATTAAAAAGAAACTGCAATAAGTAGAAAGATTAGGAGAAAATCAACTACAAGATCTAGTAGAAATAGCTGAGAAGGTCTATAACAATAGAGATACTTTAGAAGATAAGCAGATTAAGGCAGAAAAGCGGCAAAATCGAGACCTGGCCCGCATCCTACTGGCGGCCACAGCAGAAACCAAGGAACGTCGACGCCAATTGAGGAACCTTGCAACTGGAACTGAAAGAACCGACAACAAAGGTAGGCCCCCTCTGGGGAAAAATAAATGTGCTTACTGTAAAGAAGAAGGACACTGGGCCCGAGATTGTCCCAAGAAAAGACCCAAGGTTAAGGTCCTAGTTGAAGATGACGATTAGGGGGGACGGGGTTCGGCACCCTTCCCCGAACCCAGCGTAACCCTAAGAGTGGAGGGGAAACCTACCCAGTTCTTGGTCGATACGGGGGCTCAACATTCAGTCCTCCTTGATGCCGGAGGCCCTCTCTCAACCAAAATCTCTCGGGTACAAGGGACAATGGGCACCAAACAATATCCGTGGACTACCCGAAGAACTGTAGATTTAGGGATGGGACAGGTAACCCACTCTTTCATGGTTATCCCTGATTGCCGATATCTCTTACTTGGAAGAGACTTGCTAATCAAACGGGGGGCCCACATATGTTTTCAACCAAATGGGAAGCCTACAGTTACGGATAAGGCTGGACATCCTATCCATGTCCTAACTTAGAGGATGAATATTTGCTACACTAACTACCAGAGGTCAAAAATGCTCACAGGTGGTGGCAAACTAAAGATAACAAGGTGATTCTGCCAGAGAAACTAGGAGCCCAACTTCTAGCTCATATCCATCAAAGCACCCATATGGGCCCCCAGAAAACTCAAGAATTAATCCGATGGGCCAACATAAAAATAAAAGGCACATCTTCCAAAATTGAAAACATCACTGCTGGATGTCAAGCGTGCCAGATGACTAATCCAACCCATACCACCGCTTATCCCGGAACCTGCCTCCGGGGAACTAAACCTGGGGCTTACTGGAAAACTGATTTCACAGAACTTAAAAAGGCCACTTTTGGTTACAGGTATCTCTTAGTATTTGTAGATATTTTTTCAGGATGGGTTGAAGCCTTCCCCACCAAACATGAGACTGCATACGTAGTAGCCAAGAAGCTCCTTGAGGACATCCTACCGAGGTATGGTTTTCCTGTCATGATCGGGTTGGACAATGGCCCTGCCTTCGTGTCTAAGGTAATCCAGGTGTTAGCTTCTATTACGGGGACTAATTGGAAATTACATTGTGCTTATAGACCCCAAAGTTCAGGACAGGTAGAAAGAATGAACAGGACCCTAAAAGAGACCTTAATTAAATTAGCCCAGGAGACTGGTGGTGACTGGGTGTCACTCTTCCCCATCGCTCTATATCGGGTGCGTAACACCCCCTACAAGCTTGGTTTAACTCCCTTTGAAATTTTATACGGGAGACCTCCTCCTGTAATCCCTGCTCTTCAGTCTACTGCTATAACTGAAATTTATGCTAATGACAATTCACTTTTTCATTCTCTCCAAACCCTGCAACGCGGCCATCGTGACATCTGGACCCGACTCAAAACACTGTATGCTACTGATCCACCTCCAGAGCCACACCATTACGAGCCAAGTGACTGGGTGTATGTCCGGAGACACCAATGCAGAACCCTTGAATCTCGATGGAAGGTACCCTACACCGTTATCCTCACCACACCCACTGCTCTCAAAGTACGTGGTCTCGCCGCCTGGATACACCACTCTCACACCCGGCCCGCTGACCTCAGTGCACTTCAGGAACAATCAAGTTCTCCACAATGGACTGTGCTAAAGGATCCAGACAACCCCCTAAAAGTGCGCTTGCACATACTGTAAGGTTATTCCTTATACTCTCCTATTTTCAAGAAACCGCCTTGCAGAGGCTGAGGCCTATGGGTTATTCGGATGGCTTAAATCCTCCTGGTTGCCTTGGTTGCTTCCCCTTTTAGGACCACTCACTCACTGCTCTTCTACTTGCACTCACGGTCGGGCCCTGAATTCTTAATTGGATACTTAGGATAATCCGTGAGAGGTTAGGTACAATCCAACTCGTGGTTATGAGGTCTCAATATCACTACCTAGAAACAGGTGACGATGATGCTCAAGATTGAGCTCTTTAATGTACCTGTAGAAGGGGGAAAATGTAGAACCAGAGTGACTCCATCTTAGATATAAACCCTCCATTTTGAACTTAAATGGAATAACAAGAAAAACCGCCAACTGACTAAGAGTCACCCCACCCAACAATTGGCCAATCAGAGATCTATAAGTCCTATCTGCCAAGTTTGAAGCTTAACCAATCCCCTTAAAGGTTAAAATAAACTCACCAAACCTGTAACACCACTGCTGTACTCTCCTGCTTACGGTTTTACCCTTTAAAAACCCTTTGAAACTGTAAGTCAGGGCCGACACTTTCACTGCTGCGTCAGTGTATCAGTGTTCGGCCCAGGCTGGAGCCTGCAAATAAACTCCCTCTTGTTCTTACATCGGTGTCAGCTCCTTGGTGTGCATGGAGACTCAAAGTCGGATATAACACCATTTGATAGAATATTGATTGATTGCCACACTATAAAGTTAAAATTCAGTGGATTCATTATTCCCCTTCCTCATATTAAAAAGTTGAAGTATTCTTAAATTTAAATAAACAAGAAATTATGAAATCCACAATAATACAGGCTGGAATTTGTTGTTACTCTCTTTTTCTCATTATATAGGAGGATTATTGGAAATATTGATGTTTTTTAAGTTTCAAGTCCTTAGCTTAGAAGAATAAATAACCACTGAAATAACATAAACTAAGTATTCTAAAAGTAGAGGATGACTCAGTAAGAGAGAAGCCATCTGAGAAATGCAAAGGGAAGGGCTTGCAGAAATGACTGACTCAGCCCTTTACAGATTAACCACATCCTATAAATTTCTGAATGGCCTCTGGAAACTCATGTCACATGAACAAGACAAAGGATCTGTAAATAGATAGGTCTAGTGGATAGGAATTTCTTCTCTCCTACAACCCCCACCTGAAACTCCCCCTCCCTTCCTGAGTCAAGAGGTGCACAGAGAACCTCAAACAAAGAAATCACATAACCACGGGAGCTCATGCTTTGGTGTGGTTAAAGCCTCACATACTCTGCCGGCATTAAATTCTCCTTCCTCTAACAAATATGTCTGAGCATCTAATTTCCTCTATCTGGTGTTGCTTCCTGCAACACAGTGAAGGTTATATAAAGCTCATTGAGTGGGAGGTTCTAACATACAGTCATAAACTTCCTAGGTGTCTAAGTTCCTTTCTCTCTTTTTAAAGAATAGCAATAACAACATTAAATATTTTATTTATAATTCTACTATAATAATTTATCATGGTGACACATGACAGGACGAATCCCCCCGAGTGGGGACTCAAGCCCTATGCCCACTGATAGAGGGTCCTTGGCTCCATGCAGGAAAAAATTTAGGAGCAAGTCAAGGTTAGAAACAAAGGAAAGTTTATTAGAGAAGGAACAAAGCACCATGGTCTCCTCTCAAAGTCAAAGAATAAGACCTCAAGTGTTTATGGAATTGGGTTTTATCTGTTTCTTAGTGTCTATGAAAAATTACTGATTATAGGGAATAAAGAGTAAAATGAACAGTTGGGTTAATTTATTTTTTTATTTTTTTAAATTTATTTTTATTTTTTAAATGCCTACAACACCTGGTCTTTCTAGGTGGTCTCCCATCCAAGTACTAACCAGGCCTGATCCTGCTTAGCTTCCAAGATCAGACAAGATCGGGCATATTCAGGGTGGCATGGCTATAGAAGTTGGGTTATTTTTAACTTGTGTAGGATACAGCTTAAAGTCTTTGTTTTCCTGTTTTCCTTTCATGCTATGGGTATGCAGCATTAAAGGTATGGGTAAATATTTGTTAGTAATCTCAGCAGGAATCTTCTTGCTTTTTAGCTGTGGCTTTGCTGTATGACTGATCAGCCAGGTTCCAGTATCTAGCAGCATTAACCAGGCTCTGACTATAACCTGGCTTAATACTTAGTCAATATGTGTAGTTGTGGGTCCCAGGTCTGGCTGTGGTCCAGGCTTGTGGCTAGGAATAGGACCCCAGATTTAGAATGTTACATTAGTGTAGTAGGGCACCTGTACTTAAAATATGTAAACACGCTTCAGCTTATTGTATCACGCATGTGGCTGAATGACACTATTGTACTCTGATATATGTGGAGCAATGTGGTTCCCTGTGGAGCAGAAGGGGAACACAAGAAAGGGGAGCAGAAGAGCAGAAGCAAAAGCACATTCCCCACAATAGAACTTCACTCCCCACAATAAAATTGGTGACTGCGTTTCATTTTCATGTCAGTCCCTTGTGCAATCTTCCAACTAGGCATCTCAGCACCCTTCAAAATCAGCTCAGCCCTTACAGTAGTTCTTATGCCTCTTTCCTGTCACTGTCACTTTAACGTATCTAGTTTTAGTTTCTTATATTCCTGTCACATAAACACATTTCCTTATAGTTGTTTTTATATTCTATATATTATTTGCTACTTTCAGAAAAACATTTTTCCAATTAGTCTGAATAATTTTAAAGGCTTTAAAATATCACATCTCCAAGCCATTCTTTTAATTTTGGACATTTGTCAACTGCTTCCAATAGTTATTGTTTGCAAGTATACAGTAACTATACTATTGTTTATATGAAACCATTAAATAGGATACATTACTAGTAATGGAATAGCTAGATCAAATGATATGACTTATTTAGCTCTTTCTACATAATTTCTACTAGATATTAAAATTTTACTTGTATGTTTGCTACAAAGAGCTGTGCTAATATGTTGTCATCAATAAAATAATTCAATGAGTTTGACAACATAGTATAGTATATCTCTTTTTAGTAAACAGTAAGATTTCTCTTACTTCTCTTACATATTCATGAATCTAAAGTCTCTGAGTATGTTATAAAAAAATAAATAGTTTAAATTATTAATTTGTAATTTAAGTGACTAATAAAATGTACCAATATTTATAATAAATGAGCTTTAATACTGCCCTCATTTAAATAATCTGAAGGAATCAATAGTTGGAGACATTGGTTTGAAAAAATAACCATTTAAGATGACTCAGTCATTGCCAATGAACTTTCCATTTCTCTGCATTATGTTATGTCTTTATTACCTTCTTTAAAATGTTTTAGTTTTAACAGCAGAACATGTTTATACATGTAATATCTATTATGTGTAGATTTGGTAAGATTTTATATGTACAACACTTTTATCATGACACATCCTGCAGACTCAGTATGTTTGTTGACTTCTATTGACCATAATATGAGTGCTCCTTCCATTTCTACCTGGCTGAGTGAATCACAGAGTAGTGTGCAAAATCACAATTGGGGAAATCAGAGAACTGGTTGGCTGTGTTCAGAAAAGAAAATTCTCCTCAAATTTTAGTAGAAAATAAAGTGTGTTTCATTCCAGATGACTATAGGAACACATTTTATACAACATCTGAGTGGTATCATTTCAGGTGCACACAAACACTTAGAGAATCCTCAATTGTGTATCCAGAAATACAAATAATTTTATTTTTTATACTTTTTCCCCTAATAACAGAATTTTAAAAGCAGATCTTTAATGACTTCTGGCCATAGGATTAATCTGTCTTTAATTAGGCATGTGTCGATCCAAGACACTTATGAGTAAATTAATCTAGGTCTAACGTAGAGAAAACATTGTCTCATTAATAGAATGTAAAGTTTTCAGCATTGATTTAATATTTGTTCTGTAAGCATTTATTGAGTTACTATTTTTATTAATAAATAATATTATAGGAAAGAAAATGAAAGAATGAGAAGATAATATTTTTGCCTCAGGAAATTCTAGTTCTGATGCAAGAACAGATGGTGTAATGGGTCATGAGAACTTATGTATTTAAGACGGCGATGTAAGATCTAAGATGGCGGAATGGAAAATTTTAAATTCCCCCAGCAAGGTAGACTGCAATTCCCTCCGACCAAGGGCTGGAATTCTCCTCCCAGACATCCTGTCTGCTTGCTTAAAGGTCAGGCTATAATCAGGCCATATGGTTAGCCAATAAGGAACTGAAACCTGTCCCGCAGGCGCAAAGTTAGCCTGCCATGAACCCAATATAAGGAACCTCATGCTAAGGATCGGGGCTCTAGTTCTCGCTGCTGCATCAGTGGAGGCTTGAGTCCGGATTCGAATTCGTAATAAAATTTTCTTTTTTATTCTAATTCGGCTCTGAGGTCATCTTGTCCTGGTGCGCTCCGTAACAATGGCATGAATATGAAGGTATTAGAAAATAGTTTTTACATACTAATAATACAGCTCAAAAATATTGAGGGTTCTCATCTAAACTACATAATTTTGGGAGTTTAGAATCTAAAGTACACAGTAATACTTTGGTAAGAAACATCCAAACCTATAGAGAATTTTTACAAGTTTATTTGAGCCAAACTGATGACATTACCAGAAAGCAAGATCTCAAATGCTCCTTAAAATAAGTTTGCAGTTTCTTTTATAGGTCTAGAATTAAGAAGAGAACTAAAGATCAATGAAGGTGGAAAAAAGCAAAGTAGGGATTGAATTATAGGATAATTAACAAAATTATGTGTTCCCTTGGAGGTAAAGTTTCTGAAAAAGGGGATTACTCTAGGTGCATTATCCTATATACACAAGAACAAAACTGATTGACTGGCTTAAGCAAAGATAAACATTTTATTAGAAAAGTTATATGCCTGGGGTTACTTTCCATCAATGGATTTGTCAGTTTTATTACAAAATCACTTTTTCATCCATAATTTTTCCTCTTGGTCATAAATCAGTCTGAACAATGGATTGATAACCAACCTTTTGGTCAGTGTGGTCTCAGTGCTAGGAAAGTTCATTCCTAGGAAATCTCAGTATTAATGTTTTTTTGTTGAAATTGTGGATCATTGAGGATGGGGCAATATTATAACATGAGATATGATTTAAGGCTGAATTTTCCCAAAAAGTAAAGGCAGGTAAATGGAAAGCAGTCAGATTTTATGGCCTTTATTGTGGAAATCACTCTGGATCATTTCTATCCTGTGAGCTATCATGATCCAAGCTTTGCCTTCTGTCTCATTTTTCTATATTTTGCATCTAGTAAAACATTTACATAATCCATAAAATATATTAACAGTTATCTTATACATGTTCAGTAATCATAAACTGTTGGACTATACAGGAAAATCCAAAGAACAAATATAACTATTATTATAACTGATATCATTACCTAAAAATTGAGTTAAATCATATGTCTAATTATATAATTAATCATGTCTATTTAATAAAACCTTGATTAAAAAAATCTCTAGATACAGAAGCTCTATGGAGATTCCTTGTCAGTTTACACATTGATGTGCTAGGATGATGACAAGCTTTGATTCCATGATGAGAGGACATGGAAGCTTTGCTTCCCTACCTCTTCAGGCCTTTCCCTGTGTATCTCTATATTTTACTATTCTTACCTGTATTATTTTTAGTCAGAGTTCTCCAAAAAAATAAAACCAATAGGATGTTATTAAAGATAAAAAGAAACAACAGGCCCTAAAGGGAGTCACTTATGCTAAGCTCCAAGTCAGCAAACCAAGACCTAATATCTAACTTAATTGCAATTTCAGCCTCTCCCAGGAATGTGACCTTTAACCAGTCAGTCTTGAATTCGCTGATGAGCACTAGTAGGTAATCTGCATAACAGACCCCCATTCTTCCCCCAAAGGAAGGTGACCTTGCCTGGAACAGTTTCTTTGTTAGAAACTTTCTTGTCCCACCTACTTCTGCCTACAAACGCCTCTCATTTTATACAGCTTTTCAAAGCCCTTTTCTATTTGTTAAATGGGGTGCTGCCCAATTCATGAATCATTAAATGAAGACAATTTGATCTTTAAATTTATTTGAATTTTGTTTTTTAACAATGTATATAGAGAGAGGAAGAGATTTATTGTAAGGCATTGGCTCACATGGTTATGGAGGCTAAGTTCCAACATCTGCAGGCAGCAATGTGGAGACTCAGGAGAGCCAGTGGCATAAGTTTCACTGTGTAGTCTCATGGTAGCCTGACCCTGCCTGGCCATTTCCTGCTCAAATAAGTTTGTTCCTGACTGCCCTCCACCCTTCCAAGGATTCTCCATTTGATGTCAGTTTTCTCATAACTTGCCAACCAACTGATGTTCTTCCTTATATCTGTAGCTATGTAGGAATGACAAGACTATTAAACTACCCGTAATGTTACAATCGGGACTCAGCCTTTGAATAAGAATCCACTGAGCCAGTGCCAGCATCAATAAACGCTGCTTCCTGCTTATAGCCTCTGTGTCCTGTCTCTCTTTTTGAGAATCCTGCAATAGTCTGGCAGGCTTGAGACCCAAGAAGAGCTGATATTTCAGTTCAAGTTCAAAGGCAAAAAAAAACTGATGTTCCTGCTCAAAGGAGTAACACAAGAGGAGCTACCTTTTACTCATTGGAGGGTTCACTTATTTGTTCCACTCAGGCTTTAAACTGATTGGCTGGGGCCACTTACATTAGAAAGGACAATCTGCTTTACTCAATTTAACAATTAAAATGCTAATTTCATCCAGAAACACCCTCACAAATCCTAAATAATGTTTAACCAAATATTAGAACACTGTTCAGTTGACATATAAAATTAACCATTATAGTATTCTTTGTATTAAACTGACATTGTAAGCATAGCACATTCAGTTAGTTCTGTGATTAGTTCTAGTGAATTATTGAACCTGTGAAGATTGTGGGAAACTCTGAATTTATATTTAGAAGTAAGTATAGGCCACACCCAAGACATGCAGCTGGCATTCAATGTGGGGACAGTCATGCAACAGACTTTGCCTTTAACTTGTGGGATCTGTGCTAAATCTGGGTAGTTAGTATCAGAATTGAATTGCAGTCCACCCATTTGGGGGTAGAAACAGAGCATTTAGACTTTGTAGCGAGACAGGCAGAAGTGCAAGTAGCAAGTCCTTTGCTCATTTTTAATTGGTTTGTTTGATATTTTGTTTTTGAGTTGTAGGAGTTCTTTACATATTTTGGGTATAACCCCTATTAGATATATGATTTGCCAATATTTTCTCCTATTTCATAGGCTGTGCTGGATTAAGGGCCCACTCTATCCCAATATAACAACAGTGTCTTAATTTGATTACCCCTCCAAAGATCTTATTTCCAAATAAAAACACATTCTCAGATATTAGGGATTTGAATTTTGCCATATTCTTTTAGGGAATACAATCTAATCAACGACAACATGTGTTCATTATTTTGTGAACTTTCTCTTACTGCAAACGTAAGAAATTAATTGTGGAAAGGTTAAACATAAAGCTAATTACATATAATACATCTGGAAGGATATACAAGAATATAATAACATTGCTCATCTCCCAGGAAGACTGATAGAGGAATAAGAATAAGAGAGTTTCCACTGTGCATCATTTTATGTCTTTAGTGGCTTTACACTAAAGTATAGCCCTTACTCAAAAATGAAGTTTACGTTGCTAAAAAGAAAAATCTATCTATAATTCTATCATTCAGAGATCACCACTGTTATTTTTAAATATATTCTTTCAGTATTTGTGTGTGTGATTTTTTCAAAGAGGAAATCATACTGTACATTTAGTTTTTAATTTTAAGATGCATAATTTTTATTATGTGAAAGTGAATATATTTGGGGGATCCTCTTTCTAAAGTAATAATAATAAAGAGTGATTATTTAATAAGTTCTTACTCTATCAATACTTTATACATCTTACCTCAGGTAAACTTTCTGATCTGCCCGTGGCCTTAGATGGATACCAGCAGTGGATACCTGTGGTTCTCCTTCAAGTGTTTCTTTCTTTTTGGGTCACAGCACCCTGCTTTCCCTTTGGAGAAAGGTCCCTATTCCACTTAGTCACTGATTTACAGCGCAGGCCTTGCCCACACCAAGACCAAGGCAGACATATTACACCCTCCCACAGTGGAAGAGTGCAGAGTGGTCTTAATATAAAAGGGAGTCTGTCTTTGGGGTTGATGGAGCAGGTGAGAACAGGGACCCACAGAGCCAAATCAAAGAGAATTGTGAGCCTTTATTAGCCGGCCGGCGACTGACTCTACCACGCAGGGTTAGAAGAGATCTGCCCCACGCTTCTAGAGGAGGCAGCTTTTTTGACCATATCCTGGTGGTCTTTCGAGCAAGCAAGCAGATTACAGGAAGCAGCAGATTATAGAAAGCAGTTGTTGGCTGCAAACGTTCCACATAAAGGCAAATGTCGCATACAAAGTCAGATTTCCTCAGGGAACTCCTAGATCAAATAGGGCGTAGCAGGCAGTTTCCCCATCTGCATCCCAGTGGTGGTCAACGCCCTCCTGGGGGCCGGAGCCTGGAGATATCACTTCTCTGTGACTGATTTACTGGAAAGTTTCTGACTTCTACAGATGAGCTTTGTGGTAGCCACTGGTCCTCTACTCTAGAAAAACTACCTGAACCGAGGACACCAAGAAAAGCAAAGCTGAGCAGTGGAGATAAAAGCTGACTACACCAGGTGGCCTCTGCCCCAACCAAGACTGAAATCCATATACCCATAAACATTCTAATAATGCCAACCATGTATTTCCTTTTTTTCTTAAGCCAGTTTGTACTAGGATTTTCTTTTTTGCCACCTAAAATATAATACAGTAATATTACCTGTATTATTACACATGAGGAAACTGGAGCAGAGAGAGAGAGTAAATAATTTGTCCAAGATCATATAGCTCTTGAGTCGCAAAGCCAGACTTCAGACTTTAACCCAGGCCTGTCTGACTGAAGGCCTATGTTTAAAGTAGTACACTCTATTGTGAACCAACATACCTATCTATGTTTCTGTCCATAAGATATGGATAATTTCTATTGCTTTTTAAAAGGGCAATTTAAATAGATAGATATAAATAGATTTAAATAGATGGATATAGACAAAAAGTTGAAAATTACATGTTATCATTTATATGTGGGATATAAACCTAAAAGCAACAGATGAACAGGACAAACAGAGACTCATGGACAAGCTAGTGGTTACCAGAGGGTAGGGGATGGGGGAGGAAGGGGAAGGTAGACAGAGTAAAGGGGTCAAATATAGGAGGGTAGGAGAGGGTGAAGTGGATAAAAGGAATCAAACATATGGTAGCTGAAGGAAACTGGACTTTGGGTGGCAAACACACAATAGAATATTCTGATGTCAAATTACAATGTACACTTAAAAATTATATAATTGTATTAACCAATGTTATCCTAATAAACTTAACTTTCAAAATTTTAGATAATAAAAATAAAAAAATAAAATCAGTGACCAGTAATCTAAATAAATAAATAAATAAATAAAAATAAATAAAATAAAATAAAATAAATAGATGGATAAGAGTGGGGCAGATTTTCTCACCTCTTCATGAGTATCTGCATAAGTGACCTAATTTGAACACAATGTACCAAAGCAAATCAAAGAGACTACTTCTTCCTCAGAATAGTGTAGCACTACAAGCACAGTTTCTAAATAAATTATCAAAACCATAACAATACATCCTTTTATAAAACTAAACAGAAGTTTTAAGATATAGAATGGGTTTCCTAGGTTTACCAGCACCAGAAGCGGGAAGGATGGAAATCAGCTAAAAAATAAAATTGGAACAGATTGCCTTGATGTCCTATGAAGAAAGAGGGAAGAAATATTGAGTAGATAAAACCCTTTCCTAGAGCAACTAGAAAGTGAGTATCAATCATTTCTCAAATTTTTATGGAATTAGTTACCACAATCTTCTGATTAAGTACAAGGGGTTTCAGCAAAACTTAAAATTGAGCAACTAAAAAAAGAAGTCTTTGCTATCTATAAATGTAGAAACCCCCATATTTGTAATAGAACCTGAATGTGAAAGGAGTGAAGGAGTGAAGAGGATCAGAATATGCCACTCCGAAATCAGCAGACACCGTAAAAGTTTTCTGTTCTCCCCTTATCTGCCTAAAAGCATGGTATAAATTTCTCTTTGTGAAGGTTTTCTTCCTCCACATTTGAAAAAGATGAGCAACACTTCTCACTAGAGACTAGAATCAACACTGAGATGAGTTTTTATAAACAAAACTTACTAAAATTACCCTTACTATTGTTGTGTAGTTAGGTAGCCTAAGTGATAGGAACAAAGGCCTAGCTCTTTAACCATAGGAATATCAACAATGATGGCCCAACCTAGAAGTAGCCCAGAGGACCTTCCAGAAAAAACTCATTTTTTTCAATTAACAATACTCCTACATTCTAGACTACAAGGAAATAAATGTCTATAACACAGCAACCAGTTTAGGCCAGCCACAAACCCTTGTGTAGTAAGGAGTACTCTGAACTTCTTTTACCTTAGCCTCATTATAATATCATACATATGCCCTAAAGTTCATGAATCTAATTATAACAGACTGAATTCTGGGTAAGGTTATGTGCAGTTGACAATAGGTTATATAGCGGCCAATTGTCAATTAAAATCACGTCACAGCCAATCAGCTGGCATCACCATTGTAACATCTCATCACAGCCCAGATATAACACAGATCTCTCCACTTCTATGAGAATACAGACCTCTCTTACGTAGCCCATTTCGCTCTTGAAATGTACTTCAATAAATCTTACTTGTCTAAACTTTGCTGATCTATAATCCTTTACTGCTTTGGCATAAAGGACTGAGGTCCTCCCCAGCGCCACCGGGGCAACAGTGGATTTAGATCACCCCCAATGGTAACACTATCAGTTTCCCACACATATTTCATAGTCACTTCCCTACAATTTATCATCCCTTTAAGCCAAAACTCTCTTTTCTTAGTTAAAAAATGTCATAAGATCCATGTTTAACCACTTTTTGGAGTTCTACTTGTTTTACATGAACTACTGTGTACATAAATATTAATTTTAAAATGTGCCCATTCTCCTGTTAATCTGTCTTTTGTTAATATAATTCAGTCTCTCGGGTAGAGAAAAAGATTTTCATCCTCTGCAGGAATATGTTCAGATAATTTTTTCTAATTCTTTTTCACACATAGAGCTTTGCTGCTGCCAGTCTTCTTTTGGCCAAGTACTTATTACTTCACTAATTCTCCTGGAATCAAATGCAGACCAGAATGCAATGGAATCAAATAAAATAACTTTTTAAATAATTGGAAAAGTCTCAAAACATTAAAAAAAAAAGGAGGGATATATTACTCTTTCATAAAAAGGGATAAAGTACTGATACATACAAGTGGACAAACCTTGAAAACCTTATACTAAGTGAAAGAAGCCAGACACAAAAGGTCACTTATTATGGCCCATTTACATAAAATATGCATATAAATGGGGCAAGGGGGGGGTGGGCAATGGGTTGTGGCTGCGTAGTAGGCTTGAGGTTTTCTTTGGAGGTGATGAAAAATCTTTGAAACTGGAGGTGGTGGTTGCACAACACTGCAAATGCACTGAATACCACCAAAGTGTTCACTTTAAAATAGTTATTTTTATGTTATGTAAATTTCACCTCAATAATTTTTTTAAAGGAGGGAAAGAGGTTCAAACTATCTAACTTAATTATCTGGTAGCCTTAAAGAAAGGATGCCTTTCTGATGTTCTTTCTGCATTTTACTTTTACAAACCCCTGCTTTGGAAGTTACATTTCTCCCTCTGGGACTTCAGTCCTTGGCCCCTTGCTTGGTCCTGCCACTCAGGCTTCTCTCAGGAACCAAAGAAAGCTCCTCTGAACTATGTTACCCAGGAGTGCGGGGAAGCAGGTGTGCCTGGTTCCTATACGTTTCTATTATTTACAAGTTTCCAAAATAAATAGTTTTAATTATTGGTAAAAAAAAAAAAATAAGCATATTTTAAAAATATAAAAAAATAGAAATTGTATTAGATATCATCATAAAGAAAACATACTTAAAAAACTAGAAAACATTTGCAAAATATATTACTAAGATTTAATTTTCCATATATACACAGACACACACACACACAGACACACACACACACAGACACACACACACACAGACACACACACACAGACACACACACACACACACACACATATATATACATGCATACATACACCCATATATATGGAGAGAGAGTGTTCTACAAATTTATCTGAAAACTCATTATCTTAACAGATAAATAAGCAAAGGATATGGATGGCTATTTTAAAGGATAGAAAATACAAATAGCTCTGGAAAGATGCAAACTCATAATAAAAAATGCAAATTATAACTATGCTGAAATACCATTTTTCATGAAGATTCAAAGGTTTGTTAACACTCTACATGAGAAAGGGAGTGAGAAAATAATTTTACATGATGCTAATGAGAGTGTGAATTGGAATAATTTCTAAAGAGATCAATTAGACAATATCCAAAAGAATTAAAAATGCCTATAATCCCTGATTTAGAGATTTTACTACTAGAAAGTTATGGTATAGATGTAGTTACACAAGTGTGGATATATGTGCAAAATTAATTCTAAATACATAGTAGTAAAAGGTAAGAAAGAAAGTACATGTCTATCAGTAGGTGACTAGATAAATAAACTATGGTACATTCTTACAATAGATACTATGCAGTCATAAAAAAAGAATAAACTCTTTACATACTAATATTGAAATATCTCAAAGATATATAAAGTTAAAATAAAAATAAAAGTGCAAAACCCACAAGCAACAAAAAAATAAAGAAACTGGACTATATTAAAATTTAAACTTCTTTGCAACAAAGAACACAACAAGGGAGCAGGAAAAAATGACGTAGGTGATAGAGACTCTGATCATCCCTCTGGCAACCAAATCAAAGTTGTGACAGAAACAAGAAGCAGCAGCAAGGAAAATTGCCTGGGATCTAGATAAACAAGCCATACATCTAAGGAGAAATCTAAGAAATCACCCTGCAATGGCAGAAGGTAGGACAGGGCAAGGACGCAAGGCTGCTCAGTCCTGAGTGGCTGAGACAGAGGTTGTGGCAGCGGCAAACATCTCTTAAAGTGGCTGTGTCTACAAGAGGACTTTTGCGGTGACGGACTTGATCACTCTGAGCACCAGCACCCAGTTGGCCACCTGAGGGCACCAGGACACTGTACAGGGGAACAATAAGTCGTTGGAGGAAAAGCCCAGGCAAAACTTACTCTGTACAGAAGTGCCGGCGGTATCTATTTTTTTCTCTGTTAAGCCCTCCCCAATCCAAATGTGCGGACACAGTGCTGCCATAGGTGTGACATCATCAAACTGGATAACAGAGGTCACTCCACCCAGAGGATTCCCTGAAACTCAGCCTCCTCCACCTTACTGCCCCACCTAAACCAAATCCAGGTGTGTCCTCTCTTAGGTTTCCCTTGCTGAGCAGCGCCTAAAATCACACCAGTGAGCAGCGCCTAAAACTACACTCAGTTCCTGGTGTGGCCTTTTGAGGCAACTATAAGCATAGCATCTGTGGATTGCTTGCTGAATCTTAACAGGTGGCCCCAGATGGGCACAGGCTGGGACTAAATTTGGCCTTCATTTGAACCTCTCTCAGGTCTGTGCCACTGGACACCTACCACACAAAGCCACACTAATAAAACTGGAAGACTTAGGAGCTTCGCTTAGTACATAGAAACAGATCAAGAAAGGCACCAAATAGGAAGACAAAAAAGCAGAAACTATATAAGAAAACAGAACAGAGATCCAAGAATAATAGAGTCAAGCAAAGTAACAGATGCAGAGTTCAAAACACTGGTTATAAAGATGCTCAATTAACTTAAGGGAAGTGTGGATGAATTAAGTGAGCAATTCAACAAAAAAATAAAAAACATAAAAATGGAAATGGAAATTATAAAAGAAAACTAGTCAGAAATGAAGAACACATTATCTGAGAAGAGAAGTTTATTAAATGGAATAAACAAAGTGAATAAAGAAGAGGATCAAATGACCTATATAGAAGATGGGAAAGTCAAGGACGCTCAGAGTGGCAAAAAAAAAAAAAAAAAAAAAAAAAAAAAAAAAAAAAAAAAAAAAAAAAAAAAAAAAAAAAAAAAAAAAAAAAAAAAAAAAAAAAAAAAAAAAAAAAAAAAAAAAAAAAAAAAAAAAAAAAAAAAAAAAAAAAAAAAAAAAAAAAAAAAAAAAAAAAAAAAAAAAAAAAAGGAGCCGAGACTATAATAATAATTTAAGGAGCCTGTGGGACACTATTAAAGGTAAAACTATCCCTGTCATAGGAGTGCCTGAAAAGAAACAAGACACTAAAGAGGTATTTGAAGAAATAATGATGGAAAACTTCCCTAACCTTGTGAAGAAAATAAACATACAGCCCCAGGAAGCTCAGAGAATCCCCACAATCAGGAACCCAAAGAGGCCCACACCAATACACATCATTATTAAAATGCCAAAGTTTAAATACAAGGAGAGAATCTTAAAAGCAGAAAGAAAAAAGCAGTTAGTTACCTACAAGGGAACATCCATAACACTAGCAGTTGATTTCGCAAAAGAAACCATGCAGGACAGAAAAGCTTGGCACAAAATATTCACCATGATGAGACCCAGAATCTAAAACCAAGAATACTTTATTCAGCAAAGCTATCATTTAGAGTTGAAGGACAGATAAAAAACTTCCTAGACAAAAATAAGCTGAAGGAATTTATCACCACCAAGCCAGTATTACAGAAAATGTTGGAGCGACTTCTTTAAGAAGAAAAAATATGTATTAAAAACAGAAATAGAGAATGGTAATGACTACATTCCTATCAACAAGTATCTCAAATGGAAAAGAATTAAATGCTCCAACCAAAAGATAGAGTGGCTGAATTGATAAGAAAACAAGACCCCTAAATATGCTGCCTACAAGAGTCTCACTTTAGATTATAAGACACACAGAGACTAAAAGAATGGGGATTGGAAAAGATATTGCTCTGATGGACCTAAAGGGTATTGCACTGAATGAAATGGGTAGGATAAGGACAAATATCGCATGATTTCACGTACATGTGGAATCTAAAGAACAAAATCAACAACAACAACAACAATAACAATGAAAGCAAAAATAAATTTATAGATACAGAGAAACTTTTGAAGGCAACTGGATGGGAGGGAGGTTGGGGGAACAAAAAATGTAAAAGGATTAAGAAGTACAAATGTATAGTTGCAGAATAGATGGTGATGTAGAGTGTAGATATAAGGGAAGATGGTTAATAATGTTGTAATAAATATGTAAGGGGGAAGAGGGTTACTAGATTTAGTAAGGTGATCACTTTGCAAGTTATGTGGATCTCTGATCACTATGCTATACAATTGAAACTGGTACATTATTGCATGCCAACTATAAGTGGAAAAAAACTCTTTGAATTGTACAATGTAAATACAAGCAATTAATTGTCTATTATATTTGTTATTATTTGTCTATTATATTATATTATATTATATTATATTATATTATATTATATTATATTATATTATATTATATTATATAAAGATAAAAAAAATGAAGAACACAACCAAAGTATGTAAAGACAGCCTATGGAATGGGAGAAAATATTAGCAAATCATATGTCTAATAGAGGTTATACCTAAAATATATTAAGAACTTCTACAACTCAAAACAAAACATCCAACAAACCAGTTAAAAATGAACAAAGGACTTGAATAGTCATTTCTCCAAAAAAGTAAACAAACGGCCTACAAGCACATGAAAAGAGGCTCAACATCATTAATGATTAGGTAAATGCAAATCAAAACTGCAATGAGTTGCTACTTCATATTCATTATAATGGTTACTATCAAAAATCAGACAATAAAAAGTAACAAGTGTTGACAAAAAATGTGGAAAAATTGAAACCTTTGTTCACTGTTGGTGAGAATGGTATGGCCATTATAGAAAACAATATAGCGGTTCTTTGAAAAATTAAAAATATAATTATTATGTAATCCATCAAGTCCACTTCTGGATATATACCCAAAACAATTGAAAGTTAGAACTTAAAAAGATATTTGCTCATCTATGTTTAGTGTACCACTATTCACAGTATCTAAGGGGCAGGAAGTGGGGGAAGAAATCCAAGTTACCATCAGTAGATGAATGGATAAACAAAATGTACTATATACATATAATGGAATATAATTCGGCCTTAAAAGAAGAGAAGTTATGGCAGAAGCAGAGTTGCGAAATGGGCTGGTCCCACACACATATGTAGCTTTTAAGAATCAAGAAGGATATCTCAACTGTAGAGGTTCCCCCTGAGGAGCAATGGGATTCAGAATTCCATTGCAAAGGAGAGAAGTCCTCACAACTTCTGGTTGTGCCAAAATAATGGAGACTGTGGCTGAGTGAGACAGAGGGCTGCTAGAATACCAGACATTCCTCTTCAAAAGCCCACCTATGAACTTACTCACTGACAGAATTACTCACTTTGAGTTCTATTTCTGGGGCAGCAGCTAAAAAGTTCCCAGGGGCATAGAGAGAAACTGAATTATTTGGCTTCAGAGTGAGAGCTGGAGTGGCAGCTTTCTCCAGACAGAAGTTTTGGCAGATGGCATTGTTCTTTTGTTGAGCTTTCTCTTCACCCACTCCACATCCACAGGAGGGCACCATATTTGAGTCTCCGTCAACCTAGTTAACACCATTCACCCCACTCTAGTGACTCCCTGAGACCCCTCTTCTCACAAGCTGCTTCCAGTGTCTTTCCCATACAAATGGTCTGTCTTCAGTCATACTGTTGCTATTCTTAAAATCTCTCAAAGATTTACAAAACCCAAACAAGCAGCATCTGGCCTTGGCATCCGTTGTACTTCTTACTAAGCAGCCCCAAGCCCAGTACTAGCAGCAACCAACCTTGGTTCACAGCTTATACTCTTCCAGGCACCTCTAAGCTCAGCACAAGTGTTAAGCATCTGCAGATCACTTTGTAGCTCAGACATGCACAGGGCATAGGCAGTGGTTGAACTTGGCCTGCAAAAGAGCCCCTCTCAAGAGGCCCCAGAACCAACCAACATACCTTCATACAGAGCAGCACACCACCCAAACATCCCCTGAAAATACATACAAAGGGCAGACTGAGAAGGCACCAAAGCTCTGCTGAAGCCAATCCTGCTCTGTAAGGTCAACATCTACACAACAACTTCTCCACTGTACTCATAGCTAGTCTTCATAACTAATCATCTCAAGAATCAATCCCTCCCACTGATGTGCAAATAGCAATTAAGGGACAACTATAACAGGAGGGAACACACAATTCACACAAGTGACATACCTGGAGCAGCCAGTTCAGGTGATTGGAAAGACTGAGCCACTGGGTCTCACAGGACACCCTACATAAGGCCACTCTACTAAGTCTGGGAGATGTAGCACTTCTACCTAATACATAGAAACAAACACAGAGAGGTAGCCAAAATGAGGAGACAACGAAATATGTCCCAAACAAAAGAACAGAACAAAGCTTCAGAAAAAGAACTAAAGAAAATGATGACAAGCAATCTACCAGATCCAAAATTCAAAACGCTGGTTATGAATGATCAATTATTTCAGAGAGAACTTCAACAACAGTAGTGGGAATCAATCGTAGATTAAATGAAGCAGAGAATCAAATCAGTGATTTGGAAGATAGGTTAGCAGAAAATACTCAATCAGAACAGCAAAAAGAAAAAGCATCCAAAAAGTGAGGGTAGTTGAGGAAGCCTCTGGGACAACATTTGCATCAGAGGGCTACGAGAAGAAGAAGAAAGAGAGATCAAGGAATTGAAAACCTATTAGAGGAAATAATGACTTAAAACTTTTCTAAAATGGTGACAAAATAGACATACAAGCCCAGGAAGCACAGAGTGTCAGTGGGTACTGCATTTATTGAGGTACTGACTTCATAAGTTATACAAATGTCTAATCACTATGTTGTACATCTGAAAGTAATATAACATTGTATGTCAACTACAATTTAAAAAAATTTTTAAGAGAACATTATGATATGTGAAATAAGCTAGTTACTAATGGATAAATACTGTATAATTCCACTTATATGAGGAATCTGGAGTAGTCAAAATCATAGAGACAGAAAGTAGAATGGTGATTACAATGGGCTGTCAGGAGAGTATAGGGAGAGTTATTGTTTAAAGGGTACAGAGTTTCAGTTATATAAGATGAAAAGAGTTCTGAAGATGGATGGTGTTGATGGTGGCACAACAATATGAATGTACTTAATACCACTGAAATGTACACTTAAATACGATTTAAATGGTAAATTTTATGTTATGTATATTTTACTAAAATTTTTTAAAAAGCAAGACACAGTAGTGTGTATGGTATGCTACTTTGATATTTAATTTTATATGTCAACTTGGAAGGTATTTTACAAGATTAACATTCAAATCAATGAACTTAAAGTAAAACAGATTGCCCTTATAATGTGCATGAGTCTCCTCCAATCAGTCAAAAGCCCTAATAGAAACAAAAATCAGCCTCCCCAAGCAAGAAGGAATTCTCCAGCACATGGGCTTTGGACTCCATCTTCATTCTTAGCTCTTCTGAGTCTGCAGGCTACCAAACTTTAAACTGGAATTGAATCCAGGTTTTCCAGACTGCCAACCCACAATAAAGATTTCGGACTTCTGAGCCTATACCATAAAGTGAGAAAATGTCTTATAATCTCTCTCTTTCTCTCTTTTCTTTTCTCTCTCCCTCCCTCTCACATGCATATTGGATTTGTTCTGTGTCTTTGGAGAACCATGACAAACACAGATACCATTTGTTTATAAAAAAAGAGAACGAATTTATATTTTCCCACATATGCATCACATATATCCAGGAAAATAAGCAGAATCTCATCACAATGGTTGCCACTGGCCCATCTTGCTGTCATTATGCCCTCCTGCTGGCCACTGAGCTCCAACTTGGTTCTAGATTTTACACCTAAAGAATCTCTTTCTCACGCCCTTCCTCATGCCATTTTCTCTGATTTGACATCATTGACTTACTTTAAAACACTACAACATGAATAGTTATTTTGTTTAAGACAGTCTGTAGGGATGTTTTTTCTGGAATTCACATTTCCTTACATTTTATAAGAAAAGCCACTTTATTGAGGCTGATCTATAAGCCCCTACATGTCTTAACCTCTTCTTAACACAAGAAACTTTATTAATTAGCACAATTAATGTCAGAAATTAGCTTTACTTGGTGAAATTAGTGGCTTAATTAGAACAATTAATGTTAAAATAAGATTTTATTGGGGAAATTAGTTGAATTTAAGACACAGAAATTGGATAAAATAATTTAGAGATATTCTGCACCCTAGCATACGAGGGACATTAGAATACAGCAGGCTCTTGCCCTTCATCTTTTAGGATGGCCATGGAGCTAAGTGATGAAATGACCTTAGACCCAGCCATGATTTCTGAGGATATTATCTGAATCTTGCATCTGTCTCTAGGTGGTTCTATTGGTTAGGTGTGGTCTAAGAATTTTTAAGAATGAAGAGCTAGGAGACCTTTGAACTTAGAGAACACTATATCAATAGCTCTTGTGCCTACTTGCTAAAAAAAAATGTCTTATGAATTTTATGTCTACAGAATTGAACATAATATGTGCTTTTATTATAACAAATTATACAATAACAAGATTGGGAAAAGAAGGCATGTTTTAGAAACTACCAATATCAACAGAAAGAAAACTAATATATAGTGAATGACCAAATTTGTTCAAGTCAGTTCACAAAATTCTCCATTTCTGAAAATTTAGGAAGTCATATATAAACCCAGGCAAGGTGCATGCTCAGAAAAGTCTTCATAAGATATTAGATGTTTAACTCTGGCTGATCCCTAGGCTCAGAACAAGTCTAGGTAAGTAGTAAAGGATTGCCCTACCACAGATCCAATCTGCAAAGTAGAGTGGAATTTGTTTCCTCATACATGTTATGTGTATGTGTATGTGTATGTGTGTGTGTGTGTGTGTGTGTGTGTGTGTGTGTTGTTTCTTATTTGTTTGTTTCAGTTCCTAGTATTTAAGAAAATCTCAGTCAAATATTAGCTAATCATGAACTAAAGAAATAGATCTCAGGGATCACACACAACAGAAAATAGTTTGCAAAAATTGTTTAGAAAAGTCTCAAAACAAAACAAAACAAAACTACTACAGTTTCTTAAAATTAAAAAAAAGGAAAAATCAAACCCTAGTAAAAGGGGAGAATCTGATTTTCAGAGTTACCAATTTTGATAGTCAAATACCTAATTTTCAGGGGTGGGAATCACTAGGCATGCAAAGAAACAAACAAAAACATGGATCAATCAAACATACAAAATAAATAGACAGAAACCATCCTTAAGAAATCATAGCTATTAAACCAACAGACTTTAAACAACTATTTTAAATATGTTTAAAGAGCTAAGGGAAAACACAGACAACCAACTAAGTGAAATTAGAGAAATAAAATATGAACAAAATGAGACTATTATAAAAAGATAGAAGTTATTAAAAGGAGCCAAACAGAAATTATGGCGGTAACTAATACAATAACTGAAATAAAAAAAATTACTAGAGAAGTTCAATAGCAGATTTGAGCAAGTAAAAGAAAATCAGCAAACTAAATATAGAATGATTAATTATTTTTTAGTCTGAGAAGCAGAATAGAAATGAATGAAAAAATTTTAAAGCATAAGGGACATATGGGGCATAGTTATGAGCTTAATACTTGTATAGACTCCTAATTCATATATTAAAATCCTAACCTGTGGCTATATTTGGAATAAGAAAGTAATTAGGTTAAATGCAGTAATAAAAGAGGGGCCCAATCTGATATGGGTAGTGTCCTAATGAGAAGTGACACCAAAGAACTTGGCCTTTTTGTCTCTCTATTATCGTGTACCAAGGAAAAGCTACATGTGAACTTAACTAGAAGATAGCTGAAAGAAATCCAGGAAGAGATTCCTCACCAGTAACTAACACTACTGGACTTTGATCTGATACTACCAGCCTCTAGAACTTTGAGAAAATTAATTTTTGTTGTTTAAGCCACTCATTATATGGTATTTTGTTATAACAGCTCCAGCTTACTAACATAGCAAAAAGTGGACAAACCTACACATTATTGGAGTTCCAGAAGAAGAGAAATAGAAAGATGCAGAAAAAAATTGAATAGTGACCAAAAACTCCTAACATTTATGAAATGCATGAATCTACAAATCCAAGATGCTCAACAAATTCCAAATAAAATAAACCCACTGATGCACACTATAATCAAATTTTCAAAAAACAGACAAAGAGAGAATCTTGAAAGCAACTCATTACATAGAGGGATCCTCAATAAGAATATCAACTAATTTATCATCAGAAACATGGGAGTGATAAAAGAAAAAACAGTCAAGCAAGAATTCTATATGTAGTAGAGCTGTCCTTCAGAAATGAGAGAGAAATTAAGACATTCCCCAAAAAAATAAAGGTGAGGAAGTTTGTTATCACTAGA
Organism: Macroglossus sobrinus; assembly: GCA_004027375.1. Taxonomy (NCBI): domain Eukaryota; kingdom Metazoa; phylum Chordata; class Mammalia; order Chiroptera; family Pteropodidae; genus Macroglossus; species Macroglossus sobrinus. The sequence continues at coordinate 98,668 of PVKZ01002531.1, read as the reverse complement.
CATGTTCTACAAGAAAAGCTAAAGGGAGTCATTTAGTTTAAAATGAAAGGCTTTCAGATAGTAATTAGAAGCTATATAAAAATACAAAACTCTGCTAAAGGTAACTACATGGGAAAACATAAAAATATTGCTTAAATTTTAGTTTGTAACTCCACTGTCTATTTTCTACAGGATTTGGAAGAGAAATGTATAAATATAATTATAAATCTATGTTTTGCACACATAACATATAAAGATATAATTTGACGTTAATAATATAAAGAAGAAAATTGAGTTGTGTAGTAGTGGAGTTTCTGTATGTGACTGAAGTTAAGTTGGTGTCATTTTAAAGTAGATTATTATAACTGTAAGATGGTATATGTAATCCCCATGATAACCAAAAGGAAATATATAATGTACACAAAAAGATATCACAAGAAGGCACTAATGAAAAAATTAAATGCAAAAACTATAAGGAAAAAAAAGTAGAAAAATTGCACAAATTTTTTCTCATCAGGAATAAACAAACCCACATTGCCACTTCTTTTTAATGCAGTATTTGAAGTTTTATTTTCTAATTAACTTACATTTTACTTTCTCATGTTTCCACAGACTCATTAAAAATGTTTTATTCATTTATTTTATATGGTGACATTGCTTAATGAAATCTAGTAAGTTTCAGGTGTACAATTTAACATTAAGGTATATATATATATGTATATATATATATGTATATATATATATACATATATATACATATATATATATATATGTATATATATATATATATAATGCAGGTGTGTTCAACTCCCATAGTTAGATATTTTCCTGTCACCACATATTTGACTCCCTTTACCCCTTCTTCACTCCCCTCCCTCCTACCTGCTGGTAATCACTAGACTATTGTCCATGTTCATGATCTCTGTTTGTTTGTCCTGTTCGTTTGTTGCTTTTAGATTTATAGCCCACGTATAAGTGATGTCATGTGATTTTCCACTTTTTCTGTCTGGCTTATTTTGCTTAGCATGATTATCTTGACGTCCATCTGTGTTGTCACAAATGGCTGAGTAATCTTCCATCGTATATATGTACCACAGCTTCTTTAGCCAATCATCTATCATAGGACATTTCAGTTGCTTCCATGCCCTGACCACTGGGAATAATGCTGCTATGTACATTGGTGTGCACATATCTTTTGGGGTATGGATTTTCAAGGCTTTGGGGTAAATACTAGTAGAGGGATTGCTGGATCCTATGGTAGATCAATTCTTAGTTTTTTTGTGGAACCTCTACATGATTTTCCATAGTGGCTATACAAATTTGCAATCCCAACAGCAGCATGTGAGAGTTCCTATTTCTCCGCATCTTCTCCAACATTTGTTATTACTTGTTCTGTTGATTATAGCTATTCTAATAAGTGTGAGATGGTATCTCATTGTGGTTGTGATTTGCATTTTTCTAATACCTAGTGATGTTGAGCATCTTTTTATATGTTTGTTGGCCATTTGTATGTCTTCTAGGGAGAAATGTCTATCCAGGTCCTCTGCTCATTTTTTTATTGGATTGTTTGGTTTTTTGTTCTTATTGAGTTACATGAGTTCTTTGTGTATTTTGAATATTAAGCCTTATCAGAGGCATTGCTTGCATATATATTTTCCTATTTGAATGCTTGTCTCTTTACCTTGTTGACGATTTCTTTGGCTGAGCAGAAGCTTTTTAGTTTGATGTAGTTCCATTCATTTATTTTTCCTTGAGTTTAGTCCAATGTTTTCTTCTATGCACTTTATTGTTTCAGGTCTTATATTCAGGTCCTAATCCATTTTGAGTTAATTTTGGTGTGTGGTGATGGACAACAATCTAGTTTCACTCTTTTGTAGGTGGCTTTTTAGTATTCCCAGCATCATTTATTGAAGAGGCGTTTCTTTCTCCATTGGCTTCTTTGTCAAAAATTATTTGCCCATATAAACATGGGTTTACTTCTGGACTCTCAATTCTGTTTCACTGGTCCGCATGTCTGTTTTTCTGTCAATATCATGCCATTTTGATTACTGTTGCTCTGAAGTTGGGCAGAGTGATGCCTTCAGCCTCATTCTTTTTTCTCAGGATGGCTTTGGCAATTTGCAGTCTTTTGTGCTTCCATGCATTCTGACGATTTTTTGTTTTGTTTCTTTATAAAATGTCAATGGGATTTCGATGGGGATTGCATTAAATCTGTATAATGCTTTAGGTAATATGGTCATTTTAACTATGTTGATTCTTCCAATCCAAGAACATGAAATTTCTTTCCATTTCTTTGTATCTTCTCCAATTTCTTTTAATGGGGTCTTATAGTTTTTATTACATAGGTCTTTCACATGTTTTATTAGAGTTATTCCTAAGTATTTCATTCTTGCTGTTGCAAGTGCAAAAGGAATTATTTTTTCCACTTCTTCTGATGCTTTATTATTCAAGTATAGGAACGCTATGGATTTATGAACATTGATTTTGTATCTAGAAACTTTGCTGTATTTGCTTATTATTGCTATTAGTGTTCTTGTGGAATCTAAGGTTTTCTGTAGAGAAAATTATGTCATCCACAAATAGTGACAGTTTTACTTCTTTGTTTCCTATTTGGGTGCCTTTTATATCTTTCTCTTGACTGACTGCATTCACCAGGACTTCTAATGTTATGTTGAATAACAGTGGCGATAGTGGACAGCCTTATCTTGTTACTGATCTTAGAAAGAAGGATTTTAGTTTTTCATCATTAAGTGCAATGTTGGCTGAGGGTTTTCATAGATGGCCTTTATGATACTTTAAGGTACTTTTCTTCTATACCAATTTTGTTAAGTGTATTGATCATAAACGGATGCTGTATCTTGTTGAAGGTATTTTCTGCATCTAATGATATCATCATATGATCCTTATTTTTTAATTTGTTTACGAGTGTATAACATTAGTCAATTTGTGTATGTTGAACCATCCCTGTGCTCCTGGGATGAAGGCCACTTGATCATGGTGTATAATTTTTTTAACATGTTGCTGTTTTTGGTTCACTAGTATTTTATTTAGGATTTTTGGATCAGTGTTTCTGAGAGATATTGGTCTGTAGTTTTCTTTTCGTGTGTTATCTTTACCAGGTTTTGGTATAGAGTAATATTGGCCTCATAAAATAAATTGGGAAGTATTGCCTCCTCTTTGATTTTCTGCAAGTGGTTGAGGAGAATAGGTATTCAATCTTCTTTGAATGTTTGGTAGAATTCACTGGTGAAGCCATCTGGTCCTGGACTTTGACTTTTTGGTAGGTTTTTGATGATTGTTTCAATTTCCATACTGCTGATCGGTCTATTTAGATTTTCCGGTTCTTCTTGATTCATTCTAGGAAGGTTATATCTTTCTAAGTACTTGTCCATTTCTTCTAGGTTATTAAATTAGGTGTTATATGTTTTTTTTTTCATAGTATTCTTGTATGATCTTTTGAACTTCTGTGGTGTCTGTCATAATTTCTCCTCTTTGACCCCTGATTTTGTTTATTTGTGTCTTTTCTCTTTTTTCTTTAGTGAGTCTAGCCAGGGGGTTGTTGATTTTATTAATCTCAAAGAACCAGAGCTTTGGTGCATTTATTTTTTCTATTGTTCTTTTTCTTGTTGTTTTCAATTTCATTTATTTCTGCTCTAATTTTGATTATTTCTTTCCTTCTGCTGACCTTAGGCTTCATTTGTTCTTCCTTTTCTAGTTTTTTAAAGATGAGGCATTAGGTTGTTTACTTGGCACATTCTTGTTTTTGGAGATATGAACTTTCCTCTTATGACCACTTTTGTCATGTCCCTAAAGTTTTGATATGTTGTACTATCATTATGATTTATTCCTATGCATTTCTTGATCTCTCCTTTTATTTCTTCCCTGACCCAGTCATTCTTTAGTAGTAGCATGTTGTTTAATCTCCATGTATTTGTGGTTCTTTCTGCTTTCTTTTTGCAGTTGATCTCTAGTTTCTGAGAATTATAATCAGAGAATACAATTGGTATGATTTCAGCCCTCTAATATTTGTTGAGGCTATCTCTGTGTTCCAGTATGTGGTCAGTCCTTGAGGATGTTCCATGTGTAGTAGAGAAGAATGTATAAGCAGTTGTTCTGAGATGGAAGCCTCTATAAATGTCAGTTATGTCCAGTTGGTCTAATGTGTCATTTAAGGTTGCTATTTCCTTATTGGTTTTCTGTTTGAATGGTCTATCTATATCTGACAATAAGGTATTTAGGTCCTCTACTACAATAGTGTTTCAGTCTGTTTCTCCCTTTAGTTCTGTAATTGCTGTACATATTTTGGGGCTCCCTGATTGGGAGCATAAATGTTAATAAGTATTATGTTTTCTTAGTGCATGATTCTCTTTATTATTATGAAGTGTCTCTCAGTATCTTTCTTTACCTTTTTTATTTTGCATTCTATTTCTTCTGATATTAGTACTCCTACTCCCGCTTTTCTCTGAATATCATTTGCCTGAAATATCATTTTCCACTCTTTCTCTTTGAGTCTATATTTGTCTATATTTCTCTTTGAGTCTATATGTGTCTCCTGGAGGAAGCATATGCTTGAGTTTTGTTTTTTGATCCAATCTGCAACTTTGTGCCTTTTCACTGTTGAGTTCAGTCCACTCACATTTAGGGTGATTATTGAAATATGGGGTTTTTCTTATAATTATTTTATGTTCTGGTAGCTTGGTGTCTTCATTGCTTCCTCGTCCTTTTGTTTCTGTTTTTGTTTGTTTGTTTGTTTGTTTTGTTTTGTTTTTAATCTTGGTTGGCTTTTGTGGGTTTTCCCTCTGGTCCTTCTTTTTTTATGTTATATACTTCAGTTCTGAATCTTTGGCATATGGTTACCATTACAAATATGTAAAGGTTAGTTTTATATATACATATATACATACATATACATATATACACACATATATAGTACGTACATATATATACATATATATGTGTGTGAATATATATATATATCTTAGGTCATTTTCTTCTCATCGTGCCTTAACTCCATTCCGCCTTTGCAAATTTGGATCTTTGATTCCTCCCCTTTTCAGTCATTGTCTCAATTTGTCCCTATGTATGCTGAACATTTCTTACTACCTTGCTGTAGCAAATCTCTCCTTATTGATTAAACTTCGAATGCCCTGATTTTAGTAAGGGTTGCACTCCTCTGCTTGTATGTGCCTGCTAGTCACCTTACTCTTAGTATATTTTTGTCATTTTGTTTTATCTGAGCTGACCTCTTTCAGTATTTCCTATAGTGCAGGCCTCGTACTGGAGAATTTCTTCAATTTTTATAAATCTGGAAAAGTCTTTATTTCTCCTTCATATCTGAAGGAGAGCTTTAGTAGTTCCTTTTATTTAATCATTTGAAATTAGATGCCACTCCCTTCTGGCTTGTAAGGTTTGCACTGAGAAGTCCGAGGATAATCTAATGAGTTTTCCTTTATAGGTTATCATCTTTTTTTCCCTGGCTGCTCTGAGAATTCTTTGTTGTTGATTTTTGATCATTTTAATACAATGTGTTTTGGAGAAGGCCTTTTTTGGGTTGAGCTAATTGGGTGTTCTGTTGACTTCTTGAATTCCAAGCTCCAGCTCATTCTTTAGAATTTCTTTGGGAAATTCTTGTCAACTATTGTCTGAAAATACTTTCTAGTCCCTGCTTCTTTTCCTCCCCTTTGAGAATGCCCATTATTTTATGTCTCCTCTTCTTATGGTATTAGGTAGTTCTTGTATTTCTTTCATTATTTTTCTTTTTTTTTTTTCTCTCTTCTTCCTTCTGATTTATTTCTAGATTTCCATCTTCCATACCACTGATCCTTTTCTCCATTTGGTTGACTCTATGTCTCAAATAGCTTGCTATTTTATTTTTCAACTCTTGCAGCCTGTTATTTTTTTTTTTTATCTCCAGAAGCTCTATTCTGTTCTTTTTGAGGGTTTCAATCTCCTTGCTAAAGAGCTCATTGTGCTCATCTAGTTTTTATTTTTAAATTCCTGAAAGTGTTGATATAACTTATTTTGGAACTCACTGAGTTTTTTCAGAAGTACCATCCAGAATTCTCTGTCATTTAACTTGCATATTTCTGTCTGTAAGGTTATTTTCTCTTTCTTTCTGAATTGCCATGTCACCTTGGTTGTTCATGGTGTTTAGTGGGCTATTTCTCCTCCTGGGCTGTAATAGAAGTGTATTCTGCATTTTTTCCCAGAAAGAAGATTTATTATGTAAAGGTGTCTTTAGCGTGTTGCAAAGAATGTACTTTTCTTTTGGTTTCCAGTAGGTGGTGTCTGAGCCTCTTGCATCCCTGCTTCATATAGATCTTTAATTTTTTTTTTTTAATAATAGGTAGTCAATCATGCCTGCTACCCTCTGTCTCAGTCCCTGTCAGTGTTAGCCACAGTTTTGGTAGCATTGGCTCAGATTCCCTTGGGGGCTCTGCAGTTTTTGTACTAGGAGAATGTGGGGGAGGGGCCCTCTGTGTTGGGTGTTGGGGGCTGCTGCTTAGCCTCACAGTTTTGCAACCAAAGCAAGTATTAACTAACTGTTGTTTCTCTGCTTTCCCTGCTTCTCCTCTGTCTTTGCTTCTCTGCCATCCCCACTCCTCAGCTTTTTGCCTTGATGCCTGGTCACTGCTGCCTGCCATGTGAAGCTCACAGCTCTGTCAGGCAGGGCTGTTCCGAGAACCTGCCACACCTTCTCTCCTCCCCCTCGTCCTACAGGGAGCTCTGACTGTGAGACGCAGCTTATTGTTTTTCTCAGTCTACCACCCAACTCCTGGGGGTCTGAACTGTGGCAACTCTCATCTGCAGATCCCATGCTCAGTCATGCTAATGTGTTGTTTGGGTGTATTTTGTTGAGTTTTAGATGATCAGCTTATTGTTGTTTCAAGGGGAGAGATCTGGGAATGTCTCTTACTCCGCTATTTTGTTGTTGTTGTTCCTAGTCATACATAAGTATTTATTCCACTTTTATTGATGACTCAGGTCCTGCACTGAGCTTTGGAGAGAAAAGATGCTATAGCAGCAGGTCAGCATTGCAGTGCAAAGGAGAGCAAGGGTCATGATAGGTTTAGGCTCAGGGTGCCCAAGGACCTAGAGAAGATTCTTTGGTTTGTGACATGTTTTGTTGTCTCTCTGTTTTGGCTGCTTACTGGTGTTTGTTTTGATGTATTAGGTAGAGCTGCTATGTCTCCTGGTTTTAGTAGAGTGGCCTTAGGTATTAGGTGTGCTGGGAGCCCAGTCTTCCCTTGTCACCTGAGTCAGGTGTTCCAGGTATGTCTTTTGTATGAATTGTGTGTGCTCTCCTGTTGTAGTTGAGCCTTGATTGCTCTTTGCTCATCAGTGGAGGGATTGACCCTCGGGCTAATTGGTTGTGATGATGACTGGCCACAACTAGTGGAGAAGCTGTTGTGCAAGGGCTGACCCTACAGAGCAAGAATTGCTTAGCAAGGCTCTGGTGCCTGTCCTGTCTGCCCTTTCAGTGTGACATCCTCAGAAGTGACCCTGGGTGGTGCTCTGGCTCAGACCAAAGCTGGCCACCAGGTGTCCTGGAAGGGGCCAACTTCAGCTGCAGCATGTGCCCTGCCCAGGCCCACTTGGTATGAGCCACTAAGCAATACACAAATGGCCACCACCCACATTGGGCTTTGAAGTGCCTTGAGAGGCCAAGCCACAAACCTAGGCTGGCTGCTACTATTGCTGGGCTTGGGGCTGCTCAGCAAGATGTACAAGGAATGCTGAGGCCAGATGCTGCTTGTTTGGATTTTGTGAACCTTTGAGAGATTTTGGGAAAGTCTGCAGCATGAGCAAGACAGGCTGTTTGTGTAGAAAATCCACTGGAAGCAGCTTGGTTGGGTCTACAGGTTGTGGGGGTTGAGGTGTCAAGGATTTACTAGGACAGGGCAACCTGTGTTAGGTATGTTGCTGGAGACTCATATATGGAGATTGCCTGAGTCTGAAAGCCATGGGGGAGTACGGGGAAGGTTCAACAAAAGAATAATGCCCTCTGCCAGCACTTCTGTCTGGGAGAAAGCTGCCCCTCCAGTCCTCACCCTGAGGCCAGACAATTCAGTTCTTCCCCATATGTCCCTGGCGCCTTTCTAGCAGGTGCCTAGATCTGGAGCTCAGAGCATGTGAGTCAGTCAGTGGTAAATCCTCATGCGAGCCCTTTAAGAGGAGTATCTGGGACTCCCCCAGTAGTTCTTCTCAATCAGCCACAATCTTTGCTGGTTTTCACAGCCAGAAGTTGTGGGGACTTTAATTCCTAGCATTAAAACCCTGGGCTGGGGAGCCTGGTGATGGGCTGAGATGTCTCAGTTTTCAGGGGGAATCTCCACAGCTGAGATATTTCTCTCAATTCTCAACTGCCACATGTGGATGTGGCACCAGCCCGTTTCATGTCTCTGCTCCTCCTTCTAGTCTCGAGGTGGCCTCTTTTGTGTGCCCCTTGTTATAGGACTTTGTTCAGCTAGACTTCAGGTGACTCTCAATGATGGCTATTCTATAGTTTAGTTGTGATTTTAATGTGGTTTTGAGAGGAGGTGAGCAGTGTTTACCTATTCTGCCATCTCGACCAGTTACCTGAACCTTCAAATAATAAGAGGAAATAAGAGAAGACCAACCAAATGAGAAAGCCAGAGGCTATTTATCCAGAGTTTTTTATAGTGTTAAACAAAAACACACTTTCAGTGCTGAAAGTTTTTTATTGAAAGATTTTATTGAGCCAACTACTAGCCAGAAAAAAAAAAAAAAACAAACAGGTCCTGGGGCATGAAGTCTAAACCACCAGCAGCAGGACTAAGTGGAAAAGACAAGCATGTCAACCATTCTAAAATTAACAAGCATTTTTAAAGATTATGATTTGGGGAAGAAAGATATAAATTGTTTTGAAAGAGTTTATATTGGCTAAAGATAAAGGGTTTGGGAAAAGGTGAAGTGGGGCAGTTCAATGGTAGGTACACAGTTGGTGAGGTAGAAATGTTTACTACATGAGATTGGTTACAGGTAATAGTCCTGAAAGTTTATAATATGCAGGATGTACTAGTATCTAGTGGTCAGCTCATAGATGCCTAGAGGTTTATTGGAGGCTTGGAGAAACATTAGGGAATATGAGCAGTCTTTTGTTAATTGACACACAGCTGTTAGGCACACTAACTGCTCTTTTACTCTCACTCTCTGGGCAGCTGTAATTTTAATTTAGAACATGTCAGATTTTTCTTTTGTCATTGGTAATGAAGTCATTCACTGTTGCTTTCTTTTGGCAGAGACTGAAAAGCAGGAAGAGGAATGGGAAAGCTTTAGGGTGGAAGAAAGAAAAGGCTCAGGCACTAATGCACTGACTGGAGGCTTTTGGTGAGGGGAGCTGTAGAGGGGCTGTGATTTATTAGGGGAGCATATTTGACTTTCCTTTCTTGGTTCTAAGTTGGAGGCAGGAACAAAATTCAGGGAAGCCAGCAGTTATTAATCAAGTCCTGGCCATTTTGGGCTGATTGTTACAGGGTTTTGCAAGTCTGACTTACACCAGGTTGATTTTCTCGATCATTTATTATACATAGAATTTAGTTTCCGGGGTAGGTTACTTCAGGTTGTGGGTTGAAGTTCTACTTTTCTATATGGTCTGGCTATTGTTCTTTTGTATATCTGGTCTCTCAAATGGTATTAAAATAAAGGTATATTCTGTTGCATAAAAGTGTAATGAAGTCCAAGCTCATATTACTTGCTGTGTGATATAATCAATTAAGTCGAGTGAGGTGTTGGGGCAAGGAAAGTCACTTCATTTGAAAAGCTAGCAAGCTGAGATGGTGGACTACCATCCTAAAGAATCATTTTTAAAAAGTACAGAATTTAGGCTTTTTTGATGTCAAGGGAAGGGGGAAACAGGAGGAACAACTGATGACAACACCAGACATCTGAGTGTCAGCAGGGGTCTGAACGTTGTGAAACTTGTTCATTGTTTATTAACTTTAGTTGATGCGAGTCCAGTCACAGGTTCCTGCAAATCTTTGATAATCAGTATTTTTGCACATGTTTCCCTTATTTCCTCAGGAGAGGCACTTTCTGGTAAGGGGATGTTGTTGTAAAACTCAGGTGCAAACAGAATTCTTCTAATAAATAGCATTTCACTATGTGAGACTAAGCAGAAGCTGTTAATCTGAAGGCCATAGGAACAAAGCGGGCTTGGACGAGATGAAGTCAGGGAGGCTGAGCATTTTACTGTTAACAAAAGTACATATTCAAAAAATTATATTCTGGAAATGTAGGCATCACCATCAGAAATAACTCAGAAATAGGTATTTGTGATTCTTATTTTGTAGCCATACAGATCCTTTGTCTACTCTTTCAGGGACTGCTAATCTAAGAATATTAATTTTTTTAGAATATATTTTCGAAATATTTTTGTTTATGCTTTTAAGCTTTGCTTATAGTATTTAATGAAAAATGTTTTAAACTTTTGTGTATTGAATTATGCCAAGTTTACAATGTTTTTAGAATATGGTGCTATGATTAGAATGATCTCTCCAAGTTTATAAAAATATTACATATTTTTCTAAACTTAAATTCATACTGTACCAAGAGATAGTAAAACATAAGTCTCTCTCCTACACCTAAGTCTCAGGTTTGTAATTTTATCACATTTTTTTTTTCAATTGACATAATATAAAAATTTCTGTGTTGTTATGGAATGTAATGGCAGATATAGGGGAAATCTTTTTCTAAAATTGAGAATCTAAACACAGACTCTGGAGCTAGATTTTGAATCCTGACTTTGTTGCTCTTTTGCTCTAAGACCTTAGACAGATTACATATTTTCTCTTGCCGGAGAGTCCCTGTCTATAAAATGGGTAAGATAATTATACTGCCTCATAGTGGTGCAAGTAGGAGAGAATGCTTTGAAAATTGTGAGCACGTTTGCTAAATAAATAAAACATGGCATCAGTTGCTCAGTCTCATAACAGACCTTAACAATAGGGCCAGTTGGACAAACACAAATAAACGTAATGTGACTGTAATAACTTGAATTAGTCATGAGATCCCAGAATAGGGATTTTATCTCTATTCTGTAGTTTTCTAATTATGAATGACAAAGAGTTTTTATTTTATGTTAATTAGATTAGGGAACCTTTGAAATGTCTTAAGAAATGAGATAATGCCAATTTGTATAGCATTGCCAAATTGAAGTTATATGATTTGTTTTAAAAAGACCAATTCCAGGATTTAAAGGTAAAGGAACTCATGTGTGTAACTTACTCTCAAAACTTGATGAGAAACACAATATTTACATAGCCCCAGGTTATCTCCACACAAAATACTTAAAATTACAAAGAAAAAAATTTAAGAAACCTGGCATACACTTTATTCAGGTTATCAAGGTAAAAGCTTGGGTTTATTGACCCTCCTGATATGATGCACTGAGGATACACCATCACTTCTGTGACATTACTGCTAAAAATAGATACCCAAAATCTAATGAAAGGACATCAGACAAATCTAAATGGAGAGATATTTCACAAAAGAACTGGCCTTTACCCTTTAAAAATGTTAAAATCATAAACAGATGAGAAAGGACTGAGGAATGTTCCAGATTGAAAGAGACTAGGCATGAAAACTAAATGCAACTTTTGATCCTGAAACCAAAATGTTTTGTATTTCTGCTAAAAACATTACCGAGGAAATTGATGAAATTAAAATGTCTATAGATTAGGTAATAGATTAATTTTTGATTGTTATGAAATCATTCTGATTATATAAATGTTTTTTAGGAAACATTTAAAAGAGGCATCCTGTCTGTAACCTACTTTTCAATAATTAAAACTATGATAAAAGCAGATTTAAGAAAATATTAACATTAAAGGAATTTCGGTGAAGGGCATATGATAAATATTTATATAATTTTAATAACTTTTGTTTAAAATTTATTTCAAAAAAAATTTTAAACATTGACTTGCCAAGGTAATTACTTTAGATTTAATAAGAAACAGCTTTTAATATTTCCTAATCTGTGTGCTGAGTCATTGTTTCTTCACTCCTCTTGATAATTTTTGACACCCCTCCAGCTTTATTAAAATAAACAATTAGTTGCTCATATTTACACTGTACACTTCAATGAGTTTTCAATTATAGTTGGCATACAATAATATGTTTCAGTTGTACAGCATAGTGATTAGAGCTCAAGTGATCACTCCACTGTTGACTATTTTCCTTATGCTACACTTTATATTTTCATGACTATTTTGTAACTATCCATTTGTATTTCTTAATCTCTTTGCCCTTTTTTGTCATACCTAACATCCCTCCTGTCTAGTAGCCCTCAAAATATTCTCTGTATCCATTTTTGTTATTGTTGGTTATTCTTTAGATTCAACATGTACGTGAAATTATGCGGTATTTGTTTTTTTCTATCTGACCCATTTAGTGCAATATCCTCTAGAACGATCAAGGCAATATCTTTTCCATCTCCTTCCTTTTAGTCTGTCTTTTAAGTTGAAGTGAGTTTCTTGTAGGCAGCATATGTAGGGGTCTTGTTATCCACTCATCCATTCTATCTTTTGGTTGGAGCACTTAATTTTTTTCCCTTTGAGGTACTGATGGATATGTAGTTATTGCCATTTTTTATTCATGATTTTGATATATGTTTTTTTCTTCTTAAAGAAGTCCCTCCAATATTTTCTGTAATACTGGCTTGGTGATAATTTCCTTCAGCTTATTTTTGTCTGGGAAGCTCTTTATCTGCCCTTCAACTTTAAATGATAGCTTTGCTGAATAAAATATTCTTGTTGATCCTGGGTTTTCATCACTTTGAATATTTTGTATCAAGCCCTTCTGTCCTGCAAAGTTTATTTTGAGAAATCAGCTGCCAGTCTTTTGGGTACTCTCTTGTAGGTAACTAACTGCTTTTCTCTTGCTGCTTTTAAGATTCTTTGTATTTACTTTGGCATTTTAATTAACGTGTCTTGGGGTGGCCTCTTTGGATCTCTGGTTTACAGGATTCTCTGAGCTTCCTAGGGTTTTATGTCTATTTCCTCCATCAGGTGAGGGAAATTTTCCATCATTATTTTTTCAAATTCTTGCTCTCCCTCTCCTCCTTCAGGTATCCCTATGACACAGATGTTTTTACCTTTAATTTTGTCCCACAGACTCCTGAAATTATATTCTTAGCTTCTTTTTCCTTGCTTTTCTGAATGGGCATCTTTGCTTCCCCATCCTCTATATCGGTGGTTTAATCCTCTTCTTTATCCACTGTTTATTCTAATATACTCATCTCAGATAATGTTCATTTCTGATGGGTTCCCTTTTATAATTTCTATTTTTCTTCTTTATCTTTTTGTTGAAGTTCTCAATTCATCCAAACTTTCCTTAAGTTCATTGAGCATCTTTATAACCAGTGTTTTGGTCTCTGCATCTGTTAGACTGCTTGACTCTATTATTCCTGGATCTGTTCTATTCTCATATGGTTTCTGCTTTTCTTCCCATTTGGTGCCTTTCTTTGTCTGTTTCTATGTACTCAGCAAAGCTCCTAAGTCTTCTGGTCTTCTTTGGACAGCTTTGTGTAGTAGGTGTCCAGTGGCACAGTCCTGAGAGGGGTTCAGCTGCAGGCCAAGTTTAGCTCCAGCCTGTGTCCTTCCAGGGCCACCTGTTAAGATTCTGCAAGCAACCCACAGAGATGCTGTGCTTATAATTGCTTTGAGGCCACACCAGAAACTGAGGCCAGTTGCCACCAGTGTGGGTCTTAGTGCTGCTCAGCAAATTGCACGACTCGCAAGAACACAACTGGATGTGGTTTGGGTGGGGCCACGGGTTGGGGGAAGTGGAGTTTCAGGGAATCCTCTGGGACATGGCCCCTTTAAGTTGGCCCAGTTGCAGCTGCCATAGCCTCTGACCCACTAAGCTGCTCGGGACCAGGCAGCCTCGCCATTGCCCCGCTCTTACCTCTTACCACTGCAAGGTGATTTATTTACCTCCGTAGTTGTAGGGTTTCTATTCATCTAGACCAGGTGACTCTGCGTGCTGTTTGTTCCATGTTTCTGTCACAACTTGATGTGGGCACAAGAGCAAATGAACAAAGCCTCTATCATCTATGCCATTTTGCTTGACCCAATTTTTGACTCTTTTGCATGGAGTTGGTTATATCTATGATGGCTACCAGAAGAATGACACATGTCTATTCATATAAGTCAAATAAAACCATTTTAATTTGCCAGTTTTTTTTTTTAATCTTTCAGGGTCAAAGTCACAGGGAAAGATTCAAATGGAATTACATTATATTGTAGTGTTTTCACAAATAAATATTCATAGGAATTAAACTGAAATTATATTGCCCTAGTAAGAAAAATTCCCTATTTTTTTTCACCATAACAATATTTACCACGTGCCAGTGTCCTAAGCATTGCATGTTGAGAGTAAGTGCTCACACCTGTGCTCTCAAACTATACATTATAAATGGGGAAGATGCTCTTCAGTTAATCTTTCCTGCCCAGCACTCCTGAGGGATGTGGTGTGTTCCCAATCATGTGGCACACTGTCCAAGGAAACATCTGTCAGAATTTAGGGGGCAGAGCTCTAATTCTTTTATTCTTCCCCTCCACATCCTGAAATTTCACTGACTTCAACAATGTTCTCTGAACGTTACCTCTCTCTTCACAGAAGTCTCCTCTCTCTACAAATATATCACAATCATTGATCTTCAGGCACTGCACTGAGAGAATATTACCATCCCTGCTCTTGGAGACCAATAGACCATTGGGCAAGTTATAGATATGAACAGGAAATTCACTGAATAAAACAGAAATTCACTACTATGAAACCTACCAGCAACAGAACAGCCACATTATTTTCATTCAAATAAAATTCCCTTGAAATCAAACTACATATATACTTTATTTGCAGTTGTATCTTTCATCTTGGAATTGAATTACAAAGTTTAGAAAAATATTACTAATTTATAAACTTTAAGGGGAAAACATCTTAGTCAATAAGTATTTGAGCATATACTACTTACCAAGCAGTTTCAGGTATTATTTAACTAAATTTAAATATAAAGATAGCTTCTAACATTCTAGTCATTACTGCAGGCTAAGAATTTAAGTTGGAGGAAAAAACCTATCTTTCTTGCATCATTTTATAAATCTACAGAACTGTATTGTATACAGGAATCAGCTCTACAACTTGGTAACACAATTTTTAGCTGCCTAGTACTAGTTTTTTTTTTTTTTAATTAAGAGCTTTATAATTTTGAAAGAAGAGATTTTTTTTTCAGGTGATCTTATTCAGTATGCAATTTTGAGGGAAAATTCAAGAGAGCTCTTTCTCATTTGGCAACAGGACGTTTTCTAATCACTTTCACTCAGATAACTTGGTCTCACAAAACCCTACATAATGTGATTTCCATAATGATGTGTCAGCAGCAAGTTCAAATATGACCTAAGGATGAGTTAGTTACCTTAGAGTAACTTGAGCTGTGAATAAAACATATTTCAAGTCTAAAGATCATGTGGCTGCAAGAACATGGTTCAAAGGATTCAGACTTCTCTACTCAGTTCTGTATCACTTAATGGAATGAATGTCGTGTTCCAATTCCTACTTTATATAAAATCCATTATACAACATGTAAAATAGTTCTCCAAATCTTGATTTCCTTAATTGAAAATGACCTGGGGCATAAACTCAAATATCTAGGTCACCTGAACTAGCAATTCTACTGTGAATCAGCTTACTTACCTCAGAACATCCCAGCTAGCAACCAACTAGAAAAGGAAATTGTCTGATTTCGTAAATCTGAAAAGATTTTTTTTCATCATCAATGTCAGAAGGTGTGAGTTTAACAGTTTATTAAACATTTTGGAAAAATAATCTAGAAAACATGGCAGAGTGAGAGAGAGAATTCAGGATGGTACTTCTGAAAAAACTCAGTGAGCTCCAAATGAGTCATATCAACAATTTCAGGAACTGTAAAAAGAGTAGATGAGCAGAACAAGGAGACTGAAGTCCTCAAAAACAAAAAAACAAAAAACAAAACACAACAGAAAACAAACCAAACCCAAATAGAACTTCTGGAGATAAAAAACACACTGCAAGAGTTGAAAAATAAAATAGTAAGTTTGGGAAATAGAGTTGACCAAATGGAGGAAAGGATCAGTGATATTGAAGACAGAAATCTAGAAATAAATCAGAAGAGAGAAACTGAAGAATGAAAAATAATGAAAGAGAAATTAAAAAACTAGCTGATACCATCAGGAGAGGAAACATAATAATGGACATTACTGAAGACAAGGAAAAGGATCGGGGACTAGAAAGTATTTTCAGACAAATAGTGAACAAGAATATCCCAAATCTAAGGAATGAGCTGGAATGTGGAATTCAAGAAATTAACAGAACACCCAATTATCTCGACCCAAAAAGGCCTTCACTAAGAAACACCATGTTAAAGCTATCAAAAATCAATTGACAAAGATAGAATTCTCAGGGCAGCCAGGAAGAAGAAAACAGTAATGTATAAAGGAAAACCCATTAGAGTATCATTGGACTTCTCAGCACAGATCTTACAAGCCAGAAAGGAATGAAATCAAATATTTAAATTATTAAGTGAAAGAATTATCAGCCTAGAATAATGTATCCACCTAAAATCTCCTATTTAGATATGAAGAAGAAATTAAGACCTTTTCAAAAATACAAAAATTGAGGAAATTCTCCACTATGAGGCCTACTCTACAGAAAATTCTGAAAGGGGTCAGCTCACCTAAAAGAAAATAACAAAAGAAATACATAATTAGGAGTAAAGTGACTATCAGGCAAATAGAAGCAGAGGAGTGCAACCCTTACTAAAAACAGCACTAGAAGATTAAATAAGAGAATTGCTATAGCAAGATAGTAATGAACGTTCAGCATACATAGAAAACAAACAGAAAACAAACATAGATAACAATGACTGAAAAGGGAAAGATTCAAAGATCCAAATTCGCAAAGGGGAAAGAAGATAAGGCACACACAGAAGAAAATGGACAACTGTATTTACATACATATCTTTTTCATATTTGTAATGGTAACCACACACCAGTCAAAACTGAAGCATATAACATAAAACAAGAGGTAAAACCCCAAAAAGCCAATCAAAAAAAAAAAAAAAAAAACAGAAACACAAGGACAAGTATTGGAAATACTGAGCTATCAGAAAGCAAAAGATAAAATAGCTACAAGACCTCATATTTCAATAATCACCCAAAATGTAAATGGATTGAACTCACCAATAAAAAGGCAGAGTTGCAAAATGGATCAAAAAACAAATCTAATCATATGCTGCCTCCAGGAGACACATCTCAATTCCAAAGACAAATACAGACTCAAAGTGAAAGGGTAGAAAACAATATTCAAAGCAAATGGCATTCAGAGAAAAGCGGGAATAGCAGTACTAACATCAGACAAAATAGACTTCAAAATAAAAAAGGTAAAAACAGATACTAAGGGACACTTCATAATGATAAAGGGAATCATGCATCAAGAAGACATAGCACTTATTAATATCTATGCTCCCAATCAGGGAGCCTTGGAATACGTAAAGTAATTACAGAACCTAAATACCCCACTGTCGGACATGAACAAATCATCCAAACTTAAAATCAGTAAGGAAATATCCTTAAATGACACATTAGACCAACTGGACATAATTGACATATTACAGAGCCTTCCATCCCAGACGTCTGTATTCAATGGAAAATTTTAAGAGTACCCACCAAATAACAGGCACCAGGAACCTTCTCAGCATGATTTTAGAAGTACAAACAGCATGTACAAAAGCACTTAACAGAGTTAAAAACCTAAGTTGTAGCCTGAGCATGGCATAGTTAAAGTACTAAAGTTAGAAGATTCAACTGTTTTAATTCCAGCGTAATCTCCTACTTTTGTGTCATCAGGCAAGAGATCAAACTTCTTGCTTCCTTCATCTGTAAAAAGACTTGATCCTATAGAGTGGCTGAGGATTACATATAAAAGCATCTCCTACCTGGTGAGTTCACTGTGGAACCTCATTAGTATAGCCACTTGGTGGGATGTCAACCTTACATCCTTTCATGATGCTTCAAACCACTGCCTCTTTCAAAATATGACATTTTGCAAACCTGCCAAGGACAGTACAAATAAGAACAATGATTCATAAAAATGAATTTGGCCAGTTGACTTCATTTAATGTTAAAATATACAACTGGCCAACAGACATGTGAAAAGATGTTCAATTTCACTCGCTATTAGGAAAATGGAACTCAAAATCACAATGAGCTACACTTCACACTTGTTAGAATAATTATTACCAAAAGACAAAAAATAAATGTCAGAGGTTGTGGGGAAAAAGGAACTCTCATACACTGCTGGTGGGACTGCAAATTGGTACAGCCACTATGGAAAACAGAATGGAGGTTCCTCAAAAAACTAAGAATTGATCTACCATAGGATCCAGCAATCCCTCTACTGGGTATTTACCCCAAAGACCTGAAAATCCATATCCCAAAAGATATTTGCACACCAATGTGCATAGCTGCATTACTCCTGGTGGCCAGGACATGGAAGCAACCTAAATGTCCTATGATAGATGACTAGCTAAAGAAGCTGTGGTACATATATCCAATAGAATATTATTCAGCCATAAGAAGAGATGAAGTACTGCCATTTGTGACAACATGGATGGACGTCGAGATAATCATGCTAAGTGAAATAAACAAGACAGAAAAAGCTGAAAACCACATATTGCTTATATGTGGGATATGAACCTAAAAGCAACAAATATGACAGACACTCACGGATATGGACAATAGACTAGTGGTTACCAGAGGGGGTAGAAGAAAGGAGAGGTTGATGGGGTAAAAGGGGTCAAATACATGGTGACAGAAAGAAACCTAACCATGGGTGGTGAACATACAATACAAAATATATATGACTTACTGTTGAACTGTACATTTAAACTTACCAGATTTTGTTAAACAATGTCACTATAATGATTAAAAAAAAAATGAAGAATTATTATATGACCCAGCATTCCCTCCTCTACTTGAAAAATTTGAAAACATTCATTTGTAAAGTTATATGTACCACTAAGTTCATTGCAGCATTATTCAAGGTGGCCAAGTCATAGAAACAACTAAAATATTTCTTTATAGATGATTGGATAAAGATGTGCTATATACGATACTTCTCAGCATAAAATAAAATAGTGCTATTTGCAACATGGATGGATCTTAAGAATATCATGCCAAGCAAAATAAGTCAGATGGAAAAACTCAAGAGCCATGTGATTTCACTTATATAGGGGATAAAAAATTGAAAGCAATAAACAAGCCAAAGAAATAAAAACTCATAGACACAGATAATATTTTCATGATTACCAGAAAGAAGAGGGGAGGGGAAGAGGTAGATAAGGGTAAAAGGGGTTAAATATATAGTGATGGAAAGAAATTAACTTTGGGTGGTAAACATGCATTGCAATATATGTGATATATTATTGTACACTTAAAAGCTACATAATTTTATTGTGTTGTCACCCCAATCAATTTAATACAATAAAAAAATTTTAATGCTATTTAAACATTTAATTAGATATAATTTTCTATGGATACTTTATCAGTGAATGTTGACTCTAAGTCAATGTTTCAGGGATGATTATAGTAGTATTTTCATACAAGATATCAGATTATGATGGTTTTATAAGATTATGAATGCTGGGACTGAAATAATTTTTGAATAAAGTGAAATTCATTATACTATTGTTTCTTTGAAGTATTTACCATCATGAATTTCCATGAATGTAGCATAAAAGCTTTCATCTTAATTAAAAAAGCCAGATAAACAAGTATTGCTTAGTCCATTATTTATTTAGGAAAAAGTTTTACATATTAGGGATAAAGTGATAAAAAGTTAATCTAGAACTTAACCCTTTCCAACCATCTATTTTTGATCTTATAGTAGCATTGAGAACAAGCCTTTAGAAGTAATTACACTTGAGAGTTGTAACAGGGAGAAAGGCTCTGTTCTTTCATTACCTCACTCTGAATGGTATGCCCTGGCTAAGTCTTACCTCATGTTACAAAACCTCAAGCATGACTGCCATTAGAATATCTAGCATAAAAAGCACAGCCCAGACTTCCATCTTCAAAAAAGACTGATATGTGCTATCTGCATATAAACACAGATTAAAGTCCTGGCGCTAAAGGAAAGGTGCTTCCAGAAAATAATATCTACTGTGTATTTGTAAATTGGCATAGAATTTTTAATTAAAATGTTTCAAAAACAGAAAACACACACTTCACTATAAATATTGAACCAACATTAGAAAAGTTTTATGACAGCAAATAACAACTTTAAGAATCTATTTCCAACAGTGGCAATGGTGGTGGCTCAGTGGCCCATATGCCACACATGTATGAAAGCAAGTGAAGTCAAGCAGAACACAGCATGGCTCACAAGAACTTTAGAGCAAACGAACAGTTTTTCCAGTTACTGTCAAGAAGTCATCATCAGCCAAGGTACGCAACGCTTCTTCAAACATATCTTTGGTAATTGCCTTTGAGGGGAAGAGGAAAACAAATATTTTACATGTCAAGCACTCCCTTACCTGTTAAGAGATACAATGATTTCAGTGTTAAAGAATCTGAAATCATCAGTCTCTTCCCTTTTTGGTGGTTGTATATACATTTCTTATGGTCTAACTTAGGAGTGTCAAACTTTTCCTGTAAAGGGCCAGATGATAAACATTATAGGCTTGGCGTCTGTCACAACTACTCAACTTTGCCCCTGTTGTTGTCAGTGCAGCCACAGACAATACATAAGTGAAGGGGCACTATGACAGGCAAAGAGATGGTTTGGGCATCAGAGTTCTTTTCACTGAACAACTCAATTTATTCACGAAAGGGTACCTGAATATTTCATCCCCAAAACATATCAAATAAATGTGATATTACTAAATTAAGATGTGTATTTGTAACATAATAGAAAAAACTATAAACATCCTATATGTCCAACTGGTTAAATAATGATGGAATATGGATGCAATAGAATATTACCCAACTTTTATGAATGTCACAAAGTCTATTTACCATCAGATGTTAATAGTATTAATTTAACCATTAATTAAAAAGAAGCAGCAAGTCACAAAACAGTATAAATATAATTTGACTATTTCCAATTTTTAAAGATCAAATGTGTACAAATACACATAGAAAACGCGAAAAAGGAGTATAACACAATGTTATTAGTGATTATTTCTTGATGATGGTTTTATGGGTGATCCTACTTTCTTTATCGTTACCTACACTTATTATTTAAACAGTAAAGGGAAAAATAAGAAAAAAACTTGAAAGTATTAAGGAAAAAACTATCACACAAAAAATACATGTAAACACTTACTATGTCAGATTGTCCTCGAATATCTTCAAAAAGTTGCTGGTATTTTACAGCTGGTGTTTTGCCTTTAGATAAAATAAGTTTTTTCAATGCTTCAGCTAACTCTTCTTTCCGTTTACGAGAGGTGGCACTCATTCCTGATTTAAAATAAATTAATAAAAATATTTCTGCTATAGGAAGTGAAATGTTTCATATTTCCATCAAGGTTAGGGGACAGTAGCTGAATGCTAAAATACATTCAAAATTATGAGCTCTCAATTCTTTGCTGTTTCCAATTTTCTATAAGCCAATAGCCGCTACTTTCTACTGAAACATAGTATACATAATTTTGCAGAATCACTCACTGCTCATTAAGAAATAAATTCTTTAAAATGGGATAAAATGGGTATCTATAAAGCAAAAGAAATAGAATCTCTTTGAAATTAGATATAACATCATGTGTATACTAGTGTATATTTTTCTCAGAAGTTAGCATGTATTTTTCTCACAACTTTTATCAGAATCTCAAAGGGGCTCTGATCCAAAAAAGGTTAAATACCTCGGTTTCAAATATCTGAATAATTACCTTAAATGTTAAATATTAGTTACTCATATATTAAATAATTTTCATGTGTTCTTATGTTTAGCACAAATAACAAACCTGTAGTAAGAATAGATATGTCCACAATGCCTGTCCTGGGGTCAGTGGCAGACTGCTTTAGAGCCTCCCGATGCAGGCGTTTTGCCTCTTCGACATCAACTGCTTCCACTTTGTTTGAAAATCGTACTTTAGCATGGGCTTCTGCTAAGCGAATCAAAGACTCCAGCTGTCGTGGGTATGCAGAAACCATTCCTCGGCTACTACCAATCTTCCTCATGTCTACATAAGCCTAGTGGAAACAGGAAAAAGCCAAAATTCTTTGGTAACTATTATAACCTTAGTTTTGTTGTTGAACATTTAGGATTCCATTACATAAGTGGAACTCTTTCCTGGCTGCCATGTACAGGTACTGCAGAGAATTAAAAGTGAGATCAAGTTTTGTGCCTCGCACTCATCAAAGTGGTGTCTGATGCCAACTTTGAAGAATGAAGAATGGGAATGGGCGTGAAGCTGCGTGAGGCCTGGCACTCAGAGGACATGGTGTGTTGGGGTAAGGGGTAGGTTGCAATTAGAGCAGAGGCCTCTAATCAGGGAGTCTGTCCAAAAAAAGTCCTCAGGCACTGACTCTAGTTTATACAATTGCTGAAGATCCATTTAACAAGGCACGCAAAGGAGTAGGTAAACTGTATCTAACTTATAAATAGGTGATATAGTTTTATTTCTTTCTGAGAATCCTCAAGAATGATACAAATGGAAAATTACATATCATTTGTAACTTTCATTTGAGAGCATTCATGAGAGCTTCATTAGGATGCAAAGCTTATCAAAACAAAGTTTAAATATCCAGCATATTTCATCATGCACTGCTGTCCATGTAAAAGGATACTGAAAAAGTGTACATAAATACTTTTAATTCATTTTATTTTTCAGTAATAAGCAAATGGAAGCTCAGAGAAACTGGATGACTTGTCCAGAGTTACAGAGTTACCAAGTAGTATCACCTGTATTTCAACTACTATAGTCTGATCTTAAATTCACTATGCTTATAAGTATTGAAATATAAAAAGTGTAGGGGAGGAAAAAAATGGCGTAGACAATAGAGGCTCTGTTCACCCCTCTGGCGACCAAATCAGAGTTGTGACAGAAACAAGGAACAAGCAGCAAGGAAAAATCTGGGATCTAGATGAACAAGCCATTCAAATAGGGAGAATTCCAAGAAATCACTCAGCAATGGCAGAAGGTAGGAGAGGGCAAGGATGTGATGCTACCTAGTCTTGAGCTGTTGAGTGGGACAGAGGCAGTAGTAATAGCAGACTCTTCTTAAAGGGGCCGCGTCTGCGAGGGGATTTTCACAGTGACGGACCTGCTCGCTCTGAGCACCAGTGCTGATTCAGCTGCATGCAGGAGGCACCAGGGGCTTACAGGAGACTCGCTCTATACAGAAGTGCCGGAGGTATCCATTGTTCCCTGTTGAGCCCTCTCCCGTCCCAGTGCACAGACACAGGGACACCATAGTTGAGACATCATCAAACTGGAGATCAGAGGTTTTTCCGCCCAGAGGATTCATCTGGGCCCTTCCTCCCTTAACTGTGGCCCCACCCAAGCCACATCCAGGTATATCCTCAGCGTGTCAGATACTGCTTGCTGAGCAGTGCAGTGCCTAGACTCACATTGGAGGCAGCTGGCCTTTGTTTCTGGTGTGTCCTCTTGAGGCAACAATGAGCACGGCATCTGTGGATTGCTTGCTGAATCTTAACAAGTGTCCCCTGAGGGGCAGAGGCTTGGGCTAAATTTGGCCTGCAGATGAACCCCTCTCAGGACTATGCCACTGGACACCTACTTCACAAATCCACACTAATAAAACACAGAAACAGACAAGGAAAGGCAGCAAAAATGCGAAGTCAAAGAAGTACAAGCCATATGAGAGAATAGAACAGATTCAGGTATAATAGAGTCAAGCAATCTTAACAGGTGCAGAGTTCAAAACTCAATGAACTTTTGGGAAGAGTTGATAATTTCAGTGATAACCTCAAAAAGAG
Organism: Macroglossus sobrinus; assembly: GCA_004027375.1. NCBI lineage: Eukaryota > Metazoa > Chordata > Mammalia > Chiroptera > Pteropodidae > Macroglossus > Macroglossus sobrinus. The sequence continues at coordinate 74,692 of PVKZ01002531.1, read as the reverse complement.
CTAAAAAACATGGAAATAAAATTAAAAGAGGGAACTAGTTTAAAGAATACATTATTTTAGATTAGAAATATATTAAATGAAATAAAGTGAATAAAGAAAAGGATGAAAATACCTGTCTAGAGGATGAGAAAGCCAAGGACACACAATCAGAATAGCAAGAAAAAAGATGGCAAGACTATAAAAATAATTTAAGGAGAATATAGGACACTATTAAGGGTCAAAATATTTGTCTGATCAGCATACCTAAAAGAAAACAAGATGTTGAACAGCTGTTTGAAGAAATAATGATGGAAAACTTCCCTAACCTTGTGAAGGAAATGGATGCAAAACCCCAAGAACTCAGAGAATCCCCAAAACCAGGGATCCAAAGAGGCCCACACCAAGACATGTCATAATTAAAATACTAAAGGTTAAATACAAAGAAAAGAAGACTAAAAGCAGCAAGAAAAAAGCAGATAGTTACCTACAAGATTACACCATAAGGCTGGCAGCTGAATTCTCAAAAAAACTATGCAGCACAGAAGGCTTGGCACAAAATATTCGACGTGATGAAAACCTGGGATATACAACTAAGATTACTTTATCCAGCAAAGCTATCATTTAGAGTTGAAGGACAGGTAAAGAACTTCCCAGACAAAAATAAGCTGAAGGAATTTATCACCACCAAGCCAGTATTACAGAAAATGTTGGAGCGACTTCTTTAAGAAGAAAAAAACACGTTTCAAAAACAGGAATAAGGAATGGTAACAACTACATTCCTATCAATAAGTATCTCAAATGGAAAAGAACTAAGTACTCCAACTAAAAGATAGAGTGAATAAATGGATAGGAAAACGTGACCCCTAACATGCTGCTCTTAAGAGACTCACTTCAAATTAAAAGACACACACAGACTGAAAGGAAAGGGCTGGAAAAGATATTGCTTTGATGGACCTAGAAGGTATTTAAGTCAGACAGAGAAAGATAAACACTGTATCATTTCACTTATATGCAGAATCTAAGGAATAAAAAGAACAAACTAATCAAAAACACACAAATGGACAATTTGGTGAAGAATAGAGGGGAGGGGGGTTTGGGAGTCTTGGAGAATGGGAGTGAAGGGTTAAAAAGGTACAAATTAGTAGTTGATGGATGATCACAGGGATGAGGAGCACGACATAGGGAATGTAGTTAGCATTAATACACTAGCTAGGTGCAAGGTCAGGGGAGGGAGGGAGCAATTGGGGGAATTTTTTTTTTTACTAACTATATAGATGTCTAACCAGTGTACTATATACTTCAAACTAATTAAAATAAATAAATAAGTATAAAAAGTGTGTAGAACCTATAGAAATAAATCCTTTCCCTCTTTTCACATTTGGGAAAGTCAATTCTGCAACAGAGGAGGAAAAAGTAGTTATAGAAAACAGTATGTTCTTCTTAAAATAAGGACTGTTTTAAGGGAATGATTGGCTAGTTACATTAAGGCTTTTGGCTAGAAGCTCAGCAAAACAGTTTTTCAGGCTTTAAACATGAACATGTGTTACCTCAATGAGAGCTTGGCTGGCTTCCTGGCTCAGCCGGGGCATGACTGTGCTGTGTGCATAAGCAATGTAGTCCTTTAGCACTGCCATGTCCATGAACTCCTCCTCCACTTGCTCCTCACTCTGGTAGTACAGAGCGACAAGGTGGTGAGCCAGACGCCTGTCATAGGCTTCGTCCTGAGGGTCCAGCATGAGGAAGATCAAATCAAACCTGCGAAAATATTGTAAAAACTCTGTTTTCCTAACTGAGACACTAACATACCTACAAACAATTTGAAAATTGCTCTTGGCCCAGCTAGGCACATGTTTAGTCAGGGCTGCTGAGGGAGAAGCGTCTTCTGTCCAGATTGCCTACAGAGCCTTCGGATCAATACAATTCACCCCATTCTGTCCCCAGCGGATGTGCGCTTTCTTGGCCCTTAGATCTGCCTAGAAAATTGCTGGTTACCAAATAGTTGAGTCAAAGAATTAAGACTCCCCCGAAAGAAATGTTACCATAATTTTGAAGACAGAAGATATAAAAGTACATTCAACTGTTCCCCCCCACTGCCCGGGGAGGGGGGATTTCATTAAAAAAATAATCAAGTCTAAAATAATTTTATAAATACATCAATATTTGGAGTAGAAGGGCGATAAACTGTGGATTATATGATTTCACTTTAGCAAATTTAATTTTTTAGATCCTTATCTACCATGTGAAGATATTCTCAATAGAACAGAGGATAATGTTTGGTTCTCAATAGTAGCTTTAAGACTGAGATAAGAGTACTGAGGGACATGCTTCAGAAAAAAATGTCAAGGTGAAATGTTCTAATTGTTTCAAAAACAAACAAAAAGAAAACAAAATGTATGTAAAGGTGCTACCCATAGCTGAGCAGAGAAACAGAACTTGCCATAAAACCCGACAAACCAAATTTGAAAACTTTTGTGTTAGAGTGAAGAATTTCATGTTAACAGTTGTTGAATATTAGTATTTCTTAATCTCACTAAAAATTCTACAAATGAGCAAAGTAAGAAGGGTCTATTTTACAAAAATATGTTTTCTTACCTTGATAATAACGTGTGAGGCAGCTGGATATTTTCAATAGTAGTTTTTTTAGGATTCCATTGAGACTCGATAGGATTCGCTGCTGCCAAGATAGAGGTGCGTGCATTGAGCTGACAAATAATCCCAGCCTACCAAAGAAAACAGTGCAGTTAGAAGCCTCACCCTGATGCTGGCAGGAACTATTTGATCCATGGTCACTTAGTATGGCCTCTGCCATGTCTCCAATGTCACCAAGAGTCATATCACCTCCTAAAGGTGACTTCGGCAGTTCCACCTGGGATAATACCCTGTTCTTGGATTCACGTCAAGGACTGAGTTTTAGATAAACGTATATTCCATGCCTTTTTAAGAAACTAAACTTGCATGAGATTTAAGACAAACTCAAGTTCTTTGAAAACCACACATTAGTGGGTTAGCACAGCAAAAAAGATGAAAGGGGATTCTGTACAGCAGTGGTCCCCAACCTTTCTGGCACCAGGGAACCGTGCTCCTTTAAGAATCTAATGCATGATGATCTAAGGTGGAGCTGAGGCAGTAATGCCAATGCTGGGGAGCAGCTACAAACAGATGAAGTTTCGCTCACTTGCAAGCTGCTTACCACCTGCAGTGAGCCCCAGTTCCTAACAGGCCATGGACCGGTACTGGTCTGCGGCCTGGGGGTTTTCCCTGCTGTAGAAAATACTCAGATTTAGCTGAAATCTAATAGGAAAAGTATTTACCAGTTTCCCAAAGTTTAGAACCAAGGTAACTGCATAGTTCCACAGATGCTTTACTTCAAATGTCCACACACTTTAAACATGACCATGTTTACAGACGAAGACAGCGACTCACCTTTGCAATGGAAAGAGTCTGCTGCTCCATGACTTCATGCAGCACTGACCGTGTACTTTCGTTCATCTTGTCGAACTCATCGATACAGCAGATACCATTGTCACTGAGGACGAGGGCGCCGGTCTGCAGGACCAGCTGCCTCGTCTCAGGGTCTTTCATCACGTACGCAGTGAGGCCAACGGCACTGGAGCCCTTCCCGGACGTGTACTGGCCCCTGGGCACCAGATTGTATACATACTGCAGCAACTGGGACTTGCTGGTCCCAGGGTCACCACACAGTAGAATGTTGATCTCAGCACGAAATTTGCCCCTTCCTGTGTGACTAAAATCCTTTCTTGTTCCGCCGAAGAGTTGAAGCAAGATTCCCTAAACAAACGAACATGTCTAAACATTCATTTACTAGAGAGTAACTTAGTTTAAATGTTAAAGGTACTTTATAAATTACAATTAAGAAATTTAAAATTTAAGATATAAAAGTGTATATGATCGTGCTTTAAATTATCCCTAGCCAGTTTATACAGAAGCATACACCATCATGCCAGAATAGTGGCCATGTAAATCCCTATTCCAACCTGTGTGGCTATTCTTATGTTTATTTTTTATAATTATTATTATTTTTATTATTTATTATTATTTATGCCTACAGCACCTGGTCTTCCTAGGTGGTCTCCCATCCAAGTACTAACCAGGCCTGACCCTGCTTAGCTTCTGAGATCAGACATCGGGCTTGTTCAGGGTGGCATGGCCGTAGACCATGAACCATGACTCCACTGGGACGCGAACCCAGGACCTTCTGCGTGTGAAGCAGACATGCGAACCGCTACATTATGGAACAACGTCCTCATCTTATGTTTATAAACATGTAAAGTTGGTGTAGAGATAAAGAATTAGACAATGATGCTGTGAGTCTTCTCCATCAATAACCAAGTCAGGTTATAAGTGCCACGTTCTGCCAAACAGGCAGCAGTTAATACCTTTATGGGAACAAACACTATGACCCCATAAAAAAAACCCTACAGATTCCAATTATAAATTAAAAATTCATTTTTACCTTCTTTATATCTTCATGTTCATAAATGCTTGGAGCCAAGGCTGATGCAAGTCTCTCATAAATGTCTGGTTTTCTGGAAAGTTCCTTAAGCAATTCCACATGCTTCTCTGAAAAGAGTTTCTGTTCTGCTTCTTCATCAAGGCCATGAAGACGTTTTGCATCAGTTTTTCGATAATGAATGACATCAATATGGGTTTTGTAGACAGACTTGACATTACTCACTCTTGGATTGACTCGAATAGGCACAGCTCGATAGATGCCTGAAGGCACAACCATAAAACATACTTTTACTTTCTATTAAAAAGCTCAGTAAACCAGCAGACAACAAGGCAGCAATGAGAGCCGACAGCGGGCCCAGAGGGAATGAGCTCCAAGCACATGGCCTTCATGGATGTCCTAGAATCAAGGACTCAGGCTTAAACCATAGAGTTCTCTGCTGTAGGGGACATGATCAAGTTGGAATAAACACTGGTTTCTGAAAAAGGCATACCTAAAATTGTGCTCATCTGTGACCACTTGTTAGCTGTGACCTTGGGCACCTTATATGAGCCTAAACACGTTGCAAATAATCATTCTAAGGTTTAAATGAAATTACTTTGCTTCTAGCACAATTCTTGGCTCATGGATTGTATACTTGGTTCATTGAAATATTGTGAAATAATTTCATTTCCCTTAAGCCGAATATAAATAATGTGCTTAGTAATTATTTTACTGGAACAAAATACTACTAAAATCCTGTACAAAAAACTTGGAAAGGAAATCCTAAAAGCTCAAGTTTTTTGTCTATGGCCATGCCACCCTGAATGTGCCCAATCTCATCTGATCTCGGAAGCTAAGCAGAGTCGGATCTAGCTAGTATTTGGATGACCGCCTAACTAGATTTGGGAGACCGCCTAGGAAGACCAGGTGCTGCAGGTGTTTGTTTTTGTTTTTCTTTTTTTAAAAAAGAAGCTCAAGTCTTTTAAAAAGCATTCAGAAATTTTTTCAGACAATAAGACAATCTACTGACTAAAGATATGGTGAAGGAAAAATGACTGTATTTTGTTTGTAATAGGAGGTATTTCTAGGTAAATGATCAAGCTGCACCCTACACCCTACTTCCTAAGGAATATAATTTAAGAACATTAAGAGGTAGGTAAATAAGAAACCCTTTGAACATACCAACTCATCCATTCTCCAAGAACAAGAATTTCCCAAACTGATGTCTGATGTTTAATCTTTTTTGATTTCTAACTAGAACCCTTGAATACCAGGACAATTTAGTTTCCCGTTATTTTTTGAGGAGAAAATATCCAATCTCTCCCTCACAGCTTTCACAACATGCTGCTATAGATTAGTCCTTTTGTTTATTTAAAAGGTCAATGTAATTCTTTTTAAAAACATAAAAACCAGTTTACATGTAACAATGTTAGAATACACACTATTCTTCATACCAAGACAGATTACGGAAAGATAACTATTATGTTTAAAGCAGCTTAGTTATCTTTATTGGCTCTACAATGATTTTTCTTCACAGAACAGCACTGATAACTTATTTTGCATATATACAGCACTTTCCACAATCATTTTTTCCCAAACACATTCATATGTATCATCATATTAGTTCTAGTCTGCAGTTCAGGAAATTAAAATATTGGATTAAACACTTCATCAAGGGCTTCAGAGCAACAGAGTGGCAGAATGAGGATTGTGTCATTTGAAAGATGACAAATCTTGCAAATTTTTACCTACTACAAGTATCTTTATAACTTAAAATTGCTAGTGAAAACTACTACTCTCCATATTGGGAAAGACACAGGATGAGAAGTCCCGACTCACTGAGTGGAACACAGTGACTGCCCCAGGAGCCGTAGCTACTCTTTGAACTCAATTCCCACACTCTGCTCGATAAAATTACTCTGCGGGCATAAGGACTGGTCAAGATGGCGTAGAGCAGCAGTCCCCAACCTTTTTGGCACCAGAGATCAGTGTTCCCATGATAATCTAATGCCTGATGATAGGTGGAGCTGAGGCGGTGATACTAGTGCTGGGGAGCAGCAGCAAATACCGATAAAGCTTCACTTGCTCATCTGCCGCTTACCTCCTGCTGTGTGGCCCGGTTCCTAACAGGCCATGGACTAGTACTGGTCTGCAGCCCGGAGACTGGAGTAGAGGTTAGAGGCTTTGTATATCTCCTCTTGCCACCACACCAAAAATTGTGACTAAGCTATAGAGCAAACAACAAGCAGAGCTGCCTGAGGAATGGATGAAGAAAAGCCCTACAACTAGAGAGAGAAATAAATCACCTTGGAACAGTAGAAGTGGGCAGAGATAAGAGGCTGCCCAGTCCTATGGCAGGTAATCATAGAGGTTATGACAGCTGTAGCTGGCAGGTGCAGACATTCCTCTTATAGGGACTGTGACTTTTTCATGGTGACTCGACTGTTATGAGCTCCAGCGCTGGAAGAGTTGCTGGGGGGTGCCAGGGAGATATAAGGGGACACTGTGGGGTGAAGGTTGGAGGGGAGGCTTTCTCCTGGGCAGAAGTGCTAGCAGTATCCATTATTCTTTTATTGAGACCTACCTACTCCCAGTGTGTAGACACAAGCACCACCATAGCTGAAATGCCATCAAACTGGATAACTGGTCGCTCTGCCCAGAGGATTCTCTAAAACTCTGCCCCTCCCTACTTGTGGCCATACTCAAGTATTTAGTGGTATCCTCTGAATGCCTTGTGCCCTTTGCTGAGCAGCTCCAAGCCTTGCACTTGTGGCAACTGGTCCCGGTTTCTGGTGCGGCCTCTTGAGGCAACTGTAAGTTCAGGCAACTATAAGCACAGTACGGTGGCAGCTGTTTGTGGATTGTTTGCCAACTCTTACTAGGTGGCCCTGGAGGGGTAAAGGCTGGGGCTAAACTTGGCTTGCAGCTGGACCTCTCTAAGGACTGTGCCACTGGGGCCTACAGGACACCTATTACACAGAACCGCACTGAGACTGGGAGACTGAGCTTTATCTACTATCTAGAAACAGACACAGAAAGGCAGCCAAAATGGGAAGACAAAGAAGCATGTCTCACATGAAAGAACAGAACAGAGCTCCATAAAAAGATCTAAACAAAGTAATTTACAGGTAAGCAATTTACAGATGCAGAGTTCAAAACACTGGTTATAAGGATGCTCAATAAATTTAGGGGAAGGGTAGATGAAATCAGTGAGAACTTTAATAAAAAAATAGAAAACATAAAAATGGAGATGGAAAACATAAAAGGGAACCAGTCAGAAATTAAGAATACAATATCTGAGATGAAGAATGCATTAGAGGGAATCAACAAAGTAGATGAAGAGGAGGATCAAATTACTAGTATAGAGGATGGGATAGTGGAGCACATCCAATCAGAAAAACAACAAGAAAAAAAGAATCCAAAATAAATGAAGATAATTTAGGAGCTTACGGGACATCAAACATACCAACATTCATCATCATAGGGGTACCAGAAGAAGAGAAAGAGAGCCAGAAGTTAAAAACCCATTTGAAGAAATATGGAAAGAAAACTTCCCTAACCTGGTGAAGGAAACAGACATACAACCCCAGGAAGTTCAGAGTATCAAAAAAGGATGAACCCAAAGAGGCCTACACTAAGAAACATCATAATTAAACTGCCAAGGAATAAATACAAAGAGAATCTTAAAAGCAGCAAGAGAAAAGCAGTTAGTTACCTACAAGGGAGAACCTATAAGACTGGTAGTTGATTTCTCAAAATAAACTTTGCAGGACAGAAGGGCCTGGTACAAAATATTCAAAGCGATGTAAAGCAAGGATCTACAACCAAGATTACTTTACCCAAAAGCTATCATTTAGAGTTAAAGGACAGATAAAGAGCTTCCTAGACAAGAAAAAGTTAAAAGGAATTCATCACCACCAAGCCAGTATTATGGGAAATGTTGGAGGGATTTCTTTAAGAAGAAAAACATGTACCAAAAATATAAATAAAGAATAATTTTAACTATGTATCTATCAACAAGTACTTTAAATGAAAAAGAATTAAGCACTCCAATCAAAAGATAAGGTGACTGAATGGATAAAAAACCAAGATCATTATATATGCTGCCTACTTCAGATTAAAGGGACAGAAAAAGATACTGCATGATAAACCTAGAATTTATTGTGCTGAATGGAGTAAGTCAGATAGAGAAATGCCATATGATTTCATGTACATGTGGAATCTAGAGAAAAATAAACAATAACAACAACAAAAACGAAAACAAACTCATATATATATAGGATATTTTGAGTCACCACATGGCAAGGAAGGTTGGGGGGAAATTGGCGAAAAAGGGCAAAGGGATTAAGAAGTACAAATGGGTAGTTACAAAATAGTCATTGAGATATAAAATATACTATAAGGAACATAGTCAATGATGTTGTAATAAATATGTAAGGGGGGAGAGGAGTAGTAGATTTACCAGGGTGATCACTTTGTGAGTTATAAAGCTAATTTACACTAGGCTATATACACTGAAACTAATATACTGTATGCCAACCATAATTAAAAAATAAAAAAATGTTAAAAAAAATATGTCTGCCATAAACAACTACCCTCACCCTGACGAAACCAAGTGCCCATACTGCTATGAAGTGTTGAAAGAAACACTGGCATATTCATGTGGAAGGAGCACTCTCTTGGCAGTAAGTGAAGATGAGTCCAAGTCCCAGAAATCACTGTAGAATCTCGGCTATACTGACCTATACTTCTCTGAATCTCAGCTTCCTCATCCCTAAAAAAATCATAATGTAACTCCTGGCATGGAAGCAAGGTGCTCTGATCTCTTCTTTTCTATAATAAATCTTAACCCTTAGCTGTGCATTTAAGAAATAAGTAGAAAATTCTTTAAAATTACAGAGTTGGTAAGCATGACTTCCTGGAGCTGCTTGCAGAGCTCAAATCTTGCCAACACCAGCCTTGTCCAAAGCTGTTTTCTCAAGGAACCAACACTATGAAGTCAAGATGCACACATAGCTTTGGGACACTGACATAACAAGAAGAAAAAGACTTGCAAGGATGATGCATTGTAATATTCTGTACTGCTAGGTTATAAAGAAGGTGATTAAAGCAGTATGCTCTACCTTCTAAAGACTTGAATGACAGGTAAAGGAAAGACCAAGCCCTATGCCAATAAACTCATGACCAAGCCAAAGGACTAAAAAGTGCCGTTAAAAGATAAAAACCTATTGCAGTAACAAAAATCAACATTCTTACCAGTAACATTTACTCTGTCTCCAGGTTGAACCTTGTCAACAAGATCATTGTGAGCAAAAAGGATGACAGTGTGAGGTGTCTGACCTGCGGGCATATCTTCAGGAGACTCTTGAAGTTTGATCTGAAAGAACAGTGAAAAACAGAGAACTCAGGAAATGAAGCATAATGGGAAAAAACCACCAGTCTTTGTACCACTTAGAAATATTTTTGATGCCTAGCATCTTTTTAAAAACATTCTTCTAATCTCCAATTAACAGTTTTTTAAAAATATGTGAACATGCTTTTTGTGAGGTTATTTATTTAAACATTCCCCTGGGAGAGGGGAGGTGATTTAGGTCACTTTTTAAATTTTTTTGTCATTTTAAAGCTGTAGTGGGTATCTCTTAGTTTACCTGTTTGTCTACATTTCAAATTATTTTTTTGAGAAGTTACTTCTAGTAATTTCCTAGGTGAAAAGCACATACTTTTCAGGTTTATGGTTAAGGATTTCTGTGCATCACTCCTAAAGTTATTGCATGCACCTCACCAATACTTGCCTGTTTATTATATCCAGTCATCTACCAACCCCTACTGAGCACTGTTCTAGATGTTGGAGACTGCAATGAATGAACAAAATCTCTTCCCTCAAAGTTGAGGTGGGACAGATAATACACACACAAGTGAGAATGTATCAGACCTGACAGTAACAAATTCAACAGACAAAAGAGTAAAGAGCAGACAGTGTGAATAGAGGAGATGCTTTTCGTAAAGCAAGGTTAGGGAAGCCATTCTCAAATCAGTTGAACTCTAAGTCAAGGTACAAGGATGTTAGGGAGGAAGCATGTGTTCTCAATAAAAACAGCAAGAGTAAAGGTCCTGCATCAGGCTTGAGCTTAGCTGATGATCCTTGAATAAAGGAATAGTTGAAACGATGTCAGCAAGGTCAATAGGTATAAAAAGGTGTGTTGTGGGTGATGATGGGACACAGTAAGCTTGGAGATAACAGTAAGCTAAGATGTTAGGTTTTATTCTAAGTTAGTTTGGGAGTCTTTGAAGCATTCAAAGAATGCAAGTTCCTTGGGAGGAGGGGTTCCACCTTTGTATCTCCAGCTCTTAACACCATGCTGAGGTACATTTGTTCCAATAATTTATACCAATATTAGGTGAAAATTTAATTTCATTTTCAATTATTTGGTTAGTAATAAAGTAACACATTCACATTTGTTAGTGTTTCTCTTATTGACCCCCAATAAATTATGGAAATTATCTTTTATAGAATTTTGAACATTTTCTTTCCTTAACACAAAAAAGTTGTTTAAACATTGTAACAATAAAAGTCCTTATACACACTTTTACACCATTACAATCACAGTAAATGATTTTTCTGCTTTTCCTTATGTGTAACTTTAATAACCTCATCTTAAAAATTTCATGATTAAAGAGATTAAAAAAATCAAACTACCTATGCAATATTGTGAGAAAAACTTTAGAAAAATTTCTCAACCCATTCTTTACCAGTGGAACAGGTGCAAAATGGCAGAATTTAACCAAATAATTTTTACTGATCTTAAATATTTTATATACTCTTATCTAACATACTAAAAAAAAACTTACAATTTTGATTATTTCCCATAGAAATACTTCATGTTAAAGTTAATAAATCAAAGAGCCTAATTTGATCTGTTAACTTATAAACATTAAACGTAAAACATTTATAATAGAAGAATGCATGCTATCTTTTTATGGAATATTGTAGGCCATAAGAATACGGAGTATATACTAATGAACTGGTGCTCACTAGCAATAAAATAGGTACATTGCCATACCAAAGCTGAAAGCTTAAGAGTGCTCCAAGAACCTGGCCCCCAACTCTCTAACAAAAACACTATCAGAGAAGGAATGAAGTAGTTGAACGCCATTTAGAAAGCAAGGTTTTAGGGCCTCACAAGTGGACAAGTTATACATGGCTTTTTGAGGATCCAGATACAGGCAGAATAAAGGTAAAACATGCCAAAGGGAAGGCCACCCAGGAAGGTCACACACCATCTGCTTGTCGGAGAACACAGAGCGGTTGTGGATCAGTGCCATGCTGTGGGTGGTGTGGCAGTGCTCGCATACACAGGGCTCAGCAATGCGGCCACGGTCCATCTCTACCCGCACTGTGTAGGCGCACACCTGGCACTGGAAGAAGGCCTCCTGCATCTCTGGAATCAGCTGGGATGTCCTGATTACCATGCCACTGATAGCGATGAGTTGATCAATGTCTGCAAGGGGGAGAGATTGGCTTGTCCATTAACCACTGTCCACAGACCTGACCAACAGGCATCCCACCATCACCTTTTTTTCCTGCCTCCTGTCTGGCTCCACTTCCTTGTTTTGGATTAAAAACTCTATGCTGTTGCTTACTTTGTGCTATGACCTTCCATCTAACTAACTCACTGTGCCATACCCAAGTCCTGCTCTCTCACTGTATATGAAAAGCATAGTCTCTAGAGCCACACAGTTTATATTAAGCACCTGGGTGACCTTGGGGGTAACCTTAGCCTCTCTCTATCTCATATATAGAATGGGAGTAATGACCGTACATACCTCAGAGTTGTTGAGAATTAAGAATAAGCATATATCAAGTCTATTAAGAATAGTACCTGACAGAGAAGCACTATATAACTTAGCCAATCACCACTATCTATACAAGAAAGGCCCTATATAGACAATTTTATACTCTGCTTATGGTCCTCTACAATTTGGGCCTCCCATGACAGCTTCCCCCCCCCAACTAATTCCACTGCTGGTTCTAAATGAGTTACACTGTTATTTGTAGTCAACAAAACATGCCCTCTAGTTTTGGCAATCTTCCAGATCTTCCCATCCCCTAAATACTTACTGCTGATTCAAGAGGCCTTTCTTCTGATCCTGTCCTCCCATGACTCTTCTTTGCTTTTCCCCACTAATACTTTACTTAAAATGTAACTTTTGTAATAAGTTACAAAAATAAATGTAAAAGCTAAAACATGTTGAAATCAGTTGAGCACCTGGCAATTAGTAATCTCTAATCTTATCCTGGAATTCTTTGTGTAAAATACTCTTGACTCTGAAAACTTAAATATAACACTTACTCTTAAATAGCTCTAATTCTTCCAGTGTCCCCACCAGAAATCACTATCATAGAGATGTCAGTAGACAATTTCATAAGAGAAAAATAAAAATTAAATCTTGTCTTTTATGCATTTATCTAGAGCGGTATTCATTAATTCTCAATAGCTTTCATACTTCAATTTTTGTACAGGACAAATATCATGAATGTCCTATTTTTTTACTCCTATGACCACTGTCTAACTTAGGATCCTGCTGCTCATATTTGAGCTACTGCTAAGTTTTCTAACTGAACCTCAACATACTTTGCACACCAGACCTATCATGAACTTCTCAAGAGTGGCAACTCTTTCTCAGTGCTTCCCTATTGACTTTAGAATAAAATATCTACATTGTTAGGTTTCAAAAGTTCATTATAATCTAGGCTTTCCAGCCTTCATGAAAACAGTACACTCAACTCCCTGCTTCAGCCATCACTTTATTGCCCACCCATAGCTGTTTCGCTCCTTTGTTTCTAGCTATGTCTTTTTTCTGCTGTCTAGAGAGAATTCCTTTGTGTCTGCTTTCCAAATCGTTACTACAACCTCAATTTCTATTTCACCATGAACGCTTTCCACTTGGACCCAGGGCTCTCCTCCTCTTCCTGGACTGAGACATCTCCTGAACTGTTCTTCAGTTCTTCTACCTCTTCTTTTATTCCCTTTCCCAAGATTTTTTCTTAAACTCTGGAGCAGGGATCATATATGTTTTCTATAGTGGAGAAACTGCCTACTTAGTAACTGTAAAATTATTGTATTTGGATAGAGAATTGTCAATAGTTATAAAAACTTTTATATAATTTCAGTTAATTTAAAAAAAGGTATGTTTGGTTCATAATAGTATAGAGTAACTGAATCTGCTATTTTGCCAATTTCTAATCCACCACCACCAATATCACCAATTCTTTTAAAGTTCTTTAATGAAATAAGATTTTACTTTCATGTAAGGTATTTTCCTGCCATTAAAAATATTACCTTCTGGATTTAGGTTTCTCATATTCTTAGTCTTCAATGTATTGAATGGTCTTACTTGAATCTGGTGTTCTAAGATTGAATCGGGGTAACGGTCAAAAAAGATCTCATTGACAGCCATGTCAAAAGTTGGAATAACCTCCTGTAAAAATGAATAAGGATGCCAAGCTGTGTTTCTGTCTCTACCTTAGGGTTATATAAATATAGCATTTTACATTAGTAAATTGTAAAGACAAAAGTACATGGCATAATCCAAAACATTACCCTAAATAATCACACACACCATTTACACACCTTTGGCATATTGAGCTATCTTATCTTCTCTGTGCTCTCATTAGGATTGTGATTATATGAATAAAAGTGCCTTCACTATGTTTAGGCATATTTTAGGCTTTTAATTAGTAGCAGAAAGGATTTGAAGCACTTTCATGTTTTACCTTTTCTGCACAATGAAATGAGACCAAAATGGATTAAATCACAATTATTCAAATTTGTTAATACTTGTTCCCCATTCTACAGACAAGGAAACAGCCTCTGTGGAGCTAAGCAACTTGACATAGGTTACATAGCTATTAAGCAGAAATGACAAGATTTAAAACCAAGTCCTCCTTCCTCCAAAGCCTACAGCTAGAATCAACACAGTTGAAACATCATTAATAAAATCCGACTTTAAGCCTTGAAGGAAAAGACCACAGTATGTTTAATATAATGTTAGACGGCACAAGTTTATGATGCATCTATAAAGTATTTCTATTTAAGATAATTTACTTCATCAAACCCAAGAAGTAAAATTTGCCATTACTTTATATACTATTAAGAAACATTGCCATTAAACTATGACATGTCATTGGCAGTAATATACACCTCAATTTCAGAAATATTAGTGTGAAAAAAAGGCTTATCTTAAATGAGATTAAACATGGTTTTCTAAAAGTTCTTTTTTGCTTTGGAAGCAAATTTCCTCTTTTAATCACCAAGAAAATTTTGTTATCCAAAGTCTCTTCAGGTGCTCTAGATGTTTACTGTTATTCATCAAGGTCAAAGACAGGTTCTTACTTGTGGGTAGCAGATGAGCTGTCTGTATAGATTTTTGTCAAATGACTTTAGGTGGTCACAGTTTACATTTAAAAATGGCTCCCCAATAATATTAATCTATAAGATAAAAGAAACAAGTTATATTTTAATTGTTTTAAAATGCATAACATGAATTTACAAGTAAGAATATATGATTACCTCACCAAGTCGTTGCATGTATAGAGGTTCAGTAATATCTATGCCAACATTTTCTTCTTCTTTAGCCAGAGGGTCGATAAAATGCTGAAGAAATTTCTTGATGCAGAGAGAAATATATTAAGCTTAGTGCATTTAGAAATAAGCAACTGTTCAAAATACAAAGTCATGACCTTGCCAGTATTTGAAAACTGTATGTCACTACTAAAAACTAGAAAAATATCAATTCTAAGCCATATAAAAATCTACTCCTAAGTATCACGATCAATTAGATATGTTATAAACACTTGCAGCATTTTCAGTTCCAAGAATATAAATTTGAACACATAAAGTTCACCTGAAAATTTTCTTTGCATGTTGTCACATTTACATCTGTTCCCCAAATCACAAGTTTTTGGCCCGAAGACTGCTCACTCGCCACTATATCTTCTGCTGCTGGCTACACAGAAAAGTATGACAGAACCATGTTAATGGGAAATTACTCATTTTACGTCTTCAACAAAAAGGTATCAGAAGAGTGTACTGTGTACTCACCTCTTCAGACTGCAAATCCACCTGCAGGCCCTTCCGCGCAGACCCTAAGTCAGGCCTCTGCCTCACAGGTGTGCCCCTAACACAACTCCTTGGGGTTCCCTCTACTCGAGAGCTGGGAGTGCCATATGTCAGTGGTGAACTAACATCAAAGTCAAGAGGAATAGCTATAAAAACAAAATACGAAAGTTTACAATGAAATTCTGGCAGCATAACAAACCTGAAACTATAGTATGTTACCTGTTGATATAAGTCATGTAAATGTAATAACAAACTGAATATTTATTATAACCCCTGGTGGTGAAGATTCTGAGGACTAGTAAAAGCACCAAGTTTCTTTCTCTGTTTACTAAGCCCTAACATGTACTATTTCTGTACTGCTGGTGAACATATTAGTTCATGCACAGTTACATCAACCACCACTTAACTAGAAAATCTGTCAAGCTTACTCATCACTTGTATATTAGCTATGGTATAACTCAGATGATCAAAAAACACACTTGAATGTATCTGAGGAGGGCTGGAAAATAATGTGTTCTGCACCGCAGGTGTCTGTAGGTCAGCTCCAGGCGAGGTCGGCATCGGCTGCAGCTCTCCGGTAGAGGTAGAATCCTCACCCGTACGTCTCTGAGATGGAGATGACCTGGCATCCTCACTTCGAGCTTGTGACACACAAGACATAAAAGATGGCCATCAATTTTCATGGTTGGTATCCTGGATTTGTCTTTCTCTTAGGACAGTTTTAATCATTACTGAACAAATACAAACCAAACAAAGCGGGCAAATGAGTACGGACGTGTTTAACTACCCAAATTTAGAAACTGCCTGGCAGGAGTGGAAATATGCGTCCAGCGCTTTCTCTCTCACAAGAAAGTCTCTGCACACTAGAACCGGCAGGGCGTAGCAAAGGCTCGCTGACTACATGA
Organism: Macroglossus sobrinus; assembly: GCA_004027375.1. Taxonomy (NCBI): domain Eukaryota; kingdom Metazoa; phylum Chordata; class Mammalia; order Chiroptera; family Pteropodidae; genus Macroglossus; species Macroglossus sobrinus. The sequence goes on along the minus strand of PVKZ01002531.1, from coordinate 58,235 downwards.
CATCTCACTCCTCCCCAGGCTGGAGACAAGGTCCCGAGGCTTTGTACACAGATCAGTCTCTCAGCGGCGGCGGGAAAAGCCCAGAAGAGGAGACGGAAGCTGGAGGGAGGGGCGTTGTGTGGCGGGGCGGACCCGAGGGAGAACTTACGCGTCTGTCCTGGCAGGGTCCTACTGCGCCGGCTACCGCGGCGGCTCGGCGTAGACACCGGGGACGACATAGTGCTCGGAGTACCTGCGCGACAAAAAAGTCAGGCTGGTGCCGCGCCGGCTTTCGGCTTCCCACGCCCCGCAGCACAGACATCCTCGCAGTGCTCCCCGCCGCACCCTCCCGCCGGCGCGAGGTTGCCGGAGAAAGGCCGCTGCTTCGGACGCGGGAGGTTACCAGAGAATGGCCGCTGCTTCGGACGCGAAATCCTGGGGTGCACTAGGTTGGCCGCACTCCTGGACTGCACGAGCGGGGCCCAAGATTTCGCGCCCGCTGCACTGTTGTCACCGCCCTTGGCGGTGCCCCACCAATCCCAGGGACGCTCTCACAGGGCTCCACCTCCGGGATATGCCACTGCCCACCTACGGGGGAGACTGAATGGCCTCCTCGCGCGCCGCGCAGAAGGGGGACTATCACTTCCGTTCAGATGGTCTGAACCATTACTGGGCCGCGGCTGAGCGGGAAATTCGGCATCCTGCTAGGTCTCGTTCGCCAAGGAGGTACTCTTCACTGTCGCGTTGGCCGAGAATATATTTTGTCCCTTAAGCATTTTTGTTTCTAAAGACATAAATGCTTCTTTTCACTATTATGGGACAAACTAGATCCCGACCCAAGACCTTAGATTGTCTTTCTCGGACTTTAATAATTAAAGTCAACTCCAATTTTCCAACTATCCTCGTCTATTTCTGGAGGCCAAACCCTTGGATTCATGTTCCTTTCTAAGCTTCAGTGTATGCATGCTAAGTGTATTGTTTGAAACACAGTCATCAACATGCCAGAACCTTAATTCACGTTTCAGGATACTCCTACAGGAAGAGTCTGCCCTCGGCGTGGAGGATGGTACCCGCGGTTGCGAGCTCCGCCTCTCCCTCTACCCCCGACAGGCGACATCCGCCTCCGGCGTTTCCGGGCCTTGGGTAGGTTGTGCGCACGCGCAGCGCCCGCTGTCATGGCTGATCCCAGCTCCGTCGTGCAGGCCTCCCTCCTGCAGCTGCAGGAGTCCTTGTCCGCCGCGGACCGCTGCAGCGCTGCGATGGCTGGTTATCAGCTGATCCGAGGCCTGGGGCAGGAGTGCATTCTGAGCACCGGCCCTACGGTGCTGGGTGAGTCTGGCCGTCGGGCCGCGTGCGCGTTTTGGGATTTCTGAGTTCTTAGAGTTTGACGTCCCAGTGTTTGTCCCACAGTGGCTATGTTTAACAGTACTTTGAAGTCCCCCCATTTGATTCTGCGTCGTCATAATTTGTGACTGTGTATAAAAAGTGATTTTTATTATGCTGCTTTTAATAGCCAGAGTTTTAAAAGCAGAGTTGGTGAAAATTCTCTAAATTCGTCAATCATTGCTATCCGAAATGGGACAAAGAACGAGAGGAAAGTATTTTATTTCACCTTAATCTCGCCTAAACCCACCAGCACCTTTTCCAAACCCCTATATTTGCTCTTTCTACTTTTGAGAAACAGTGCTGAAATATAAGTGAAAAGTCATGCTATCCTTTTAATTTTAGCAATACCTGGCTGGGAACTTTTTTCTCTGAGGTCAAAGTGCCTCTTTTCAGCGCTTTTAACGTAGAGAACACTGTTAAAAACTTCTGTATTCCTTTTTAAAAACAAATATGTAGACCTTCGCCGTGGTGTGTCCTCTCTTAAAGATAGGTGAGATTTTCTAAGAGTTTTTTTGCTGAATATGATGAAGAATAATGTAAACACATTTGATAGATGTACTTATATATTGACAAGTATACATTAATGGGAGGAAAATTTAAAAATTAACAATATTTTATAAATGTTTTCTAGCCTCAGGGTTTGTGTTAGAATTCCTTATATGTCCTTTCGCTTGTGATGTTATAGAGTGCATTCGTTTTTTATTGCTGCTGTAACAAATACCATAAACTTAGTGGTAAAACAATACAGACTTAGACTTGTTCATCTTAAAAGTTCTGTAGTCAAAGCCAACATATCTCACCAAGCCAGGTGTCAGGCAGGGCCACTATTTTCTGAAGGCGTTGTGGGGAGAATTCATTTCCTTTTTCTTTCAGGTTTTTCTTTTGGGTCCTTGCAGTTTTTAGGACTGAGATCTCTTTTTTCATGCCAAGTTTCCTTGCTTCTAGAAGCCACCCACACTTCTATCATAGCCCCCTTTCTCCATCTTCAAAGCCAGCCATAATGGGTCAAGTAAAACTCCCATGCTTGGAATCTCTCCTGCTTCCTTGTCTTCCCATGTCTCTTCCTCCCTCCACTAGTAAGGTGCCATGTGATTACATTGGGCCCACCAGATAATTTTAAAGCCAGCTGATTAATACCCTTAATTCCATTTACAACCTTTATTTTCTTTTGCCATGTAAAATTAGCAAATTTACAGGTGTGACTTACCCGTGCATCCCTGTGGAACATCATCTAGAAATTTCCTATTTTCCTTGTCTAAATACAGCAGCCTTAGGTTAATGTTTTATCCTAGAAAGCTGAACTGAGAAACATACACTCTTTAGGGTGGGTTCGTGGAGTGCTTCTTGGCAGTCCTCTTACCTTTTTGTTTGTTTGTTTGTTTGTTTGTTTTTGTTCTTTTGGTATAGCATTACAGACTTCCTTAGTTTTTTCCAGAGATTTCGGTTTGCTTGTTTTTGTTCGGAAATCACTCAGCATTGATGAGGTAAGTTGAAGATTTTCATTTTACTTTCCTTGTATATTTCTTAATGTTGGAGTGACTCTTATTCTTACCCATATTTACTACAATGTGTATTTCTTTTATAGTTTCGTGATTGTAGAGAAGAAGTTCTAAAGTTCGTATCTGTTTTCTTAGAAAAAATTGGCCAAAAGATCACACCTTATTCTCTTGATATTAAGGTAAGGAGGAAAAAAACATGCCTCATTATATATCAACATCCATTTTAACTTACGGTGTAAGTTAAACTTGGGTTTTTATTTTATTTTTGTCTTTCTCATTGGGGAGTTTATTTCTGCTTGTGTTAGAATGAAGTGGGCTTTCTTTATTTTTTAGATTTAATAAGCTAAAGCCCTTGTCAAAAACTATTTTGATAACGTTTACACATGGGATAAATAATGCCTTTTATAGAAAGTCATAATAAATTGGACTTTTGAATTGTAGGGAGATTTCAGAACACTTTTAAAACAATTTTAAAGAATTCTCCTTCTGGAGAAGATTCATATTCCTGTAGTTCACGTGTTCTCTTTGACAACAGTCTGAAAAGTTTGCCTCTCGCGCCTCCCATTCTCTTCCAACCTGCCTTCCCCTGGTTTCCTTATAACAAACTGTGGAACTAGTAGTAATAAATTAGGTACTTTCTCATACTATTTGAACTTTCAACAAGTGCCACATTTCAAGGTAAGTTATTTTTATTGGTACTTCTAGTTCTTGGATGCTAAGAGCTGATGAAGAAGTATTTGTTCAGTTAGAGGTAATTTATAGGAAGTCGTTTTAGAAATTTTAAGTAGTGCAAATATATAAAAAGTTTTAATGATTATCACTGACTTCTAGAAATCTTGATTGGAATCTTAATATTTAATAAAATTGTCTCAATGGTAGGAGTCATTTTGTAAGAGTACTTCATAGTTTACTAAGTTTTATAATGTATTGTTATTTATTTATTTATTTATATACCAAATCTCTTGTTAGATATTCTAAATCTCCCCAGTTTACAAATGAGATTTAAAAGTTTCAAAAGTCACTCTGGCCTTAGAGCCAGGGTGCCTCCTTCCAAAGCTCTTGTTTGTTTCATTATTCTGTGCTAGTTTCCTGTAAAGTCTCAGCCATCTTCTGAATTACTTTAGTTACCTTTTTTATTCTTCATTCTTTCTTTCTTGGTATATGGCAAAAAGTGCTAATGGAATTATATAAGTAGGAGTAACTTTTACTTTGTTTTGTCCTGCTGAGGCCTCCATTTACTTTTGTGTTTTTATAGTTATTGATATTATTGCCATTGTATATTGCATCAATGTTTTAAGTAATTTTTAATCTGCATATTTACATGCTCTATTTTTAATAGCTAGATATTTAATTGTGTTAAGTCTTATATTGGTATTGCTCCTCTGAAAGATATCGTTTTAGCTATTGTTAAGCCCTAGTTATAAGAACTAAGATCTTATTGATAATTTTGGTATGTATTCTTTTAAAACCTAGACTACTTGTACCAGTGTTTACACAAAAGATAAAGCTGCTAAATGCAAAATTCCAGCCCTAGACATTCTTATTAAGGTAATTTTATTTTTCTAAGTACGTATATTTTATATTAAGAATATAACTTAAAAAACTGAAAATTGGAGTTGTGGAATCTGTTTTTTTGGCTGAGAGATATTGGAAGATAGGCTTGAATCACATTGATATGTGGATAAGATGTACATTTTCAAATCTTCATTCAACAATACCTTGTTATTTTGCTTTCAGACTCTTGCAGGTAGCAAAGAATGAATTTGGGGATGTGGTGGGAATGAAGGGGGAAAACAACTAAGAAATTTACTCTTCCTCCACTACTCTCATTACTGTTACTTTTAAAATTACTAAGAATTGCCAGAATTCACCTCATTTTATCTAAGTTTTTTCCTAAAATCTTACTATGGAAATGGGTCTGTATGTTGTATTTAAGTGGTCACTGGGACTCACACTCACATGTATGTGTTAGCTGCATTTCTCTTTTTGCATCTCTATTAGAACTCTTTTGAGTCTTGTTGGGTCTTAAGTGCCTATGAGAGAATGGTTCTAGTTATGTTATTGATTTCTTGGGAAAGTAAAATTATGTTTACACCCTTTCCCCTTTTGTTCTTACACTACTCACCTCACCCTCTACCTCCCAGATAGTCTGGCTAGATAAGAGTTCTGAGAGACCAAGCATAAATCCCCTAGAGATAACATGATTCTGGAACTTTGTGATACTACTTAGGTGGATGATACCTTTTCATTATTTTTCTCTTTGGACAATGCTATTTGTATCTTTTAGTTACTTCATACTTTGAGAAATTCTAAACTCATGGATGAATTTAGAGTTGGAGAATTATTTAGTAAATTCTATGGAGAACTTGCATTGAAAACAAAAATACCAGATACAGGTGGGATGCATTTAAAATTTTTAAAATATTTTAATAAATTAACATTAAAAAATTATTAGTGTAAAATTTAAGTTTTTCTCTATCAATGTATTTATGTTTTATAGATGATCCTTTTTGCTGAAAATGAGCCAAAATATAAATAAGCAAAAAACAATGTGTGAAGACTTCTGCTTATAAAAATTTTCATGTGTACAAATTGATTTTCTTAAGTATAAATTTCACACCACACATCAAATGTAATTTAGTTTATAATACTAGAATTGCATAAAACTTATTGGGAAAGATTCCAATATGTAAAACTATGTATTTTTTCTATCTTACTGTGAAATTACTTTTGAACTAAATATTTCTCATTTTCTTATTTATATGTCTTTTTGTTTATTTAATTTATTTAAATGTAATTTTAAGCCTTTATTTATCTAAAATTTCTTTTTCAGTTTTAGAAAAAATATATGAGCTCCTAGGAGTATTAGGGGAAGTTTATCCTAGTGAGATAGTAAATAATTCGGAAAAACTGTTCCGGGCTTTTCTGGGTGAACTTAAAACCCAGGTACGATAAACTTTATGATATTCTGCTTCCATAGATTTGGTTGTACTTTTCTCTTATAATGTTTTTCAATGTTACTTTCTTAAAACTTTCTGTTTAGATGACATCAACAGTAAGAGAGCCCAAACTGCCTGTTGTGGCAGGATGTCTTAAAGGATTGTCATCCCTTATGTGTAACTTCACTAAATCCATGGAAGAAGGTATTGCTTGACTTCTTATTTTCTTTCTTTATTCAAAAACTATAGGTCTAGAATGAATTGCTTGTTTATTTTTTGAACTTTTAAACCAATTTTGGATTCATATGCAGTTGTGAGAAATAATACAGAGAGATTCTATGTGTCCTTCACCCAGTTTCTGCTCGTGATATAGTACAATAGCACAACCAGGATATTGACATTGTTAAAATCCACCAGCCTTATTCAGATTTTACCAGTATTTTTGTGCACACACTTGCATGTAGTTCTGTTCAGTTTTATCATGTGTAGATTTGTATATGCACCATCATAGTCAAGATACTGAACAGTCAGTCCATCACAAGGATCCTTCCTGCTAACCCTTTATAGCCACATTCACCTCTCTACCCACCTACAACCACACTGATTTATCTCCAGCTTGCATTTTGTCATTTCAAGATTATGTAAATGGATTCATAGTATGTAAGTTTTTATGACTGACTTATTTCACTTAGCTTAATGTCTTCAAGGTTTATCCATGTTGTCAGAATTTCCTTTTTTTTTAAAGCCGAATAATATTCAGTGGTATGAATATACTATATTTTGTTTATCCATTCATACATCAGTGGACACTTGGGTTGCTTCTACTTTTTGAGTGTTGTGAATAATGTTGCTGGAAATGGGTGTGCATTTATCCATTGGAGTCCCTACTTTCATTTTGGGGGCTTATATACCCAGAAGTGTGATTGCGGAATCATTTGGTAATTCTATATTTAATTTTTTGAGGAATTGCCGTACTGTTTTTCACAGCAGCTGCATTATTTTACATTCCCATCAGCAGTGCACAAGAATTCCATTATCTCCACATCCTAACCAATACTTGTTATTTTCTCTTCTTTGATAATAGCCATCCTGAAATGTGTGAAGTGGAGTCTCACCGTAGTTCTGAATTGTATTTCATTTATGACTAGTAATTTTGAGTGTCTTTTTGTGTGCTTATTGGCTATTTGTATATCTTCTTCGGAGAAAGGTTTAAGTCTTTTGCCTAATTTTTAATTGGCCTGTTTGACTTTTTGTTGTTGAGTTATAGGAGTTCTTTATATATTCTGATATCAGTTCCTTATTAGATAATGATTTGCAATTATTTTCTCCCATTACATGGGTTGCTTTTTCACTCCATTGCACTGTTTGTCCTTTGATGCACAGAAGTTTTTTATTTCAATGAAGTCTAGTTTGTTTTTTTCTTTTGTTGCCAGTGCTTTTGGTGACATAGCCATGAAAGTATTGCCAAAGTGTTGAATTGTTTTTGTGCTTTTGTATGAGTCTATTTCTGAATTCTCAGTTCTGTTCCTTTGGTCTGTGTAGCTCTATCCCTCTGCCAACACCACACTGTCTTTGACGTTACTATGTAGTAAGCCTTAATGTTGAGTTAAGTCTTCTCATTTTATTATTCCTTTTTAGAATCACTTTAGTATTATAAGGCCTGTGCTTTTCCATGTAAATTTTAGAATAAGTTTGTATCTATGAAAAACTGCTTGGATTTTGATAGTCATTGCATTAAACTTATGTATTAATTTAGGGAGAATTGACATCTTTACTATGTTGAGTGTTCCAGTCTGTGAACACAGTGTGTCTCTCTCCATTTCTTTAGGTATTCTTTGATTTTTTTTTAAGCAACATTCTGTAATTTTCAGGATGCAGATTCTTGTCTATCAATTTAAAAGTCTGTTTAACATACATTTTTTTTCATAGCTATCAATAGTATTCCACTAAAGTATTTCAGAATTAGTTTTTGAGGATAATCTAGGTATTATAAGTATTATGTAATTCATTTTTTAAAGTAAAAGCTTTTAATACCAAGAGTCTTTAAAAGAAAAAAAAAAATCTCTAATTGCTCTTCCTTACCATTTTGTTCAAGTAATTCCCAGATTTTTCTACCTCAAGTGTGTTTTTAATTTCAGCAGCTTGAAATGTACAAAACTGCATACATCTAATGACTTTTGACCTGCAAAAACAGCAGTTTCATATGTTTCAACCGATATTTCTGCTCACTCTTTTTTTATTGCTTCTTACCAAGAGTATTAGCTTCATGTGCTTTCCCTTCCTTTGTCCTCTCCCTCATTCTCTCCCAGATTCTGTTGCCAGGGTCTTGCTCAGAGATCACCTGTTTTATAAAGCCTTTATGATTCCCCTGGGCTGAGTCACGTTCTATAGCTTCTGTGTGCCCTTCTGTTACAGCACTTACTATGATATATTTAACTTAAGCAGGTTGTATGTTTATTTCTGTCACTTGACCCAGCTGGCAGGTAATGTTGCTTATTTGTATGTATTTGCTTGGTATATTAATTGACATATATATTAATAAACTATACATATTAATATATAGTTTAAGAAAAACAATAGCACTTATTTATAAACCATGTGCTAAAGAAAATTCTAGGCATGTTGCAAGGAAAATTCATATAATAAATCTCTGAGATGAAAGATAATTTCTTTGTTTTATATATTAGAAAACTAAAACTAAGTTAACTAACTTGCCCAAAGTAACACAATTAGTGTGGTAAGCAGAATAAGATGTCCTCACTCTGATTCCCAGAACTTGTGAATTATGTTAGCCACATGGCAAATGGGAATCAAGGTTGCAGATAGAATTAAGGTTGACCTTTAGATGGGATTATCTAGGCTGGCCCAATGTGATCACAAGAGTCCTTAAATATGGAAGAGGGTGGTAGAAGAGTCAGTATTAAAGTGATGTAATGTGAGAAAGACTCAATCAGCCATTGCTGTCTTTGATGATGGAAGGGGGCCATGAGCCAAGGAATGTGAGTGGCCTCTAAAAGCTGGAAAAGACAGCCCCTAAAGCCTGTAGAAAGGAACACAGCTCTGCTGACAGCTTGATTTTAGCTCAGTGAGATCCATTTCAGATATCCTACTTCCAGAACAGTAATAAATTTGTGTTGTTTTAAGCCACTAAGTTTTCAACAATTTGTAGCAGAAGCAATAGGAAACTAATATAACCAATAAGTGGCAAGACTGGGATTTAAGCCTTAGTCTGAGACTAAAATGTATAGTTTTACTGTTATGCCATGATTATGTGGCTTTAAGTACTAAATACTAATACTCATTCCATAGTATATATTTCCTGAGTGCCTTCTATGTAAAGAATGATGAATTAGGTGTTAAACTCAGTGATCAGAATCACCAAGTTCCTACCATCATAAGCCCAATCTAGTAGAGGAGACAAACAAACAAACAAGCTAATACAGTTTTCAGGGTTCAATTATACAGACTAGTTGGGTGCAATAAATAGAGATGGAGAATGCACACAGCCCGCTGTTTCTTAGAGTATAACAAGAAACTAAGTTCTACAGGATGGCAGGGAGCAGTTGGGGAAAAGCATTCCAGGCAGAGGGACCAACAGGAAATGAGCCTCAAGGCTGGCCACTGTGCAGTGGTCAAGAGACCTGGTGTGTCTGGAGCTTAGCAGTGCACAGGGCCTAGGGTGAGATTGGACAGGTTGTGGAGTCAGTGTGTGAAGAGCTACTGAGCTAGGTTCTCATACCAAATGGAATGTAGAGCCATGGTTTTTCGTAAGGATGTTTTACAAAGGTCTACTTGACTGCTGTTGAATATAAAAGAGATGTATGAGTGTAGGGTTGAAAAATTTCGGTTGTGAGTGTGGGAGTGAGCAACTGAAGTCCATGCACTGATTATTAAGCTGAGTGGGATGGGAGAGGACCAGGTTTTAGTCAGAAACCTGGAAGCTATGGATCATCCAATCTTAGACATTAAATGTGCAGTTGCATATGTAAGACTAGATCTTGCAGGAAAAATTAGACTTCAGGATACACATTTGGAAGTCTTCAGCATAGAAGTAATATGTAAAGCTGTAATTGTAAGCAAGATTAGCTAGAGATCAAGTGTAGAGAGACTAAGGCAAGGATGTAATAACAGTCTGGAGGAGGGAATGTGATACTGCCTTGCTCTGGTTGGGGTCAAAATTTGAATAGACAAGTGTGGCAGAGTGGGTCCAGATTAACAAGGTGAGCTTCAGCTGAATGTTATAAAAGAAGCTGTATAGAGCAGTTTAAAGGTTAGCAGGGTGACAGGGTGAATGGAAGGAAGAGAAAGCCCTTTGCAGAAAACTCTTTAGAAAAATCAAAACAAGAAAGCAAAGAAATATAGGACAGCCAATGGGAGATGTGGGGATAAGAGAGGGTTTTTAAAAATAAATATATTTGTACACTTATGTTCCTATTAGCACTATCCACAATAGCTAAAAGGTAGAAACAACCCAAATATTCATCAACAGATGAATGTATAAACAAAATGTGGTATATACACAGTAGACTATTAGCTTTGAAAAAGGAAGGGAATACTGTTACATGCTACAATATTGAGGAACCTTGAGAACATGATGCTAAGTGAGATTTTACAAAAGTACAAAATACTGTATGATTTTACTTATATGAGGTAGCAAAAATAAGCAAAAGCATAGTGACGGAAGGTAAAATAGAGGTTACCAGGACTGGAAAAAGGTGTAGAGGGAAGTTAATGTTTAATGGGGACAGCATTTCTGTTGGAGATGATGGAAATGTTTTGGATGTAGATAGTGGCGCACAATAAATGTGAATGTGTTTAATGCCACTGAATTGTAAATATAGTTAAAATGATATTTTGTTAGGTGTAATTTACCTCAATGAAAAAATAGATAAAAGAGCATGCTTGTAGTGGGAACAGTTCTTTAGAAAAGAGGTGGACACAGGAGAGTGGAGGCAGAGCCTGGGAGAAGGCATGATTGGCTGGAAGAGGGTCCAATACCAATACTGAGAGCTCAGGCCTTTATATCCCTGGGCTTCACTGGGTTCGCCAAATCCACTCATTCCATACCAGCTGCATACTGACAATTGCCTAGTGTATTTGTGTCTGCACATCTGTATATGTACTGCCATTTTTTGTTAGAATGACCTTTTGCCTCAACTACAACCTTCTTTTAAACCCAGCTCAAGAGCCTCTTTGTCTATAAGGCCTTTCTGGAATACTCATGGCCAGAAGAAATCTTTCCTTACATTCAAATGCCAAAGTAGCTTTTTTGTATATCTTATGGCATTATCCTCCAAACATGCTGATGTTTCTCTCCTTAAGTCCTCTCTGACCCCTTCTCCCTCTTATCTCTTGTCACATCTGGGCTGTTTTTTCAAATATATCAGTCCTGGCAATCAAAGCAAACAATTCTTTAACCTCTGCTGTTTGCAAGTCACTTACAAGGGCAAAGAACTCATTGATGAATAAAGCATAATTTTTGGACAGGTGCAGTGAATACAAGTAATTGTAATGTCAGTCAGGCCAGGATAATAGCCTCAAATTATAGTTGGTTGCCTGTTTTATTTTCTCTTTTAGGTAATAAGTTTATTAAGATCAAAAATCATATTTTATTCATATTTGTAATTGCCATAATTTTGCATATACTATGTGTTGAATAAATACCTGGGAGTATTGAGAGAATAATAATGTTTTTGGCCTTGTTTAATCCTTCAAACAACTCTAAAAGAAGGTATATATTATTCCTTTTTACCAATAAAACTGAGGCTCTGAAAAATTATCTAACAGTTTGTAAGTGATAAGTTAGAAAATAAGTTTATATCTTTTTTATTCTAGATTTTCTTCTTATAACTGTGCAGCAGTATTAACTTGCAGCTCTCTAGCCGAATTGAATAATAGGTGTTACTCTTGAATTCAAAGGAGACTGTTAGAGTTAAGGTAGATGTCTAGCTGTCTGAAATAAAACTTTTGTATAGTCATTTGTGAGGTTTGTCAGATGATACTGTTATGATTTGTAACAGATGCTTCTTTTTGTTTTGTTTTTCCTCCAGATCCCCAGACTTCAAAGGAGATTTTTGATTTTGCATTAAAGGCAATTCGTCCTCAGGTGGGGCTAATATTACTCTAATTCTTTTACAGTTGAGGCTTGTAATTGTCAAACATTGATGGTAAATTTTCTTTTTAAATAGATTGATCTGAAGAGATATGCAGTGCCCTTAGGTAAGTTTCTATATTTAGTGAGGTAGAGTATTTCAGGTTATTAAATTAATGTCTTGCATAATCTTTCACTTAAACTGTAAATGAAAGTAAATGTGGCTCTCGGGCCCAGATGCCCTGAGACTGAGGCTGATGTGTAATAAAGCTGGAATATAAATTTTTGAGTTAGAGTCTAACTCAAAATAAAAAAGAAAAGAAAGTAAGTGTAACAACTTCTGTAATGTTTCACATACAATTATTTACAGGGAGGCTTTTGGAAACTTTGTTTTTACCGCACAAATTTTGGTCAAGATAGTCACACTTAGATTACATGATTTAAAAAAAATTACTTAGAGCATCTTTTAGGGGCTCCAGATTGTTTGATTCTGACTTTAAATAAACCCTGATCCTATTTCTGAACTTTGTTTTGGGGGTCATTGGCCAAATCATGGGCCTCTTCATTCAAATGGAGGATGATGGCATTAAAGCTGTGATCAGGTCCCTAGGTCATTATAGTGTAATAATATTGGATCTTCATGAACACAGTTTTAATTTTGACATATATCTGAAACTTTCTTAGTTTTTTGTTGTGCTTTTTGTGACCCTCATTTAAATATAATGATTTTTGCAATTACAGCTGGCTTATGCTTATTTACCCTGCATGCATCTCAATTTAGCACCTGCCTTCTGGACAACTATGTTTCTTTATTTGAAGTACTGTCAAAATGGTGTAACCATACAAACATAGAATTGAAAAAAGGTGCATATTCAGCTCTGGAATCTTTTCTGAAACAGGTACTAAAATTTAACTTATATTTAAGAATACTTTTTTCATGCAAAATATTGAATCCCAATCCTTTGCATGCACATTTGAAAAATAAATACAAGTTGATCTATTAGCATCTGTAGTATTTAAAGAGAAAAGCTTGGTTTGATCAGCTTCACGAGTAGCAGCAAAACTGAAAGAAAGCTAGGAAGATACCAGATCTGATCATGGCCTTAGAGCCAAGATTCAACAAAAGTGGCAGTGAGGAAGTGGCCATAAGAAAGGGCTGAGAGGTCACAGCAGCCAACTCAGGGTGCGGAAACACATCTGCTGAGAGGGGTGGGTCAGCTGTCAATGTTAAAATATGATGCCTGTGTTTCATATTACTTCAAGAACAAGGAGAGTCTGTTTGCCTTTGTGTGTTTTCTATCTAGATAGAATGTGGTTGCAGATTTTGAGCCTGCGGGTTTGGAAACATGTTATCAGTTGGCTAAGGAGAATGTGCTTGGGATTGTGGTTCTGAGGATCCAAAGGAGTCTGGAAATACCTGCTGTTTATGATAGGTGCTATGGAGTTAGACTGCTTGGGTTGGCTCTGAAGGAAAATATTAAAGATAAACAATATTTGATGGTTTCCAGGTTGGAGCTATTGTAAATAAAATAGTTAAGAACATCTGTGACCAAGTATTTTGTGGAAGGTTTCATTTCTCTTCAGTAAAAACTTGGGAGTAGAATTGCTGTCACATGTTAGGTGTATATTAAACTTTATAAGAAACTACTAAACTCTTTTCCAGATTGGTTGCATATTTTACATTCCCACCACAAATGCATGAGAATTCCAGTCACCCCATATTATTATCAGCACCTGGTATTGTTTTTTTTTTTTTTTATTGTTAGATTTTAATGGGTTTTACTGTGGTTTTAATTTGAATTTCCATGGAAACTCATGAAGACCTTTTTTCCCTGTGGTTATTAGCCGTACTTATATGTTGTGTGGTGAAGTATTCATTCAGATATTTAGTTCATCTTAAAATAAAGTTGTATGTCCTTTTATTAATGAGTTGTAACAATTCTCTACATAATTGGTGCAAGTCCTCTTCTGAAAACAGTGCAAAATGTTTTTCTTATCTGACTTACCTTTTCCTTTTTTCCTTTTTATTAATTAATTAATTTTTTTATGGTGACATTGGTTAATGAAATCCAATAAGTTTCATTTGTACACTTTAACAATAAGATATATCTATCTATCTATCTAGCTATGTATATATAGATAGATATATATATGCATATATATTTACACTGTGTGTTCACTACCCATAGTTAAATTTCTTTCTGTCACCACATATTTGACTCCCTTTCCTCCATCTATTACTCCCCTCCTCCCACCGCTACCCTCTGGTAACCACTAGTCTATAGTCCCTGTCCATGAATCTTTGTTTGTCCTGTTTGTTTGTTGCTTTTAGGTTTATATCTCACATATAAGTGATATCATGTGATTTTCAACATTTTCTGTCTGGGTTATTTTGCTTAGCGTGATTATCTCTAGGTCTATCCATGTTTTTGCAAATGGCAGTATTACATCTCTTATGGCTGAGTAATATTCCATCGTGTATATGTATCACAGCTTTTCTTTATCCAATCATCTATCGTAGGACACTTCAGTTGCTTCCATGTCTTGGCCACCATGAATAATGCTGCTGAACATTGGTGTGCAAATATCTTTTGGGATATCGGTTTTCAAGTCTTTGGGGTAAATACTCAGTAGAGTATTTACATGCTGGATCATATGGTAGATCAATTCTTAGTTTTCTGAAGAACATATTGCTTTCCATAGCGGTTATCCCAAATTGCAGTCCCACCAGCAGTGTATAAGGGTTCCTTTTTCTCTACATTCTCTCCATAGTTTGTTATTACATGTCCTGTTGATTATAGCTATTCTAACAGGTGTGAAATGGTATCTCATTGTGGTTTTGATTTACATTTTCCTAATAGCTAGCTTAGCTTCTGAGATAAAGACGAGATCAGGCACGTTCCAGGTGGCATGGCTGTAGACCAGTATTTTTGGCTTTTTTTGTCGAAAATTATATGCACATATAAATATGGGTTTACTTCTGGACTCTCAATACTGTTCCACTGGTCTGTCTGTTTTTCTACCAATACCATGCTGTTTTGATTACTGTCGTTTTGTAGTATACTTTGAAGTGAGGCAGAGTGATGCCTCCAGCCTTGTTCTTTTTTCTCAGGATGGCTTTGGCAATTTGAGGTCTTGTACTTCCATACAAATCTGATGAATTTTTTGTTCTATTTCTTTAAAAATGCCAAAGGGGTTTTGATGGGGATTGCATTAAACCTGTATAATGCTTAAGTTAATATGGCCATTTTAACTGTGTTGATTCTTCCAACCCAGGAACACGGAATATCTTTCCATTTCTATGTTTCTTCGATTTCTTTTAATAGGGTCTTACAATTTTTATTAAATAGGTCCTTCACATGTTTTGTTAGATTTATTCCTAGGTATTTTATTCTTTCTGTTGCAAATGCAAAAGGAATTAATTTTTCCACTTATTTTTTCTGATGCTTCATTATTAGAATATAGGAATGCTATAGAGTTTTGAATGTTGATTTTGTAGCCAGAAACTTGACTGTATTTGCTTATTATTTCTAGTAGTGTTCTTGTGGAGTCTTTAGGGTTTTCTACATAGAGAATGATGTTATCTGCAAATAGTGACAGTGTGACTTTGTTGTTTCCTATTTGGATACTTTTATATCTTTCTCTTCGTTGATTGTACTCGCTAGGACTTCCAATTATATTGAATAACAGTGGTGATAGTGGACAGCCTTGCCTTGTTCCTGATCTTATAGGGAAGATTTTAAGTTCTTCATTAAGTACAATGTTGGCTGAGGGTTTGTCATATATGGTGTTTATGATATTAAGGTACTTTCCTTCTATACCGATTTTTGTTAAGTGTTTTGATCATAAATGGATGCTGTATCTTGTCAAAGACTTTTTCTGCATCTGTTGATATGATCATATGATTCTTATTTTTTAATTTGTTTATGTGGTGTATCACATTAATCGATTTGCATATGTTGAACCATCCCTGAATCCCTGGTATGTATAATCTTTTTAATATGTTGTATTCGGTTCGCTAGTATCTTATTTAGGATTTTTGCATCTGTGTTCCTGAGAGAAAATAGTCTGTAGTTTTCTTTTTTTGTGTTATCTTTACCAGGTTTTGGTATCAGGGTAATATTGTCCTCAAAATGAGCTGGGAAGTATTACCTCCTCTTCGATTTTCTGGAAGAGCTTGAGGAGAATAGGTATTCAATCTTTGAATGTCTGGTATAATTCACTGGCGAAGCCATCTGGTCTTGGACTTTTACTTTTGGTAGGTTTTTGATGATTGTTTCATTTTATGTAATGCTTATTGGTTATTTAGATTTTCCAGATCTTCTTGATTCAGTCTAGTATGGATCCATTTCCCCTAGGTGATTAAATTTGGTGTTATATAGTTTTTTATAGAGTTCTTGCATGATCCTTTGTATTTCTGCGATGGCAGTGGTAGTTTTCCTTCTTTCATCCCTGATTTTGTCTATTTGTGTCCTTTCTTTTTTTTCTTTAGTGAGTCTAGCCAAGAACTTTTTAATTTTATTAACCTTCTCAAAAAACCAGCTCTTTGTTGCATTTATTTACTTATTTTTTGTATTCAATTTATTTATTTCTGCTCTAATTTTGATTATTTCTTTCCTTCTGCTTACTTTAGGCTTCATTTCTTCTTCCTTTTCTAGTTTTTTAAGATGAAACATTAGGTTGTTTATTTATTTATTTTTTTTCTTGGTGATAGGCCTATAATGATATGAACTTTCCTCTTATGACCTTTTTGCCATGTCCCAAAAGTTTTGATATGTTGTACTATAGTTATCATTCGTTTCTATGTATATCTTAATCTCTTTTTTTTTCTTCTCTGACCCAGTCATTCTTCAGTAGTAGCATGTTGTTTACCCTTCACATATTTGTGGTTCTCCCTGCTTTCTTTTCATGGTTGATCCAGCTTAAAGCATTATGATCAGAGAATATGGTTGGTATGATTTCAACCCTCTTATATTTGTTGAGGCTATTTCTGTGTTCCAGTGTGCAGTCAGTCCTTGAGAATGTTCCATGTGCACTAGAGAAGATTGTTTAAGCAGCTGCTTTGGGATGGAAGGCTCTGTATATGTCAGTTATCTCCAGTTGGTCTAATGTGTCATTTAAGGATATTTTTTCCTTATTGATTTTCTGTTTGGATGATGTGTTCATATCCGACAGTAGGGTATTTAGGTCTCCTGCTATGATAGTGCTTCGGTCTGTTTCTCCCTTTAGTTCTGTTAGTGCTTGCATTACATATTTTGGGGCTCCCCGATTGGGAGCATGGATATTAATAATTGTTATGTTTTCTTGGTGCATGATTCTCTTTATCATTATGAAGTGTTCCTCAGTATCTTTCTTTACCTTTTTTATTTTGAAGTCTATTTCTTATATTAGCACTGCCACTCCCACTTTTCTCTGAATGCCATTTACTTGAAATATCATTTTCCACCCTTTCACTTTGAGTCTATATTTGTCTTTGGAGCTACAATGTGTCTCCTGGAGGCAGCATATGGTTGGATTATGTTTTCTGATCCATTCTGCAATGCTGTGTCTTTTTATTGGTTAGTTCAGTCCATTTACATTTAGAGTGATTACTGAAATATGTGGTCTTCTTTAGCCATTTTATCTTTTGCTTTCTGTTAGCTCAGTGTTTCCATTCCTTTTTTGTCCTTGTGTTTCTGTTTTCTTTATTTTGGTTTCATTTTTTGGGTTTTCCCTCTGGTTCTTCTTGTTTTACATTATATTCTTCAGTTCTGAATTTTTGATGTGTGTTTACCAGTACGAATATGTAAAGGATAGTTACATATATACAGTCATCTCTTTTCTTCTGTGTGTGTGCCTTATCTCTATTATCCTTGCGAATTTAGATCTTTGAATCCACCCCTTTTCAGTCATTATTATCTCAGTTTATACCTATGGATGGTGAATGTTCATTACTGTCTTGCTATAGCAATTGTTTTCTTAATGTTTAAGCTTATAATGCCCTGTTCTTAATAAGGATTGCACTCCTCTGCTTCTATCAGCCTGCTAGTCACCTTATTTCTAATTATGTATTTTTTTTTGGTCATTTTGTTTTAGACAATCTGACCGTTTCCAGGATTTCCTGTAGTTCAGCCCTCATAGTTGAGAATTTCCTCAATTTTTGTTTTTCTGGAAAGGTCTTTATTTCTCTTTCATATCTAAAGGAGAGCTTAGCTGGGTATTCTAGGCTGGTAGTTTCTTTCATTTAATAGTTTGAATATTGGATTCCCCTTCTTTCTGGCTTTTAAGATTTGTACTGAGAAGTCTGACGATAATCTAATGGATTTTCCTTTACAAATTATCATCTCCCTGGTTGCCTTGAGAATTTTGACTTTGTCTTTGATTTTTGATAATTTTAATCGAATGTATCTTGGTGAAGGTTTTTTTCGGTTGAGCTAATTGGTTGTTCTGTTGACTTCTCAAATTCCAAGCTCCTTAGATTTGAGATATTCTTGTCCACTGTTTGTCTGTAAATACTTTCTAGTCCCTGCTCCTTTTCTCTGCCTTCGGAAATGCCCATTATTCTTATGTTTCCTCTCCTGATGGTATCAGCTAGTTCTTGAATTTCTCTTTCATTATTTTTCATTCTTTGGTTTATCTCTTCTTCCTTCTGATGTATTTCTAGATTTCTGTCTTTGATATCACTATTCCTTACCTTCAATTTGTCTGCTCTCTTTCTGAAGCTTGTTATTTCATTTTTCAACTCTTGCAGTTTATGGTTTTTGTTGTTGTTGTTGTTTTTTAATCTCCAGAAGATCTATTCTGTTATTTTTTGAGGGTTTTAGTCTCCTTGCTAAAAGAACTCATTTTGCTTACTTAGTCGTCTTTTCAATTCCTGAAATTTTTGATATGACTCGTTTTGGAACTCACAGTTTTTTCAGAAGTCTCATCCAGAATTTTCTGTCATTTAAGTTGCATATTTCTATGTCTGTAAGGGTATTCTGGAGATTTTTCTCTTTTTTTATGAGATCGCCTTGGTTGTTCATGGCGTTTAATGGACTATTTCTCCGCCTGGGAATTGATAGAAGTGCATTCAGCTTTTTTTCCAGAAAGATTTATTATATAAAGGTCTCTCTTTTGCCTGTTGCAAAGAAGGCGCTTTTCTTTTTGTCTCCAGTAGGTAGTGTCTAAGCCTCTTGGATCCCTGATTTATATACAGCTTTAATAATGCCTTTTTTTTTTCCTTATAGATATTTAATCATGGTCACTACTCTCAGTCTCAGTCAGTATCAGCGACAGTCTCAGCTCAGATTCCCCTGGGGCTCTGCAGTGATCATTGTAGGAGGGTATGGGGGAAGGGGCCTTCTGGTTTGGAGGTAGGGGGCTGGGGCCTAGCCTTGGTTTGCAACCACTGCGAGTAAAAATCAACTGTTGTTTCTCTGCCATCTTACTTCTCTGCTTTCTGTCCTGATGCCTGGGCCCTGCCGCCTGTCTTGTGGAGCTCACAGCACTTCCAGGCAGAGCGGTTCAGAGAATTTGCGGCACCTTTTCCTCTTCTCTTGCAGGAAGCACCTTCTACCTTGCCCCCTCCTCCTACAGGGAGTTCTGGCTGTGAGAGGCAGCTTCTTTGTTTCTCCTAGTCCACTGCCTGACACCTGGGGATTCTGACCTATGGTTGCTCTTATGTGCAGATCCCACACTCAGACGTGCTGGTGTGCAGTCTGGGTGTTTTTTGTTGAATTCCAGATGTTCAGCTTATTGATGTTTCAAGGGGAGAGATGGGGGGCATGTCTCACTGTGCCATGTTTCTCTCATTTTTTTTTAAGATTTTTTTTCATTGAGGTAACATTGTTTAAGAACATTTATAAATTTCAAGTGCACAACATTATAATTTGGTATCTGTATACGCTGTT
The DNA here is from genome assembly GCA_004027375.1 of Macroglossus sobrinus. Lineage (NCBI taxonomy): Eukaryota > Metazoa > Chordata > Mammalia > Chiroptera > Pteropodidae > Macroglossus > Macroglossus sobrinus. The sequence goes on along the minus strand of PVKZ01002531.1, from coordinate 38,470 downwards.
GTCTGCTCACTACCGAAGGTCTAATTTTTATTCATTAACATATATTTGACCCTCTTTACGTAACATTTTGCCCTCCCATCACCTTTCTTTCTCTCTGGTAGTCACCATACTGTTGTCAGTATCTATGAGTTTTTGTTTTGTTTGTTATGTATTTTAATATTCTACATACGAATGAAATCATATGCATTTTGTTCTTTTCTGTTTGACTCATTTCACTTAGCATATAGATCTCAAGATCCATCCATATTATCACAAACAGCAATAATTCATCTTTTTTATGGCAGAGTAGTATTTCATCATAGGCATATACATCTTTATGCATTCATCTGTTGATGGACGCTTATGTTGTTTTCATAGCTTGGTTATTGTGAATAATACTGTCATGAACATAGAGATGTATATATCTTTCAAATTAGTGTTTTCATATTCTTTGGATAAATACTCAAGAGGAAATGCTAGATTATATGGTAGTTCCATCCTTAATTTTTTGAGGAACCTCTAAACTGTTTTCCAGAGTGGCTGAGTCAGTTTACATTCCACCAGCAGTGTATGAGAGTTTCTTTTTCTCCACATCCTCTTCAACACTTGTTATTTGTTATGTTTTTGTGTCATTCTAATAGATATGAATTGGTATCTCATTGTTTTGATTTACATTTCCTTGATAACCATTGATGGCAAACTTTTCATATCTCTGTTGACCATATAGTATGTCTCCCTTAGAAAAATGTCTATTCAGTCCACAGCCATGCTACGAACAAGCCCAATCCCGTCTGATCTCGGAATCTAAGCAGGGTTGTACCTGGTTAGTACTTGGATGGTAGACCACCTAAGAAGACCAGGTGCTGTAGGCGTAAAAAAAAAAATTAAAAGATTGTAAACTGTCAAGGTCCTTGCAATCTGTGAGGTCAACCAAGGATTTCCTCGCCTTTAAAAAAAAATGTCTATTCAGATTTTCTGCCCATTTTTTAATTGGGTTATTTTCCTTTTTTTCTTTTTTTCTTTTTTCTTCTTGTTGAGTGAGTTCTTTATATATTTTGGATAGTAACTCTTTATCAGACATCACTTGTAAATATTTTTTCCTATTTGGTTGGTTACATTTTTGTTTCTTTGATGTTTTCTTTTGCTGTACAGAAGCTTTTTAGTTTGATGTAGTCTCATTTGTTTACTTTTTTGCTTCCCTTGCCTTTGGAATTAAAATTACAAGAACCCCACTGACACCGATATCCAGAAGCTTAGTGCCAGTGTTTTTTACTGTGTATTGTTTCAGGTCTTACATTCCAGTCTTCAATTCATTTTGAGTTAATTTTTGTGGATGGTGTAAAGTAGTGTTCTAGTTTTATTCATTTGCATGTATCTTTCTAGTTTTTCCATTTATTGAAAAGACTGTCCTTTCTCTATTGTATGTTTTTGGCTTCTTTGTTATAGATTAATTGTCCATATATGTGTGGGTTTTATTTCTGGGCTTTCAGTTCTGTTCCATTGGTCAGTGTGTCTGTGTTAGCATCAATACCATACTGTTTTAAATACTGTTCTTTTGTACTATTGTTTGAAATTGGGGCGTGTGATACTTCCAGCTATATAGAAATGCAACAGATTTTTGTATCCCACAAATTTACTGTATTTGTTTGTTATTCATAATAGTTTTTTGGTGGAGTCTTTAGGGATTTTCATATGTAAAATTGTATCATTTGCAAGTAGTGACAGTTTTACTTTTTAAGTTTGGCTGCCCTTTTTTTTTTTTTTTTGCATCCCAAACATTTTGGTACGTCATATTTTTATTTTCATTTTCATTTGTTTCTTTGTATCTTTTGATTTCTTTTATTTCTTCATTGATCCAATAGTCGTCCAGTAGGGTATTATCACATATTTGTGATTTTTTCATTTTTCTGTAATTGATTTCTAGTTTTATACCATTGTGGTCAGAAAAGATGCTTGATCTAATTTCAATCTTAAATTTATTGGGACTTGTTTTATGTCCCAAAGTATGGTCTATCCTTGAGAATGTTCCATGTGAACTTGAGAAGAATTTGTATTCTTTTGCTTTGAGATGGAAAGTTCTGTACATGTGTCTTAAGTCTTTCTGGTCTAAAGTGTCATTTAAGGCTGATATTTTTTTCTTAACTATCTGAATGTTTTATCCATTGTTGTAAATAGAGTGTTATAGTCTACTATTGTAGTATTGTTATTTCTCCTTTTATATCTATTAATAATTATATTTGTTGGCACTTTTATGTTGAGTGCACATATATCAATAAACGTTATGTCTTCTTGGTGGATTGTACCCCTTTATCATTTTTAAATGTCCATCTTTTTCTTTTTGTCTTGAAATCTATTTTGTCTGATAAACATACAGCTACATCCTTTTCTCTGGATACTATTTGTTTGGAGTATCATCTTCAACTCCTTCATTTTGAGCCTATGTTTTTCTTTGGAGCTGTGATAATATCTCTCGTAGGCAGCATTTAGTTGGGTCTTGGATTTTGAATCCATCCAGCTAGTTTTGCCTTGATTGGGTGAGTTCAGCCGATTTACATTTAGGGTGATTACTGGCATATGAGGATTTACCTCTGCCATATGAGGACTTAACCTTTGTCGTTTTATAGTTTGTTTTCTGATTGGTTTGTATCTCCATTGTGTCTTTTCCCTTGTGTTTCTGTTTGCTATTTTAGTTTGATGGTTTTCTAGGATGATTTTCTTCATTTTCTCCTTTTTTATGTTTTACATCTCAGCTCTGGATTTTTGCTTTTTTGTTACCATGAGGTTTGTATGAAATACCACATTGATAAAGTTGCTCTTTTTTTACCCCCCGATAGCATCTTATTTTCATTTGCTTATACAACTTCCATCTGTTTCTTCCTCTCATTTTATGTTTTGGTTGGCATAAATTATCCCTTTTTCTGTTGTGTGTTTTTGAAGTAGCTATAGTTATTATTAATGCATTTTTTCCCTTTGATTTTTATATTGTAATTATATGTTTAGCACCCTAGTCTGAAAGAGTTGCAGTTATTTTTCTGTTCGTCACTTTACTTGCAGTTTTGTGTACTTTTGTCTTTTTGTTTCAGGTAGAAGAATTTCTTTAAACATTCCTTGTAGAGTAGGTCTTGTAGTGTTAAATTCCCTCAGCTTTCATTTGGCAAAGCCTTTATTTGTATTTCATATCTAAAGGATATCTTTGCAATGTAGAGTATTTTATGGTGGTTACTATCTTTCAATATTTTGAATATATTGTTCCACTTTCTCTTGGTCTGTAGAGTTTCCAAGAAATCTGATAATCTGATGGGTTTCCCCTTGTAGGTTAACTTTTTCTCCACATGAATGCCTTGAGAGTTCTTTATTATTAACTTGAAAGTTTTAATATAATGTGCCTTGGAGAAGGTCTTTTTGTACTGAGATAATTATGTGTTCTGTTAGCTTCTTGTATGTCTGTCTAGTTTCTTCCGTAGGTTTGGGAAGTTCTCATTGATAGATTGTTTGAATCAGCTGTTTCTTCTCCCTCTCTTCTTGATCTGGAATACCCATTATTCTTATGTTGCCCTTTCTAATGGAGTCAGATAGTTCCCAAAGAGGACTTCCATTAAAAAAAAAAAATTCTTAGTTCTCTCTTCTCTTCCACCTGAACCATTTCTATCTTCAGGCTCGCTCATTCTCTTATGTATGGTCTACTATATTTCTGGTGCTTTCTAATACATTTCACTTACTGTGTTTTTCAGCTCCAGAATATCTGTTTGGTTCTTTTTTATAGTTTCAAACTCTTGGACAAAATACTACTTCTGTTCACTTATTTTGTTTCTGAGCTCATTGAACTGCCTTTTGGAGTGTTCTTGTATGTCACTGAGTTTCTTAATGACTGCTATTTTGAATTTTCTGTCATTTAGTTCAGAATCTTGTAGGACTTTGAGTTTGGTGTCTGGAGAATTTTCATTTTCTTCCTGTGTTACCTTGTTACTACTTTGGTTGTTTATGGTACTTGATTTGTGCTGGCCCATTAGAAGTAGTGAACACTTAGGGTATCATTTTGATTTTAACAATTTAACATGTGGTTAATTAGAGCTTTTTTTTTTTTTTTCTAGTAGATGGTAAAATAGTGCAAGTTTTTGTTTTCTGTAACCTGAACTGCTGATCCCAGTGTTGGGTACCCTTGCTGTGTTCGGATTGCTTGGTTTGGGGTATCACTATCTTGGCAGGGGGGTGTGGCAGGTGATGGAGGAACCCGGTTCATGAGCTCATCATGTTGCTCCCTGGTTCCTTATGTTTAAGGAACTGGCACTGCTGTGCTGTATGTGAGAGGCTGGAGATGTGTCTCCATTGCTGCTGCTAGTCTTTTTGGTGGTGTGAGTACTACTGCAATGGGGTGAGGGAGCTGGATTCTCAGGTGCCGACACTGTTGCAGTCCCTCTCATTCTCCACCATGGTCCATGTTTAGGGTCCACACCCTGTCTTCTCTACCATTCCTCTGTTCACTGAGGCCACATGCTCAGCCATGGGGGCAGGGAGCTGCAGCTACAGGCACTGTCGCTGTCCTGCCTCCCTTGTGTGTTCTAATATGCTTACCTTCCAAAGTACCGACGCATGGATCTCTTTAGGTATTCTAGTGTATTGAGCAGAGGGATGTTTGTTGGATTATAGATGTTTGGCCATTTGTAGATTTAAGGAGAGATACAAAGGAGTGGTCTCACTCAGCCAGGTTGCTCACCTTCTCATTTTCTTAACGGCATTTTTCAAAGAGCAGAAGTTTTAAAGTTTAAGTCCAGTTTACTAATTTTCCAACTAGTTATTTTCTGTGCCCTGTCTAAGAATACTTGCCTGTCCCATGCATGCAGAGATTTTCTTTCATTTTTCTTCAAGAAGTATTGTAGTTAACAGTTTTTAGTGGTTACTTACGTTTAGGTCTGTAATCTATTTTGAATTATTTCTTGTGTATGGTGTAAAGTACAATTTGAAGTTTCCTGTCCCCCCATTTTTTGATGCATCATTTGTTGAAAAGACTCTTCTTTTTCCATTGACTTACCTTGGTATCTTTGTTAAAAATCAATAGACGATATATGTTTGTGTATATTTCTACACCCTCTACTTTGTTCCATTTGTCTTTTTGTCTGCCCTTACATCAGTACCTCACAGTCTTGATTATTCTACCTTTATATTGTCTTGAAATTAGGTAGTAAATATTCTCCAACTTCTTTTTTTCTATTATTGTTTTGACTACTACATGCGCTGCATTTTTAAATTTAAACATTAATCCTGTGGGAAAGAAATTTTTATTTTTCCATTCAATAGCTTTACATAAAGTTCTCGAGAAAAACATCATAGGGTAGTTGCATATAATTCAAAAAATGTAGAAGAGCACAAAGAAGATTATTAAAATTTTCTGAAATCCTTTCACCAAGAGAAGAAAATTCACCATTTTCCTGGTGATGCTTTCAGGCCTCCCTCTTCATTTTTCTATCCCTCCCTTCCTCTTAGCTCCCTTTTGCTCCCTTTTTCTCCAGAAAGAAGAAATGAGGAGGGAGGCAGAAATACCTTGACATAAAGGAGTATTATTCATAATTTCCATAACCTTAAGTTTTTCCACTGTGTTGAATATGTTTTCCTGATAGCACGTTGAGATCTACTGGATTTTTAATGCAGCGTAGTTGATATATATCATTATGTTTATGAGCCAGAATATTTTAGATTCTCTACTGGTAGATAATTACTTCCAAGTTTTTGCTACTATAAGCAGAAAATATTTGGATTAAAAATGTATAAAAAGGATGTTTATTGAAAGTACAAATAATTAGAAATGGTTTAAATTCATAAGCATAGTATATTCATGAAATGAAAAGCTATTCTGTGATTAAGATGATGTTTGTTTACTTTTTGTGGAACATGTTCATGATACGTTTGGAAAAAAATTATGAAGCAGTATGCATACTGTCCCATTTTTCTAAAATAAATGGGGAGTATGCTAAAACCTGTGGAACTTTGTTTGAGATTAGGGCATGTGTTGCTAGGTTGGAAATGAAAGGTGGATATCTTTTTTTCTGCCTTTTATAGTTACCTAGATCCTTTGCATTTTTAGAATTCTTTGTGCTGAAATTAGGAACGATTTTTTGAACACCTGTTTAGGCTATTGTACTTAGTTTTGTAGTGATCTACTTGCTTCTCAAAGTACTTTTCCCCTTGCCTCACCTAATTTAAGCCTTACAGTTTGTGGCTTATGGTTTTTGAAAAAAGTGATGCCTTGGCTCTTAGTTCTGAACTCTATTTTGTATTGCACTCATGAGACTTCCAGTTTGTTGATTACTTCTGAACTTGCTGGCTGCTGAGCCTGCACAACTCTGTGTCACTTAGTGAGTCAGAGATGAGCTATGAAGATGTTCTCTGCTTTATGAGAGAGCCTTAATCCAAAACCTTTTTTTGTGTGTGTGCATATGTCTTTCTGCATTTTCCTGGTCTCTTTTAGTCCCTTTCTCTAGGAAAAATACATCACATATATTAAAGCCTTATTTAAGAGTGTTTTTTCTGACCTTGATGGAGACTAGGTAAATTGAAGCAATGGTTCTTTATGAGTAATATTGATTATATGGAACTATAAAACACATTTATAATATCTAATTAAATAATTCTAGCCTTTTCACATTTGTCTAGATTATTTGGTTTTGCCATTAAATATTTTTTAAAAGTAAATATGTAATTGCAGGTTTCTCTTTTGGTGGCAAAAGATACAGAAACGCATAAGAACAAACTGCAGTACTTTATGGAGCAATTCTATGGAATCATCAGGAACATGGATTCAAATAGCAAGGATTTATCCATTGCGATTCGTGGATATGGACTTTTTGCAGGAGTATGGATCCTTAATTTCCTCTTACCTTTTAAATTTTATTTCAGTGTGTAAAGGAATATATTTTATTGATTTTTTAAAGTATCTCACATTTGTGACAATATTATTATTATTTGCTCTGTTAACTTGTTTTTTCAGTAACTGCTATGTACCAGGATTCTCTATATGTATTATCTCAAATCTTCATAACTCTCATTCATGCTTTTAGGAGTATTTTTCCGCTTTACAGATGAGAAAATTGAGACCTAGAAAAATTGGGTAACTTGTTAAAGGACACACGGTTAATAACTGACATAACCAAGACATACATTCAAGTGTGAAGATTAGAAACACCATGTTTTTCCTACTATGCAACACTGCCTCTTATTTAGGAAGTAAAATTGTAGTTGATGTCACTCAACATTTTAGAACTTCTAATGACTGAAAGAGGTATATTTAAGAATAATGAGAATAACTAGTTAGTTCCCTCTTATTGGTTCTCTAGGACTTCTGCTTTCCAAAGAAAATCATTTGCTACCTTGCTTTCTATAGATTCATTCATCATTGTCTACTATCTTATTGCAGAGAACGAGAGTTCCACTTTCTAGCCTTCCACTCACTATCGCTATTCATTCCATTCCTGATACTTCCTTATTTGCTTACAGATGATCCTCCACCCCTTTTTTAACATTCATTTTCATTTGTCTCTATTGGTTCTTTTAAATATACTCAGGGCAGAGGGACAGTATGTCAGAAGACTCAGAGGTAAACGAGAACATGGATTTTCAACGCCATATACTATGGTCTGACCAACTTCAACTTGTTCACTGTAGTTAGATATGTTCACAGTGTAGCCAGAGCATGATAGACAAGGCTCCAGGCATAGTGTTCAGGGTGTTATAGTAGTGTATTCCAACTTTGAATTTAGTTCTCAGTCTCTTCCTCTGGGTAAGATGCAGGGACTGCATCTTAATTGTCTTTGATACCTACCATCTAAACAGTGCCAAGGATATAATTGAAAATCTTTAGATGTTTTATGTATGAATAAATGTTTAGAATGTATTTACAAATTATTTTTTAAAAGATCTTTATAAAATATACTGTATTTTATATCAATTTCTTCCTTTAAAAGCTGTTTATATTCAGTGTATAATTACATGGCTTAATAAGACACTTTAAATATAATCATTTTGACAGATAGAATTGATAAAGATTTGTTTTACCCTTCCTAAAGCCTTGCAAGGTTATAAATGCAAAAGATGTTGACTTCATGTATGTAGAGCTCATTCAGCGCTGCAAGCAGTTGTTCCTCACCCAGACGGACACTGTTGATGATCATGTTTACCAGATGCCAAGTTTCCTCCAGTCTATTGCAAGTGTCTTGCTTTACCTTGATACAGTAAGTGGAATAATTAAACTGAGCACAATTTTATTTAACCTCAGTTCTTCAAATAACTTGATGGAGTTGTATGCACTCAGTACAGGCTCCGTTATGATCAAGGTGACATTTTAAATTAGTATTTTGTGTCAATAGAATTATTGTTATGAAACTTGACTTTTTGTTACCCAAAGCAGGAAAATTATTTATTACTCTATTTTTCTAAAAGGTTAAGATTGCTGCTTGGAATAGAATTGCACATTAAGTACAATTCAGACAGCTTTACTTTGATTTTTTAATGCAATCGCAATAATAAATGTGAAGTTTATTAGTAGATGGAGATAAACCAGGTTTTTCATTCATCTAATATGTATATAATTGAGTTGTATTTACTTTGAATATTTGTATTCTCATATTCATTTATTCTATCCCCTAACTTTTAGTTTGCTCTCTATTTCTGGTAGGTTCCTGAGGTATATACTTCAGTGCTGGAACATCTCATGGTGGTACAGATAGACAGTTTTCCACAATACAGTCCAAAAATGCAGTCGATATGTTGTAGAGCCATAGTGAAAGTTTTCCTAGCCTTAGCAGAAAAAGGACCAGTTCTTGGGAATTGCATTAGTACTGTGGGTAAGTTTGGAATTCACTCTTATTATTATAATGACTACTTAACATGTTATATGGTATAAAGAACATCTAGTTGCCAAGTTGCCAGGTTTTGTTTTGTTTTGTTTTGTTTTGTTTTGTATCTTTTGATGCCTCTTGAAGAACTTCTAATATTTTGATGGACCAAAATCTTTTTCTATTCTTTTTTGAATCTTTTTTTTTCTTTCTGCTTCTGAATCTTATTAGTCCAAAGCTAGAGATTTTAATAAACATAGAGAAAAAATAAGAGATTAACTTACATTAAAAAAATAATGGCTGCCAGTTTTGTTGAGTGGTTATATTTTTCAGTGTTTCCTTCACTTTTGTTTTTATATATTTTTTTTCAGTGCATCAGAGTCTAATCAGAATCTGTTCTAAACCAGTGATCTTTCAAAAGGTAAATTCTGAATCTAATATTTTGAAAATTAGTCATTAGTCATTTATCACTGAAAGTTAGAAATATTGCTGGGGTTTATAGTCTGTAAATATATAAAAATGGCTTTTATAGTTATTAAGCCATGCTTTACATTTTGAAAAGTGTAGGACGCAGTACCTCTATATTTTTTCAAGTGAATAAACTTCTAAGTTATGAAACATCCATAAACATAAATTTACTGTTTTATATGCCTTTTTACAAAAAGGGAATGCTATTTCTTGAAAGCGTAGGACAAAATCCTTAGGTGCATTATAGAAAGCATATCTTAGTTACTTGAAGTTACAGGAAATAGAATGGGATGAAAGACTGACTTGTGTAAGAAAATGAGATAAATGCTTTATGACAAATTCCATGGATATCATTTTTGAAATAATTTTTAGTGCATCACTATTTTAGTCCTAGTTAAAAGAATAATGACTGTTTTTCAGCTTGCTTTTTTAATGTTTTTATACTATAATGTCTTTCTCAATCAAATTATAGTCTCCTACTAATAGCTATTTTAGCTTAGAAAATTCTGAAAATCAGAAAGTTCCAGCAGCAGTGCTTATTTTGTGATGAATCCATCAGTAAGTATTGGCATGTTGTCTTCCTGCCCAGGGTGCTGAGTCTGAACATGAAGACTATCGTGCATCAGGGGAAGTTAGAACTGGGAAATGGAAAATTCCCACATACAGAGACTATTTGGATCTTTTTAGAAATCTTCTGAGCTGTGACCAGATGATGGTAAAAATAACAATTTCAAAGCCATACTATACCCTGGTTCCCCTTAGTCTGCATAATTTTACACTTAAGGTTTATTTATTTCAGAATTATATTTTACTGACTTTCAAGAGTTTTTTAAAAAGAACTTCTAGTAATAATAACTCAAAACTGTAAGTTAGGGTAAAGTGAGACTACAAAAAGATCAATTAAAAGGAACAAAGTCAGAACTCATTTAAAGTTAATGACTGTAGCCGATTCCACATGTTAGCCTTAAGTAGCATTGTTGATGCTAAGTTCTTTCTAACAAATTCAATCTTTTAGGTAGTAAAAATATAACATTATCATCATGGAAGAGTTATTCTCTTCTTATTTGTTAAAGATAGGGATAAATCCAATTGATTTAATAGGTATGAAGGAGATTGGTGCAGAGCTGTTATTTACATAATTAATGATTAGAATAATGCCTCCTGCCTAATACGTTTCTAGCAGATGTTTTTTTAATGTCTGTTTTTTAAGCGAGGTCCTGGCCACCATTTTAACATAGACGTTGACAAAGCATTAGTAGCCTAGGAAAAGCAATTTTTGTCAGTAGATTATACCTATCCTGTGAAAAAACTTAGTAGTTTTTAGTTGTTTTCTTACTGAGGCAAATTGGCAGTGTTAATAATTTTACCTAAAGTATTTCTTTCTTATATGTGATATTAGATAGCCCTATATTTTGAAGATATTCAACTGAGTAAAGGCAAAGTAATTGGCCTGTGTTTTTGGAGTAGTAAAATACTTTTAAAGAAATGATAGAATGTACTTTTAAATAGATATATATCAAGGTGTATGTATACATGCTTATATGTGTGTGCACGTGTGCACATAATGTATATGTGCATTTACATATACATGTGTATAGTATTATATGTGTAGAGTATATGTATATACATACACAAATTAATTGGGGTAGATGCTTTGACAAGGATTGGCCAAAATCTTCTCATTCACTATTATGTATTTAATAATTGCTACATGACTGAATTAAGTCATGTCATTTGACAGCAGTGATATTGCCCTAAAAATTTAGGAAGGTGTCTATAACTTCAGCTTGAAAACTGACAGGTAAAATCTACTATAATTTATACAGCAGTTTCCATAATACCTAAATATTCATATACATCTGTATACATTTTAATGCAAATTCTGGTACATTTTTGCTCATAGTTTTTAAGCTTATGATTTTTCTTTATTTAAAGGGTTCTCTTTTAGCAGATGAAACATTTCTCTTTATGAATTCATCTCTTCAAAGTCTGAATCGTTTGATATATGATGATTTTATAAAGTCTGTTTTGAAGATTGTCGAGAAGTTGGATCTTACACTAGAAAAACAGAATGTTGGAGAGCAAGAGGTTAGAATTTTTGTCATTAATAATTTTGCATCATTTTTATGTGACCTCTCTTTATAGGTAAGACATTGATACTTTATGTGACCTCTCTTTATAGGTATGTCATTGATACTTTTCTCTTAGAATAGCCTCTTGTGTAGAAACTGGTATCACTAGATTTTTCAAAAAGTATATTTTAATATGTTAAGACAATTTTTTTGTGAAAAAGCTACTTACTAGGCTTATTTGTTATTCATTCGTTAGTAAGGAGTCAAATCTTATTTTGTGTAGAGATGACTTTAGTAGGATAGGGTAAACTGGGATTCCTCTTGTTTATAGCTAAGGAAACCAGATACTGGGTGCATAGTATTAAATGGGTTCTTGAGATAGTATAGACAATAGGTAGAAAAAGAAGTATGTACCCTCCCTTTTTTCTATACTCAGTTTTTATGTCTTTAGGCTGCCAGATGGGAGTTGCTGTGTACTATTATCTGAGTTTTAGTAACAAAACCTTATGATATTGAGACTTGTATCAAAGGGCTTGAGTTCCAGTGGAAAACATCTAGTTTACTTTTGAATTGAGTGATTTTTTTGACTGGATTATGCTTGTTATAGTTAGTGTGTATATACTTCTACTATAACACTGTAAAGTTAGACAGGAGATAATGGGGAGGATATGCAGAGGATAAAGAGGAAAATGCCATTTGTCGTATTGACTTTATTGCATTTGTAATGTTCAGTTTTTTAGCTGGTTGATAGGAATACCAGTGTGTATTTTATTGCCTTTTATGCTAAAGTATGTCTAAAATAATTTTATTAAAAACTTGCCAAAAGGGTCTTAACTGGAACTGTGTCAGCCAACAGACCTGCTTCTTTAGAACACATGTCTTTATTATTTTTGTTGTCTTCAGTGGCTTTCCTTTCACTTTCTCTTCTTGTTTTCTGCTCTCTTCTGTTTCCTAGTCTTCTTGCTTCATCCAACAGGTCACTTGTCACCTCTGTTAACACTTCCCAAATAAAGCTAGTCTCTAACTTTATCCTCCTTCACAGCTGCTAGCTCGGTATTTCTACTTGTTTAATATTTCCCCCTGAATTTGATAGCACAATCTTAACATATTAATACTGAGTTAATATGACTTAATATTATTAATTCTTTCTGTTTCTCTGTTTGAAACCTCCAAGTCAAAAGTTTACTTTCTGTAAACTTTTAAGTTTGAATTCTACCTTAAGGCATTATTATTAGCTCCTTTAAGAAGTGCTACCCTCTTTGTATTTTTGTATTTTTAACATTTTTTTAAAAAAATTACTTTATCACTTCCCATGTATCATCCTTTTATTGTTTTCTGCAAGTTCCATCATTTTTATCATACCGTAAGTTCTCAAGGATCCATTTTATATTCCCTGCTTTTGCATTCCTTCCTCATAGCATCAGGCTTTGGCTGTGAAGTCAGTTGGTCAGTTATTTGTTGAATAAATGTGTAATTGAATGATATAATGTTTGTTTTGGTGCAATTAATTTTTAAGGATGAAAATGGAGCTACTGGTGTTTGGGTGATCCCGACTTCAGATCCAACTGCTAATTTGCATCCTGCTAAACCTAAAGATCTTTCAGCTTTCATTAACCTGGTCGAATTTTGCAGGTATTTAAAAAAAAAAATTCCAATTATTTAAGAGTGAAAATTATAGGTTATTGGCTGTAAGAAATGAAATAGCAAGACTTATAATCTAAAATTGTTTATATGAACCTTTAAAATATATCTATATGTACCAGCTTAGAGTTATTATTTTATATTTAAAAGATTTTCAGGTAGGAAAAACAAGGAACATACATATACCTAAAAATGTTATAATGGAGTTATAGACCTTTTAATTATATCCCTTGTAATTTCTAAGCTGAATAAAAATAGTATGATAAAAATTTCAACATTAAGCCTTTAATTTGTTTTTACAGAGAGATTCTTCCTGAGAAACATATAGACTTTTTTGAACCATGGGTATACTCATTTGCATATGAATTAATTTTGCAGTGTACACGGTTGCCACTCATTAGTGGTTTCTACAAACTGCTTTCTATTGCTGTGAGTAATGCCAAGAAAATAAAATATTTTGAGGTAAGTGTTTTTTGGAGGACGTTGAACATTTCTATGTTTTTTTAGATCGCATGAGTATAAATAAATTCATTTTAAAATATGAGATGATAGCATTTTGAAGTTTTAAAATCTAATTTTAGTTGTATTTTTAAAAACTGATAATATTAGTGGCAATTGGATGACTTTCTTAAAAAAGTTAACTAATAGCATTTTCTGTTTTGATTTACAAGCACCTAGCCAATGATGTTAGATTAATAGAGATTCTCAAAGTGTGGACCTAGTACCAGCTGCACCAGCGTTACTTGGAAAAATCTCACGCCCTCTCCAAACTTATAAGCACTGGGGGTATGGCTCAGCAGGCTGTGCTAACAGGTCACTCACGTGATTGGGAGCTCTTGAAGTTTGAGAATAACTGAATTAGTGTACCTAAGGATCAGTTATTCATGAGCAGTCCAACTAGTTAATTACAGGGTGAGCATGTCCCAGTGCTCATAAGTGTATGTATTGAAAGATGCGTGAAGAGGAATGTGGCTTTTGGCCAGCCATCCACCTTCCACTTCACACTCTTTCTTACTGACCTCTGCCTGAAATGTTTTCGGAGTCAATTTTTCCTTCCCCTCTGCATGGGACCTTGACAAAGTTAAAATGGATTCACCTCTCAGAAGAAAGACTGGGAACTGTTGATTTAGGACACAGAATTACTTATTTTTCACTGTACTGATTTGCTATTTTATTCAACAGGGAGTTGGTCCAAAGAGTCAGAAACAGTCGCTTGAGGACCCAGAAAAATATTCTTGCTTTGCCTTATTTGCAAAATTTGGTAAAGAGGTAACTTTTAAACGATTTATTCAGTGTTATCATGAGCTGCTTAAAAATGAACGTATGTCAAGTGCTCAGGGGAGGTAGAAAAGGGTAAAATACATGGTGACAGAAGATCTGACTCTGGGTAGTGAACATGTAATGCAATATACAGAAGATGTATTATAGAATTGTACACTTGAAACCTATATAATTTTATTAGCCAATGACACTCCAATAGATCTAATTTAAAAAAGAACGTATGTTGAAAAAAATCTTAGTGGTCATAAATGATCTAGCTACTTAAAAATTGGTTTTCTTAATACAGATTGGGATTAAGATATTAAAAAAATACAGGAAACCATTGTGCTTCAGAAATCCCTTGAGTTTTCATAAAATAATTTATGTAATGACAATTCAAAATTAAGAGTCTTTAACTTTTCCATATAATGAAAATTAAATACTTCAACAAATGAACTATTTCCAAAAGTCAGTGTTTAATTTGAAAATGAACATGGCCATGTCAAATAAAGGCTACATGGTCATTTTTTTTTTTGTATTTGAGAATAGGGTAAATATTTTTTAGCTATTTTAGTTGATTTTCAAAGCATAGGCTCTGTTCAGGTTCACGGCACAGTCTTTCTCTTTCCCTTTTTTTTGTTAAGGTATCAGTTCAAATGAAGCAATACAAAGATGAACTTTTGGCCTCCTGTTTGATCTTTGTTCTGTCCCTACCACATGACATCATTGAACTCGATGTTAGAGCCTACATTCCTGCATTGCAGGTAGATGCATTGTATTGAGTAAATCCATTTCTTCATACAATATTTTATTTCCTAGAACACATGAAAATATCAAGGTCTTGCCATGACAGTCACAGTAGGTACTTACCAGTCATACGTCCCTGGTTTAAGTTTTACTGCTGTTACTTAGTAGTTGTGGGACTTGGGACATTTGGCTTGGTCCCTCTGAGATTCCTTTACAGGTGGATGTGAGGATTAAACCTTCCATGTGTTGAAAGTCTATAGTGGATCACCATCCATATAGAATAGTGGTCTTTGTTTTTCTAATAATAACCTGAGATGCACCCACTTACCTCCTCCCATAGTATCCGATGTTCTGGCAGTAGAAAGGCTTATTCATTAGAAATCACAATTAATTGGTGGTGTTTTTTTTTTTTTTAAATCTTAAATTCCCACTTTTTAGTTTACGTTCTTGTATTAACATATAGATGGCTTTTAAACTGGGCTTGAGCTATACTCCACTTGCGGAAATAGGCCTGAATGCTCTAGAAGAATGGTCAGTTTACATCAGCAAACAAGTAATTCAGCCCTATTATAAGGACATTCTACCCAGACTTGATGGATATCTGAAAACTTCAGCCTTATCAGGTAAGGTTTAAAAGAATTATAAAATGTATCTTAAGTAAAATAACAATGAATAACTATAAAAAGACTACTGTTTGTATTTTTGCAACTTCTGAAATTTGAACCCAACATATTCAAAATATATTTGATTGGTATTTTTATAATCTCCTCAATTCATTTCATTATAATTGGGACATAGGAAATATAACTGAGGCATTTGACCTATTTTTCATTTTACTCACTTCTACCAAGCTTTATAAAATCTTGAAGGGCAAGAACTTATCTTAAATATTTCGAACTCCTTATAGCTTCTGGTACACTGCCTTGTAAAAAAAATTTTGTTAAACAGTAATTAAACTAAGAAATTTCAATAGTAATTTTATATTTTGACCAATCTCACTTGATTTTTATTGGTTTTTCAAATATGACTATGAAGCACTTATGGTAGCCAGTTAAGAAGAATTATTGTAGAAGAAAAAGGTTTGGGAAAAGATTCAAAGAAAAAATTCACCTGGCCAGGCAAAAGTTTTAATGGTTCAAAAAAAGTAGTATTAAAGTTGAGGGGGACAGATTTACTTGAACCAGAGTGGAAAGGGGCATTGTTATCAGATGAAGCAAAGAGGAAGATTCAGTTTGGAGAAAGACACGGAAGTAGTCATAAGAATTTAAACTTTTCCATCATCAAAGTAGAAAATGAAGTGTTATTTTGTAAAATTTCATCTGTGTAAGTCATTATTTTGTTGTTCAACTTAATAGTATTGGTTTGGAAACATTAGTAAAAGGCATGTGACAAATTTCGTTCACTGTATCTGGTTTTTGTGACACTCTCCAAACATATTCAAAGGTCATGAAGACTGAGTCAATTTTGGGAGATTTTTCTGTAAATGATAGTCATAACAAATATTCTTTAGAGTTAGAAAATGTAAACTAGTTAATGTTTATAGCTTACTTAACCTTTTAAAATTCACATTATATAAGGTATGCTGCTTATTGAGTAGTTCTAATAATATATGGACTTAGTTAAAAAAATCTATCTAGTAGCAAATACCTTTGTGGTACTTTTATTTGCTTTTTTGAATTCATTTTGTCAGTGAGCTTGTTGAAATAATTTGTGTTTTTAAATTAATTACTGTGATTCTTTTAAGCAAAGGATTTATCATTTGTAAATATAGATAATTAGAAGATGGGGAAAAGCAGAGAGTAGTAAAATTAAATAAGAAACTTCATAATCTTAATGACAACCACTGCTTTTAGTAACATTTTATTTAATGTGATATCAGACTTCCGGAACATTACATTAATAATAAAAAGAATTTCCATATGCTCTTTACCAAGATTCAGCAGTTAAGATCTGTGCCATGTGTTTTATCTTTGCGTGTACTTCTTTTGTGTGATGTATGTGTGTGGGTGTCTATAGATGTATATGCGTGTGTGTGTGTGTGTGTGTGTGTGTGTGTGTGTGTATACATACATAAATATATGTGTATATATATGACTTTTTTCCTAAGTTGTAGGCATCATGGATATTTAGGCATCATGCCTAAATACTGTAATGTTTATGTCTTAAGAGCAAAATATTTTACATAACCGCAGTATTATTATCAAAATCAGGAAAACTAACATGGATACATTAACCTACAGTCCATAAGCAAACTTTTCAGTTGTCTCATTAATTTCTTTTATAGCTGTATTTTTTCTGATATAGAATTCAGTGTAGGACCATTTGTTGCAGTTCATTGTAACTCCTTAGCCTCTTTTAATGTGGGATAGTTCTTCAACCTTTCTTAGTTCTATGACTTAGACATTTTTAAAGATTACATGCCAGTTATTTTAATAGAATGTCTTTCAGTGTGGGCTTGTCTGATGTTTTCTCATGATGAGATTCAGAAACACTGAGAACTAATGTCTGTCTTGCTGACAGCATCATGATTACCATTCATGTTTATTTTGACCATATGGTTAGCAAGTGTCTCCTCCTTTTTGTAGTTGTAAAGTGTTTTTCTTCATGTGAGTCAGTTGTTTGAAGTCCTCTCCATCTCCTCTTCTTGAAGTATTTAGTCCTAAGGCCTTTAGGTGGCACAGAGGAAGGCAAGTGTGGGTGGCTCTGGTGTTAGGGTCAGAGCTGAAGCAGGGTTGGGGACACCAGCATGTTGGGGCAGCCTTGTGGGATCTGGGGGTCTAGGCAGGGTGAGGAGGGTAACATCATTATATACACACACACATGCATATATGGATAAATAAATGTAGAAATAGAGATGAAAGCATGGGTGTGTATGTATATGATACACATGTATATTTTCTAATTCTGTCCATTGAAAGGGCCTGCTTGGGAGACCTTAAATAGAAATGAGCAAACCTAGTGTCTAGACCATGGCTTCTAAATGTCATTTTTCATTAAAAGGAAACAGAACTCCTTGGGGAAATGACTGGTTGCAGCATGGGACAGGGAAAATATAAGATGAACCTAGAATACTGTATATTCTGAAATATCCAGAAAGCAAGGAAGTGTTCAAAAAATGATGGGAAAATGTCACAGGCAAAATTTGAGATAACTTGAGCATGGAAAGAAATCATTCTAGAAAGCGATTATAATCCATTGAATCAAATAGGAAATATTGAGTGTGTACAGATATGAATGAGTTAATTGAAAGTTTCGTAGTGTGTTTTTGTTGTTGCCGTGTAGTAAGTTACTGCCAATTTATCAGCCCTGACCATCTATTATTGCATGGTTCTGTGGGTCAGAAGTTCAGGTGGACTCAGCTGGTCTTCTGCTCAGTCTCACAGTTTCACTGAGGTATTGCCCAGGCTGGGTTCTTACCTGAAAACTCTGGATAAGAATTTTCTTCCAGGCTGATTCAGGTTGGTGGTAGGATCTGAGATTCTCATTTCCTTACTGGCTGATGGGTCAGGGCTCTCTCTGGTCCTCATTTATGGCCCCCTCCATCTTTGAGGCCTTTTTATGCTTCAAATCTCTCTCTTTTATTGGCTGCAGAAAATTCTGCTTTTAAGGGGCTTGTGTGATTAAATTAGGCCCACATGGATAGTCTCCCTTGTTATATAAGGGAGCATGATCATGGGAGTAACACAGGGGAAATCACCCCAAAGCACTGCACCTCAAAACATGTGTTAATTACCAAGGGTAAAAATAGCAGCTTTGCAATTGGAGATACCTTCTCAGCCTACTGGCCTGTAGTAGTACTAATCAACAGCATATGCCTCCTGATATGGTTTGCTGAGAAGAAAGCAGAGTTGCTTTGTGCCACTCTTGCCAAAGGTGCATGGCCTGAATCTTCTTTTTTAGGCCATGGAGTCAACATCCTGAATTTTTACAATCTTGGAAGATTACACAGAAAGTAAAGAATAACTTTTCATATTATAGACAAACCAAAGAAGCACATCATTCAAGATGGAGTGACCTTATCTAAACATTTACCTCATTTCATGGCTTCTTTTTTAGACTCACTTTCCAAGTTTTATCCTTTATTGTGCTCTTTTATATCCTGGAACAAACTGACACAGTTTTAAAACAGAGATTCAGTGAAATCAACTGTTTTCCAAACGATAATAAGATGTGCATGTAAATATGTGATCTTCAAATAAATCAGTAAATCTTAAAAAAAAAAATGGTTTCTGTTTCTAATAAGGTAGCTATTGTTAGATCTAATCCAGATAAGGAAAGATCTGTGTGGTTCTTAATATGTCCCAGTTGTGGCAAGAGATCCAGACACCAAAAAGCCCAAAACTCTCTAGCTTAGGAAACTCTTTCCTTGATAAGCAGAAGCACACCCACAGTTGCATTTCTGCACTATTCTTTAGCATCAACCACTCATTAATTATTACTAACCTGATTTCTCTTTCACCAAGAAAACTCAGAATAGATCATTGAGAATTGTCTGCCAGATTTGTGGAGCTCATGAGCATGTATAATACCACTATGTGCAGCCACGTCCATTCCTTTATAACTCCAAATGGCAATATGCATGCATTCTTTAATGTGATCCCAAGCTCCTGCCTCAGTACAGCATATGCAACACGAAGCAAAAGCACAGACTTAAAAATGATGCTTAATAATCCATGTTTCAGTATTCTGTTTTACTTATAAACTAGCTGGGTATCCAATAATTATCCATTAATTCACTAAGCCCAAGGTTTTAGGTTACCTATAGATCTTAGAAGTTATCTTCTACTTGA
The DNA here is from genome assembly GCA_004027375.1 of Macroglossus sobrinus. Classification (NCBI taxonomy): domain Eukaryota; kingdom Metazoa; phylum Chordata; class Mammalia; order Chiroptera; family Pteropodidae; genus Macroglossus; species Macroglossus sobrinus. Next base: position 18,688 of record PVKZ01002531.1, on the reverse strand, counting down.
TATGGTACAAAACATAATTCCTGGGAAAATAAAACATTTGCCCAAATAAAGATTTCAGTTTATTTGAACATAAACTTATTACATTTTTCATAATCTTAAAAGTTATGCAAGACTGTTATGATGAAAAAGTTTTAGAGATGGATAGTGGTGTTAGTAGCACAACAGTGTGAATTTAGTTAATGCCACTTAATTGTATACTGAAAAATACTTAAAAGAATATATTTTATGTTACTGTGTTTTATACAATAATAAAAAATGTTATGAGAAGTAATGTCAGCTTATTAGCCTGAATAAGTATAAGAAAAACAAACCTAAGTAGAATAAAATGTATACTGTTGTACTTATCATGGATAGAAAAAAGATATTTATTTAAACCAAAATTATTAAACATGTCTCATTTACCAAAGATGTGCCTTAAGTATATGAATATGGATTTCTGAAATGCTTCTGAGCTAGTTTCTGTTTAACTTTTTTTTAAAAGTCTGGCACATTTAAAGCATTGTAGTGTTCTTATTTTCAGAAAAACTTTGGAATATTCAATTTATATAAGGTTATTAATCTGTATAAATAGAACAGTTCTTTTAATTTAAGAGACTTTATAATCTAACTTATTAATACTCTCCAAATATAGGAGAATATTACACACATAAGAAGTAGAGGTCTTTCTCAAATTAAGAATGTAGACATATAGACACATGGAGAGATTATAACTTCTGTTCTTGAGTCCTAGTTCAACATACACAAGAGACCAACATAACACTGATTAGGTATCAAAGAGCTGTTTTTCTCACTATACAAAATTTTTAACTAATTTGAGCTTCAAAAAATAATAATTAAAAACACTAAAAACCAGGTCCTCTTTCCATCTCTGGCCCATCTCTAACATCTACCCACAGAAGGTCACCAAATGGTTAGCAGGCCATAAATCCCAATTCTCATTCATTACTCCCACCTGTGGGGACCACCAAAACCATGAAATCATATAAAGGACAGGAACTAGAATAACAGCTAGGAAAGTTGTGGATTCTGAGAAAATTGGGGATTCTGAGAGCCAAGAAAAGATGGGATGGGATTAAAGCACCTGTAAGGTGTCCTCTAGCAATGAAGCTTACCTGGCTCTGACAACAGATCCACTGGGCATCTCCAGAACTAGTGAAAAATAACTTTATAGCTATAAAATTATGAGTTTATGCTGATATAAATGAACACGTGTCTAATATTTAACTCAGTAGTTAATAAAAGAACTACTAGGATGTTACCTGTAACCTGAATCTAATCACAAGAAAACATTAGACAAACCCAAACAGGGACAGTGTACAAAATTACTGGCATATAATTTTAAATATGCTCAAATCATGCAATTCAAGGGAAGATTGAAGAACTTATTTCAGTTGAAAGAAAACTGAAGAGACAGAGAAGTAAATGTAATGTTCTGAACTAAAGACCTTGTTAGGATCAATGCTGGAACGTGAATGGGGCTGAGGATTAAATGTGGGTAATGTGTCAAGGTCACTGTCCTCATTTGGATAGTTAACTGCATGGTTGTTAATGTAGGAGAAATTTTTTTACAAAATAATCATCATTAACTTACAAAAATTTGGAAGTATAATGTAAAACTTTTCTTTCCTGATGTCCCACCACCTCTGATTCTTTACTGATGCCCCACTACCTCTGATTATTACATTAGTATGTGTTTTCTGTCCAGACTCTAGAATTCGACACTTCTCCAAGGAACCATATTTCTTTTTGTAGACAGTGCTGTTTAAAACCAAGACAACCTCTATCATATATTTTTGTTCTAGAAATATAATTTTTAATCATAATTAAAATTAGGATTTTAGTGTCTCTATTTGGTAATATAGTGTGTTTACCTTAGTATTCATCAAGTAAATGAATGAATGCTCTTCAACATTGATTTTTGTTTCCTGTTGCTAGATAAGAACAAGAATAACTGGGAAGTGTCAGCACTTTCTCGGGCTGCCCAGAAAGGATTTAATAAAGTTGTGTTAAAGCATCTGAAAAAGACAAAGAACATTTCATCAGTAAGAAATTCCTTGTATTTTCTTCACCTTAATGCAAAGATCAGATTCTAATGCTTGTGAAAAGTAAAAATTTTCATTTAAAATGTTAGTCTTACATATAAGATATAAGAGTACACTATAGAAATGATGTCAGTATATTTTTAGCAACAAGAATGTAGCTAAATTACTGACTTAGTTCATTGTGTTGATCTTGTTTTCCTGTTTGTCTTCACCTTCAAATATATTTATTGGATAATAAAAAGTAATATGGTTATGTTCAAAAAGCAGTGGGAATACTGATGTTATGGATATGTAAGATTGATTCATTTACTGATTAAATCTTAAATATATTGTCATGGTCAGTTCATGCCAATTTTGTGTGTTTTTTTCAATGTAAACTTCTTGAGAGTTTTTTTTAAGATGTGGCATATAACAAAAAATGATATAGAGAAAATTGAATTAGTATAGGGAAAATAATTTTTAAGTATAAAGTGAAAGTTAAAATTTGAAAAACTATTGATGTCTGGAACTGATAATGCCATCTCTAGACTAAGTTCTTCCCACCTCATTATTTTTAACAGCTTTTGATTGAGAGACTTGAATGAAACTAGAAATAGTTGTCTAAATTTAAAAAATTATTTTATCATATGTAAATAATGCAAGAGAAAATTATTTGAGCATATCTCCAATTTTGCAAATAAAAATTTCATTACAGATACACCACCCCTATTTCCTATAGGAACCTAACACTGGTTCCTATAGTGTGAACCCCTAGGGGCTTCAGTGTTTTTACTTGTTGACTTTTGCACTATGTAGTAATGATGGGTAACACTGTTAATTTCTCTGCACTTTATTAAAACTTGACCCTTGAGCACACATTTTTTTAATATTCTGTGTGATGAAACAAGAAGTATGCAAGAAAAGGAGTCTGCTGCATAATGAAATGTGACAGATGTCTTCAGGAAAAGTACTTGTATGATGGATGCTTTGAGCTGTGAACTAACATAGCCACTATTTTCATGAATACCATGTTTACTTGAACAAATACAAACTGACTATCCAGTATTTAGCAAACATTTTCTATTAAACAGAATGATCCTGTCACTTCAAAGAAAACATCTGAGAGTATTTGTTGCCAGTGGTAAAATTCAAGCATAAGCGAAAATTAAAATTTTGGAAAGCCATAACTATGGTCATGAACTTGATGGCTTCTCTAAAAATTTTATCTGATGACATTGGTGGAGATATTAAATGTGATTTTTGCATATATAATGAAATCTGTCAATATTTGGCAGATCTTTAGAACACAGTGAACCAGTAATTTCAGAACTGGTAATTTCAGATGAGCAATATATTACCAAATTGTGCATGGGTAAAAAAAATCCACTCTCCATGCAAGATAAATGAGTGGATTTTAATGTAATAGAGCAGCAGTCCCCAACTTTTTTGGTATCGAGGACTAATGCCTACTGATCTGAGGTGGAACTGAAGCTGTGATGCTAGCGCTGGGGAGCGGCTGTAAATACAGATGAAGCTTCGCTCACTTCCTATTGTGTGGCTCTGTTCCTAACAGGCTATGGACCAGTAAGGCCCAGACATTGGGGGCCCCTGTAATAGAGTATATAAAGTTGATTGATACTGTTTCAGGTTCCACATTAAATAATCTTTAGGAAATTGCCACTTGTTCAGTTTTGATGTAGTATCAAAGAATAATCAAAACTATCTAAAAAGACTATCAAAATGCTCCTCATTCCTTCTAAAGGTTCCAACTACAGCCCTAAAATATCACAAGAGCTGTCTTCTAATGAGCCAGACAGTTAAGAAATTTGCATAAATGTGAAACAGTGCTACTTTTCAAGGTTTTTTATTTATTTGGAAAATATAGTTATTTTCCTAAAAATATGTCACTTATTAACATGTAATGGGTGTAGTACTTTTAAATAAAATAATATGTAAATTTTAACTTCTAATATGATTAATATTGATAAATAACCGCCCACATAAAAGCTCTTTTGGGATTTTTAGTATCTTTTAAGAATGTAACAGGTCCTGCTGAAACTTTGGACCTCTAACTGCAAAATTGGGAGAGAGATGACTTTCTATAAATTTGCAATAAAACAAACAGTACGGTGTAGGATATAATGAACCATTAACAATAGAGTTGTAAAATAGTTTTTCTTTCATAATGCTCTTTACTTTTTAACACAGTTATTGTTACATGTAATACAATTACTCATATTTGCAGAATGAAGCACTGTCCTTAGAAGAAATAAGGATTAGAGTAGTAAAATTGCTGGGTACTCTAGGAGGACAAGTAAACAAAAATCTTATAACAGGTAAATAATCTTTCCTTTAAAATAAATTAATCTTATAGATATATTTGTACTTCAATTTGAATGTACACAGATCATGTTATATATATATTCAATTTCTTACTCGTACATGTGCTTTATATATTTTCAAATAAGATTACAAAGAATAATTGCCTAATGAAGTCCTTTGAAGTCCATACCCATGCAATCTGAATAATTCAGTAAACTAGCAGCGAAAATGTTCCAGCTTTATTTGTGAAGCATGTTTTTTGAAACAATCTAATTTGACATTCATTTCTGTATTAAACCTTGTGTCAGGAATTTAAAGCCAGTCTTTTTTAAACTTGATGTTTTTAATATTTGGATATTTTTACATTGTTTTGATGAGAATTAACATTTGATTAGTAAAAATTCATCTTTTATTTTTACTTTTGAATATTCATATTAAATATACTAGTGACTTTGGTTATTTAGGACAGTATAGCCTATGCTGGGAAAATAAATGTTATAAAAGAGATTTTTAATAAAAATATTGTTTATCATTTTTTCACAGAATACCTTAAATAATTTCTTGCTGAAATTGGAAATTAAACATCCCAGGCTGTTGGACTTGTTTAAAATAACTTTAGTTTAAATTCAGAAATAGTGTATCACTGATTTCTAAAGTTGTAGTTACATGTCTGAAGTAAACAAAAAAGGAAAGATGGATAAAGTACTTGAAAGCATAAAAAAGTATTCAGATTTCACTAATGAATTGCAAAGCAATTGATATTAGACAGATTTTGAATGGAAAAAAATGCTCTTTTTAATTTTTTTTTTTTAACAGCTGCATCCTCAGATGAAATGCTGAAGAAATGTGTAGCATGGGACAGAGAAAAAAGACTCAGTTTTGCAGTACCATTTATAGAGATGAAGCCTGTTATTTACCTGGATATGTTCTTGCCTCGAGTCACAGAATTAGCTCTCTCAGCTAGTGACAGACAAACTAAAGTACTTTTATTTTTTATTTCATTCGTTATTTAGAGTCTATTTTTTTAAATATAACATTTATTAGGAAATAGATAATACATTTCAGCCATTCCAATATCCTTAATTTTCTATTTCTGTAATATAGTACTTAGAAAACTAGTTAATTATCAGAACAGATGTCATTGATAAATAAAAGTTAAACAAAAATCATCCTAATAGATAATAACCTAGCAACACATTAATATACCGAAAACTCTTCAGAAAATGCAGTAAAAGGGCATTTAAAAGTGATTTTCAATCTGTGCTCAATTATCTCCTCAATTTGGGAGATTAGAAACAGATAATCTCAAGTGTTTATATTAATATGTAAATTTTCAGAGTGCTTCAGATATTCACTAAAGTACTGATAGTTGGAAATGTACTAACAAATGAAGCCAAGTTCTCTATTATGGCAGCATTGAAATCTATTTCTTATGAATGTTTTAGTCCTAATGTCTAAATCTTTAAATTTCAGTTTTTAACTCTTGGTTAAAGGCCAGAGTGAACAGAAGCATTAATTTATACATCAAGAAGTGCTGCTTTCAGTTAACTGAACATTTGTATATGATAGATTTTCTTTTTAATGTTTTCTTTTTAACCTATTTCCCATTTGCCCCGAAGAACAGTTGCTGGCGGGGCTTGCTACTGCAGCGTCTATTCCAAGATAACTTGCAGATTACAGTCCTTACCTTATCCCCAAAGTTTGCCATGAAATATCTCACTTTTATTATTATTTCGCGTTGCTCTGGTATATCAATAGTCGTTGGAAACAAATGACTTCATTTTTTTTATAGGATTCTGTTTTTAGTAGTGATATTTCCATTTACAAAATATAGTAATTCTTGATTGCTGAAAAATGTCATGTCCTGGAAAACATAGCATTCCTATGCAATGTGAGATTAACACCGGCAGTGAGCTGCACTTTTTTTTTTTTTTTTATAAATGGGAAAAGGGTTAAAGGGCTAAATTGAGTATCATTTGAAAATATTTTCCTCTTGTAAACATGAAAACTTAAACTTTGTTGACTATCTGGTCTGTTTTAGGTTGCCGCTTGTGAACTTTTACATAGCATGGTTATGTTTATGTTGGGAAAAGCCACTCAAATGCCTGAAAGTGGTCAGGGTTCCCCGCCTATGTACCAACTCTATAAACGAACTTTTCCTGTGCTACTTCGACTTGCATGTGATGTAGATCAGGTGAGTGAAGAATTTTCCATTTGAAACAGTTGTAAAAAAGTTTTTAAATGCTCTGTCTAGTTTGGTTATCAAGGGTTGTTTCACATTGGAATCATCTGTGATCTCTAAAAAAAAATATTGCTTTCTGATTGCTGTCCTCAGACTCTTATTTAATCCCTCAGGGATATGACCTGGGGATTGTGACATTTATAGGCTGTCCTAGTGATTTCTAATTAGCCTCAATGTTTGGGAGTCAGTGTTCTACTTAAGGGTTACTAAGAGTCTAGACATCTAAAGCTGAATTAGCTGTCATTCCACATCTCTAGAGAGTCATACTCTTCAAAGAGTGAAGAAGAGATAAGTGACCATGGTCAGTAGTCATGGAAGAGATTGGAACTGTTGGTAAATGGCTTATTACTGATGACTTTCTGGACAAATTGCTTTCATTAAGAAGAAAAAAATAGAATTCTCAGTATGAATACCAGGGTGCACACATAAAAAAGGAAATGAAAAACTTTTATAAATATAGATGGAAAATACTTCAGTCTTTTGGAATAAATATAATACAGCAGTGGATTGAAATGCACCATGATTCAATAGGATTTTTGGTTAAAACTAGAAAGTTACCACAGAAACCAATGTCAAGAAGCAGTGGTCCTCTCTGTAGAAGCCTAAAGGGCATTGGTTAGCTCCTAGTAAACTAGGAATCGTTTTAATATTATCTTAATCTGATAAAGAATGTTTACCCAAATGTCACAGCCAGATCACCTCCAGTCATGAAGTACTAATGCTGCCTTGTGCTTTGAGCAGGACAGAAGCCTTTAGTGAGAGATGATTAGCTTACTCATAGTGCCTCCACCACCTACCAGGAGCAGTGCCCATATCTTGGAGTAGTTGGTTGCTTAGTATAGCTTCACTTGTATTTAGTTATTTACAGTGGTTAGTATCTGACCCTCTCACCAGGCTATGAGTTCTCTGAGGGCAGGGACATTAGAAAGGAAGAAAAGATTATTATTTTGGAATATAGTTTCTGGAAAGCCTAATTATAAACTCTAAGCATTAATAATTCTTATATATCATTATCCTCATATATGTCATATATTAGTATTGAGCACTTGGAAAATATGTCTACAACATCCTATTCATAATAGCATCAAATATATGTACATATAATTTCTAGGAATAAACTTCAATATGCCAGGCCAAACATATATTGTATGACTATAAAATGAATACATTATATACCCAGGTTGGAAGAATCAGTATTGAAAAAATGCCAGCTCTTCCCAGAGAAGTCAGCGTTTGGTAGCATTCCAGTAAAAAACCTTTCATATGGAACCTAAAAAGTAATCTGGAAGAATGACCTCTTGAACCTAACCAAGAAAAATTTTGAAAGGGTAGAATGTTGAAGGCAGTCTTTCTCTAACAGACATTAGAAAGACGCCACATTAATTACAATAAGGTCATATTAGTGTACAAACAGATCAATGGGTGTGTCTGGTAGTTGGCAGGTGGACCAATGTGTACATAAAGATTATATATTTGGTAGAAAAGGCTTTTAAAGTTAATGAGTAATAGATAAATCATTAGGTCAGTTGACTAACATGAAAAAATTACTTTCATATTAAGATTTAGAAGGAAAAACAAACTATAAGTATATTACAGAAAAATATAATGAATTTTAGCATTTGTCTATATTTTTGGATTGGGATGGTTTTTTTAATTGGTGAAATACATAAATTAATATAGAAACATGGAGCTAAAAGTGAACCTCCATATTGTCACCTCTTTCCCACTCTTGTTCCCCAGGAAAAATCATTTTATCTTCTACAAAAAAATACATTCCCAGATCTTTGTAAAAACACATTTTTATAAATATGCGTATTTATTTTGTTTTCTTTGTAAAAAGTAAGATCATAACATTTAAAAATGTTTCCTTTGTGTACAAAGTTTGATTCTGCTAGTTGGATGGATTTTATTTTTATTAAAGGCATTTAGAAAATTGTTTCTTCATAAAGTTTGCATAGGAAAGGAAATTTTCCTACAAGATTTTGAAGACAGATACATAGAAGAAATATGCTAATGTAGTAAAAGTTTTGACTTTACAAATGTTTAAAACTAGTGGATGGCACAAAAATCACAATATTAACATATATAATGGAGAAAAATTTTTTTTGCAACATTTTACTGAAGATAGAAGATCTAAAAATGAGCTAATTGTCTACACAGCTATACTATCCTGTCTGATATCGGAAGCTAAGCAGCGTTGAACCTGATTAATACTTGGATGTGAGACCACCTAGGTAGGAAGTCCAGGAGCTATAAGCATAAAAAAATAAAAATAAAACAAGGGATTGTAAGCTGATAAAGGTCCTTGGAAGGGTTGTTTCGTCTAAAAAAAATTAAAATTAAAATTAAAAAAAAATTAAAAAAAATAAAAATGGGCAAATGGATAAAGAACAAAAATAAGCAGCTTATAAACAAAGAAGTCTGTATGGCCAGTGAACTATATTTTAAAATATTCAGCCTTTTTAGTAAAAAAAAAAATAAAAAGAAATTTAAATTAAAATGACATTGTTTGTAGCATTTGTCAAGTATTTAAAAACCTGACAAATGTTATTTCCAGGCATGTAAAGAGAGGGCCCTGGCTGATGTCATTATGGATTCACATAGGCTATCTGCAGGCAGAGGAAAAGGCTTGGTAACTCACAGACCTTATTCAACAATTTAATTATTTGTAATATACTCAGAGTGGTATGTATAAGACTTTTCCCTGTGGTTTCTTTATACTAGTCATAAATTAGAAATACCTGTAATTCTAACAGCAAGATTTGGGTAACTGGATCATGGTATATACATATGTGAGATACTGGGCAGCTAATAAAAATATTGATATAGCTTATGTATTTATGTGGAAAATATTCAAAATTAATAGAAAAAGTTACAAAAAGTATATTTCTTTTTATAGACATACATATATAAGTGTCTATAAATAAAATATTTTGAAAATTAACAGCAATTTCGGCATGTTGGTTTATATAGATGGATTGTCTTCCACAAATTCTGTGTGTGTACATATATATATATATATATATATATATATATATATTATGTACTAAGAATAAAAAAAGTATAATTCTTTTGAAAAAAAGGGACATTTTAAGACCAGTTTAAATTTTTTAGACTGAGAGGTAAGACTTTTTTTTTTCTTCTAAAAATCTCTTCAAAGGTTAGAAAGATGCCTTTTTTTATAGAAAAATATCTAGGTGCAAGAGGACTCTCTGTTACTTGGTCTGAGTCTTAAGACATTTTACATGATTTTTAAGGTGGTGGTATTCATACTAAGTGCTTCATTCTTGAGCTCAGTATCAGTTGGGAAATAAAACTCTCCTGGATTTCTCTAGCCTTATGAGATACAGAAATGCTTAAGATATAGGGTATGTTTCCCTTAACTTTTGCTACAAAGATTTTACTCGTAATAATGAGGATTACATCTGTAACCATTTGTCTAGGTAATTGCTCTGATTCAAAAGGATAATAAACATAAAACTTCCCTTATTTCTCCAAGATGTAATCACATGGTCACACCAGACTAGGCCAGTAAGTTCTCAGGGTTCCAGAAAGGTGAGCCTGTTTCTCTGGGTATCTCTTTTTATAAGGAAGGAGCCCAGGCCTGGAAGATACCCTTGATTATAAAAGCCAGAGACTCACAGGGCTGTCTGTTCCCTGGAGAGACTTTATTTACATTCTGGAAGGTTAGAGACCCTAACCTCCTTTCCATCCCATCTCCAAAAAATAAATATTTTTCTTCTTTTGGTAGGGGTGAAAGAGGCAGCAGTCTCTTTGTCCTATATATCTTTTCTTATGATAATGGGCTTTAAAGTTTGTATGCATTGGACATTGGTCTGCTTTCTTTTTGTCACCACAAGGGTGTGAATTGGGGTATAGGGAGCCATCAAATCCTTATTTGCTTTTTAGTTGAATAATGATAATGTCTCTATCCATAATACCTCATGTGCACATTGAGGATCAAATTAGTAAAGATGAATATTAAAAAACCAACAGTATCTACCCTAAACTGCCCTCCTAATTAGAGGAACGGTGAGTTTTAGTATGCATATTTTTCTTTGTTGGACTTTTTATAGGAAGGAGAAAATAGTGAGAACATGTTCTTCATAAAATTTAACTGGAAAAGGAACCTAATACAACCTTGGTAGAATTATCACTTAATTTGCCCCTGCCATTTAAATGGAACTCTTCCAATATAGAATTACTTTAACATGAAGAAAATAAATTCTAATGGTATTTTTTCTTCAGGTGACAAGGCAACTATATGAGCCACTAGTTATGCAACTGATTCACTGGTTCACTAACAATAAGAAATTTGAAAGTCAAGATACAGTCGCCTTGCTGGAAACAATATTGGTGAGTAATGGTTGATTCTTTTCCTAATATTCCCATTGACTACTTACATTTGATGTATATTTAGTTCTTTAAGAAAAGTTACCCGTCAAGATATCAACGTATAGCATTTAACTAGACCATATTGCTTTTTTTCTTTTGTTTTGGAGAATTGGTGAAATGACATTTCAATGGTCAGGATGCCATATTTATTCACATTTTTATTTCTGTTCTGTTTTTTGGAAGAATGATTATAGATTTGACAAACTTCATCTGTATTAAGGCCACATATATAGATATGTGTGTTGAAGGTGGAAGCAGTGAATAAAAATGTTTTTGGACATTGAATTGCAGTATCCTTTCTCTTTTTTAATATCTATAGTACAGTAATTTATTCTAAAATAAAAGAAGTGTTTTGAGCTTATCTAGTTTTCTCCAGCATTCAGATTCAGCAACTAAAGGACCCTAGAAACAGTATCTCACCATTTACATAGAATTATCCTGAGACTATAGAAGTAGAATCTGTAGTATTTGGTAACAGATTCACTCAGGGCAGGAAAAAAAGGAGTCCTGCTAATGCCTTAGTGTCTTTTAACACTTATTTTATTATAGTTTTCTGAACTTGTACAAATAACTTTATGTTTGATACATTTAACTGTCATCTTATTTGATTTTACCTATTATTTCATCCTATAATTTTGTTTTGCCATATATTTGTATTTTGGAATTAAAAGCCCCAGTTAAACACTCCAAAGTTCTTGTATGCTTTTGCAAATGGATTTCAGTTTAAATCTGTGTGTTACTTTTTGTTAAGTTTAAGATGAGCCAGAGGAAATAGGGAATTTGACAGTGTTGTTTAGACTTAGGAAATAAAGGCATTAGGTGCTTGGTGTGTTTGTGAAGAATTAAGTCTGTTTTGAGTTTTGCTTGCATGGGTGCATTATTTGAGGGGGGCCTGGGAAGATGTGTTGGGGCATAATAGAGGGAGTTACTGAACCTTTTTAATTAGGATGGTAACATAATTATATGAATATAATATCTACCAGTGAATCCTGCCTGTAATAAACACATTTAATTAAGTTGTAGCTTATTTGCATTCATATTGATTTATTCTGATGTTTGTGTTCTGAAGTTTCTTAGCTATTTCTTTGCCCCTTTTAAACCTTGAAAGTTGCTTCAGTAAGGGCTTCAGAAAGAAATCAGGTAAGTTAATGATAACATAAAAAGAGACAATTAAGAAAAGGTATAGGAGGAAATGTAGTACAGCACTGTCAAGTGAGGAGCATCTGTCAGTCTCCTCATAGGACTTGCTAATGCCTAACATCAACACCTACATTACCTCTGCTCTGAAAAGCAGTAAATACTGCCTCTTCACATGTTCATAGTTTTTTTTTAAGCTTCTTGAATTCCGACTAACAGAAATTTGCATGTAGTAAATAACATATGTAGAACCACATCTACATATGACTTTTCTTTATGTAGCGTTACAATTTTTTTTGGAATTTACAAGAGTCTTACTCTCTTTAACCTCTATATAAATCATCTCAGATACTGTTACAAAGTCGTATCAACAGAAATTCTTAGGATGTGGCAATTGTGTTTCTTCAGGGAGAGACTGCTTTGATACAGAATTAAAATATTCTCTTTTTTTATGGATTTTTCAGTTTCTTAATTTTTTTTAAAGACTTTTTATTATGTCAAAAGGAAATTATCAGAGTCTAAATTCTAGATAATCAGATTGGCATTACTAGTGTCTAATTTTTTTTCTTGAATAATGCTCTAAATTAATTTCTGTGACTTTAGTTATGCTCAGAGGCAGACTCAGGTATTCAGTTGTCATGTTATGCCTTGTTTTAGGATGGAATTGTGGACCCCGTTGATAGTACTTTGAGAGATTTTTGTGGTCAGTGTATTCGAGAATTCCTCAAATGGTCCATTAAGCAGACAACACCACAGCAGCAGGAAAAAAGTTCAGTAAACACTAAATCACTTTTCAAGCGACTGTACAGCTTTGCACTTCACCCCAATGCTTTCAAGAGGCTAGGAGCATCACTTGCTTTTAATAATATATACCGGGAATTCAGGTAAGTAAGCTGAATGACAGGGGAGAGTGTAAACGTTCTTTAAATTAGTAGTGATTTGGAAAAGGAACTTGATGTTTATGTGTTCATGTATTCATGTATCAAGTATTTAGTAAGTATATGCTGGATGCTGTGCTATTTTCTGGGGATTAAAAAATTAAGTAAAATTCAGTTTATAGTCAAGAACTTAAACAGCTGAGAAATGAATGCAAACAATACCACTGAAGTCTTATAAGTGCAACAGAAGACCTACTACAGGGTCTTTTAAAGCACAGATGAGAAGTATTTAACCAAGTTTCAGTAGGTTAGGGAAGGCTTCCTACAACATTTATACTTGAGATGAGACTTAAAGGACAAATGGAAATTAGCCAAAACATTGCAGATCAAAGGGATGGGGTAGAGATAAGAAATAGGATGGAACATAAGGAGATAAAGACATTTTATATTAGTATAGACTGGAGTTTGATGCTTAGAATGGAGTGTAATGAAGCCAGCCGAGTTTCTAATGTCAAGATTAGAAACTCAGGTCAGCTCTACTGATGATTAACCCCTGGTAGTGGGAGCAGAGAGTGGCTTTGTTAGATTTTCTCCTAAAATTTACTTGCCAGTAGGTATATGGAAAGTGGATCTGAGTAGGACAAAACTGACATCCAGGACACCGATGAAGGGGCTGTCTCAAAAGTCCAAGAAAAGATAATTAGTCCTTGATCTAAGTTGACAGTGGTGCTTGTTCATTTGTTTCTTAATCCACTTATTAAAAATATGTGCCATATATACTCAGCTAATATATTCAATGGTGAAAAACAAAGCTTTTCTCTCTAAGATCAGGAACAAGACAAAGATACCCATTCTCAACACTGCTATTCACCATACTACTGGAAGTCCTAGCCAGAGTAGTAATGCAAGAGAAAGAAATAAAAGGCATGCAAATTGGGAATGAAGAAGTTAAATTGTAATTTTTGCAGATGACATGATTCTTTATACAGAAAACCCCAGAGACTCTACTAAAAAAAAAAAACTATTAGAAACAATAAATAAATACAGTAAAGTTGCAGGACACAAAATTAGGGTACACAATTTGTTGCATTCCTCTATATTAACAAAGAAATTTCAGAAAGGGAAATGGAAAAAGACAATTCCATTTGCAGTTACAACCAAAAAAATAAACCACCTGGGAATAATCTTAACAAAGGATATGAAGGACATATACACTGAAAACTGAAAGACATTGAAAAAAATTGAAGAAGACAAAGAAATGGAAGGATATTTCATGTTCATGAATTGGAAGAATCAACATAGTTAAAATGGTGACAATGTACAGATTTAATGCAATCTCTATTAAATCCCAATGACATTTTTCAAAGATATGGGACAAAAAAAATCATCAAGTTTGTACGGAACCACAAAAGATCCTGAAGAGCCAGAGCGATCTGAGAAAAAAGAACAAAGCTGAAGGTATCATAATGCCCAATTCAAATTGTACTACAAAGTGACAGTAATCAAAACAGTATAGTTTTAGCACAAAAACAGTCACAGAGACTAATGGAACAGAATTGCGACCCCAGAAATAAACCCACATGTGTATGGGTAATTAATTTTTGACAAAGGAGCCAAAAACATACAATGGAGAAAAGAAAGCCTTCTCAATAAATGGTGCTGTGAAAATTGGAAAGCCACACACAAAATGAAGCTAGACCATTGTCTTACACTGTACACAAAAATTAACTCAAAATGCATCAAAGACCTAAATGTAAGACATGAAATAATAAAATATATAGAAGAAAACATAGGTACTAAACTTATGGACCTTGATCTCAGAGAGGATTTTATGATTTTTGACTCCAGAGGCAAGGGAAGTAAAGCAAAAAATAAATGGGACTGAGAAGCTTCTGCCCAGCAAAAGAAACCATCGACAAGACAAAGAGAGAGCTAAACAAATGGGAAAAGATTTTTGCAAACAATACCTCTGATAAGGGCTAATACCCAAAATATATAAAGAACTCACACAACTCAATAACAACAAAAATAGCATGATTAAAAAGTGGGTAGAGGACCTGAACAGACACTTCCCAAGACATAAAAATGGCCAACAAATACATGAAAAGATACTCACCTTCACCAACTATTAGAGAAATATAAAAACCACAGTGAGATATCACCTACACTTGTTAGAATGGCTGTTATCAATAAGACAAATAATTTATGGGAATGTTGTGGACAAAACGGAACCCTCATTACACTGCTGATGAGAAGGTGAACAGGTATTGCCACTATGGAAAACAGTATGGAGGCTCCTCAGAAACTTAAGAATAAGTTACCATAAGACTTAGCAGTCCCTCTTCTGGGTATCTGCCTAAAAATTTGAAAACATTTGTTCATAAAGGTTATGTACCCCTAGTTCATTGCAGCATTATTCACGGTGGCTAAGACATGCAAACAAGTGCCTATCAATGGATGATTGGATAAAGATGTGGTACATATATATAAAGGAATATTAAGCTGTAAGAAAAGAGGAAATACTTTGATTTTGACAACCTGGATAGATCTTGAGAGTATCATGCTAAGCAAAACAAGTCAGCTGAAAAAGGACAAGAACCATACCATTTCACCCATGAAGGATATGAAACAGGAAGCAACAAATGAACAAAGTTTTAGAAACAGCTACAATAAGGTGGTTATCAGAAGGGAAGTGAGCAGAGGGAGGTAGAAGAGGGTAAAGGGGATCAAATATATGGTGACGGAAAGAAACTAGACTTTGGGTGGTAAGCACACAAGGCAATATGCATATGATGTACTACAGAATTGTGTGCTTAAAACAGTTAACCATTGTCACCCTATTAAATTTAATTTTTAAAAATTAAATACTATGTGTTGGACATTATGCCAAATGCTGGAGATATAAAGATATAGCGCTTAATGAAGACTGCATTTAAGAACAAGAGAGATAATAATTACAGAGGTAAATGTAAAATTTATACCTGAAATTAGTGCTTTTAAGTAGTGGTACATGATTACCAAGTAATCTTATAATGAGGAACCTCATCTCGTTTGGTCCAGTATAGCTTCTCTCAGGAAGTAGCAGCTGGGATAGAGATGAGGGGAGCAATTATGAGATATGGATGGATGGATGGATGGAAGTCTGG
Organism: Macroglossus sobrinus; assembly: GCA_004027375.1. Lineage (NCBI taxonomy): Eukaryota > Metazoa > Chordata > Mammalia > Chiroptera > Pteropodidae > Macroglossus > Macroglossus sobrinus. The sequence goes on along the minus strand of PVKZ01002531.1, from coordinate 2,547 downwards.
CATGGGTACATGTGCATATTTGTATGATGTAATGAGTTTTAAGCTACTTTATTTTTTAAACCTTTTAAAATTGCAACACTATATGTACAGAAGACGGTTTAAAACATATAAAACTGTATTTGTAGATGACATGATATTATATATAGAAAACCCTGAAATCTCCACCAAAAAAGTTTTAGAATTAATAACCGAACTCAATAAAATTGCAGGATACAAAATCAATAATGAAAATCTGTTACATTTCTATACACTAATAATGACCTATCATACATAGAAATTAAGAAAACAATCCCATTTACAATTGTGTCAAAAAAGTAAAATACCTAGGAATGAATTTAACCAAGGGGATGGAAGACCTGTACATGAAAACTATGACATTAATAAAAGATATTGACAAAGATACAAATAATTGGAAAGATATTTCATGCTCCTGGATTTAAGGAATTAATACTGTTAAAATGGCCATACTCCGCAAAGCAATCTACAAATTAATATAATTAAAATCCAAATTTCAATGACATTTTTTAAAATTTATTTTTCATTTATAGTTGACATACAATATTATATTAGTATTAGGTGTACAACTAGTGATTAGACATTTATATACTTTATGAAGATTTATGTCCTAAGTCTAATACTTATTTGATACCATACATAGTTATTACAGTGTTATTGATTGTATTCCCCATGCTGACTATTTTAATAACTGGCAATTTGTACTTCAAAATCCCATACACCTTTTTTACCCATCTGCCAACTCCCCTCCCATCTGGCAGCTAGCAGTTGATTCTCTGTGTCTATGAGTTTCTGTTTTTTGTTCATTTATTTTGTTATTTAGATTCTGCATATAAGTGAAATCATATGATGTTTCTTTCTCTGACTTATTTCACTAAGTGTAATACTCTCAAGGTCCATGCATGTTGCACTTCGTAAGATTCTATTCTTTTTTGTGGCTGAGTAATATTCCATTGTTTATATGTATTACTTCTTTATCTATTCATCTACTGATAAGACACTTAGATTGTTTCCATTTTTTTTGACTTTTGAAAGTAATGCTGCAATGAATATAGTATTAGTATTTTCGATTTCTTCGAATAAATACCCAGAAGTGGAATTGCTGGGTCATGTGGTAGTTCTATTTTTACATTTTGAAGCACCTCTATACTATTTTCTATAATGGCTCCACCAATTTATAATCTCACCAACAGTGCACAACATTTCCCTTTTCTCAACATCTGTGCCAACACATTTTCTTTGTTGCTTTATTCATGATAGCCATTCCAACAGGTGAGAGGTGATACCTCATTGTGGTTTTAATTCGCAATTCCCTGATGATTGATGATGTTGAGCATCTTTTCACATATCTGTTGGTCATCTGTATGTCCTCTTGGAGAAGTGTCGTTTTAAATCAGATTGTTTGAAATTTGATGTTAAATTTCTTATATATTTTGGGTTATTAATTCCTTATTGGGTACATCATGCCAAATACCTTCTCCCATTCAGTAGGTTGTAATTTTGTTTTCTTGATGGTTTCCTTCATTGTACAAAAACTTCAGATTGGTGTAGTCCCATTTGTTTATTTTTACTTTTATTTCACTGGCCTGGGGAGACAGATCCAAACAAAAACTGCTAAGAACAATGTCATAAAGAGTTTACTGACTGTGTTTTATTCTAGGAGTACTTGGGTTTCAGATCTTACATTTTAGTCTTTAATCTATTTTGAGTATATTCTTATATATGGTGTAAGAAAATTGTCTAGTTTTGTTTTTGGCATGTAGTTGTCTTTATTTTCCAAGCAGCATTTATTGACAAGACTGTCTTTACCTCATTGTGTATTCTTGCCCTATTTGTCACAGGTTAGTTAATCATATGGTAATAGAATTATTTGGGGCTCTCTCTTTGGTTCCAGTTGATCTCTGAGTCTGTTTTTATGCTAGTACCATCCTGTTTTTATTACTATACCCTTAGAATATACCTTAATATTATGTATTGTAATAACTCCAGCTTTGTTCTTTCTCAAGATTGCTCTGGCTCTGTAAGGTCTTTTGTGGGTGGTTTCATACAAATTTTGGTATTATTTTTTCTAGTATGGGAAAATGTCATTGGCATTATGATATGGACTGCATTTAATCTGTAGATTGCTATGGGTAGTATGGACACTTTCAAAATTTTAATTCTTCCTATCCATGAACATGATATAGCCTTCTATTTATTTCTACCTTCTTCATTTTCATTGGTTAATGTCTTAACAGTTTTCCCAGTACAGATCTTTTACTTCCTTAGTTAAATTTATTCCTAAGGTATTTTATTTTTATTTTTGACACAATTGTAATGGGACTGTTAATTTTTTAATCTCTCTTGTAGTTCATTATTGGTGTATACAAATGCAACCGATTTCTGAATATTATCTATTTTCTGGTACCTTGCAGATTTCATTTATTCGAAATTTTGGTGGAATCTTTAGGGTTCTCTACATACAGTATCGTGTCATCTGCAAATAATGACAGTTCTTTCAAACTCAGATGCATTATATATTTTTTTCTAGTC
>PVKZ01002530.1:0-215542 GCA_004027375.1 Macroglossus sobrinus | reverse complement strand
TTGTTTTCTCTCTAGGGGAGGTTTCCACAGAGAGACAACGAGTCTCAAAGGGCAAATGGGGTTAAAAGGCAGGTGGGAGGCTGGAGGTAGGGATGGAATGAAGCTGAAGCAGAGAAGAAAGCTGATAAGCATGAGAGAACACGAGCAAGTGAACAAAGCTTTGAGGCTTCAGAAATATCCTGTGCGTTTATGGGGGTGAAGAAGGGAACAGCAGGAGCCTTTCCCACCTTGCTGTTCCCACGAGTAATGGGGTATGGAGAGGACTTTGTTGGTCTGCTCAAAGGATAACATTGAGTCCAGAATATAGTTGCCAGATTTAGCAAATAAAAATATAGGATGCACAGTTAAATTTAAATTTCATGTGAACAACAAATAATTTGGGGGAGCAGAGGTATATCCTATACAATATTTTAGATACACTAAAAATGTTTTATTGTTTATCTGAAATTTAAATTTAACTAGGTACTCTCTTTTTCATCTGGCAACCTAGTGTACAGGCATCTCAGGACTGAAGAGTCTGAGGAAACCCTGAATGTTTGGACATCCCAGTGGTAGGCCATTGGCAAGATGGTGCTCAGAGGTCTTCTGAGTCCTTCCAATCTTGAAGAACATTTTGCAATTTTTATCATTATGGCACAAATGAAATCATGACATTACATAAATTATGTGGCTAATTCATTCATACTTTTAATATAGTCAAGGCATATTTAATATTCTCCAGGTCCTATGCTAGGTACAGCGTACACAATGTGAGTAAACACAGATTTGGGCCGATTCTTAAGGTGTTGTCACATACTTTTGATGAATCTATCACATTTCTGTCAATTGCCATATTTTCCCAGCCTCACCAAGGAAGATCCTTGATTCCTCTATTCTTATCCTCTCTCACTTTTTTTGACCACAGACCTGTATCCTTCCCCTGATCTCTATTCATCCTCACTCCCTGTGGGCTTCTTCCAAGATTCCAAGAGAACCCTCTCAATACCCACTCCCTTGCCCCCATCTCTCTCCCAGGCTCTTCTAGAGACCTTAATCTAATGAGACAATTCCTTTTAGTTCTTGGAGCATGGGGATGTTTGTGTTGTGTGTCTGTGTGAGCCATTCTTCTGGAATGTCTGGGCTTTTCAGACTGTATATTTTCTGATTGCGTGATGAGTCAGGATAGATTTGAGATGCCACCAGCCTCCCAACACCCTGTCGTTAGCAATGCAAGGCTTGTTGTGGGTACAGGCAGGGGGGGCGGACTGGTCCTGGTGGGAGGTGAGTCATTATTTCCACCTCAGTGCATTCTAATCATATTTCCCTCTGTCAAACCGAGCAGTACTTTCCATCTTACTGCAGAGTCTCTGCTTTCCTTCCTCCCGGATCAGAAACAAATCAGCGTGATCAAGCCTGGCAGTAGATCATTTATAGATTTTCATCTCTATTAGTAGCCAAGGGCTGGCAGTATCTTTTTTATTTGTGTGTGAATATGTGTGTGCAGTTTGCTTTTAAATAGTAGCACTGCCTCCCATTTTGGAATGCTGTATATTTTGCACTTTAATTTTCGATAATTATTGCAGACATGGAGAAGGATGAATCAGCAGAGAACTAAGTTCTACCTGTGACTTCTACCCAGGATAGTGATTCGAGTATCTGTCCAGTCTTTTATACTTTTCTTTTAAATTGGAATATTACATACATAAAATACCCAGATATTAATTATACAACAGTAGATATTTTTACATATGTGGATGCCCATATGTGGCCACTACCCAGATCAATACCCTAGAAGGTTCTCTTGTGTCCCTTCCCAGTCATTCCTTGCCCCTGCCCTAAGTAACCACTATTCTACACCATAGATTAGTTTTCCTGTTCTTGAACTTCATACAAATGGAATCATACAATTTGTAGTCTTTTGTATCTGGCTTCTTTGATCTATTATTTTGTCATTAAAATTCATCCATGTAGTTGTATGTTGTGGTAGTTTGTTCTTTTAGAATTTCTATATAGTTAGTATTCCATTGTTTGAATGTACCACAATTTATTTATTTATCTACTCTTATCGGATTGCTTCCAATTTTTGGCTACCTTATATTATTAAAACTATAATAGCATCTATAAAGTGGTTTAATACCCCTGTTCCACAAGAAGCCTATGTAATAGACAGGATGGGGATTAGTATCCCTACCTTTGTTTTATATGCAAGAAACCTTCACAGGGAATTTCAGGGACTCATCCAAGGTCACACAGCCATGTACAGACTGAGCCAGGACTAGAACTTGGGTCTCTTGACTACTAGGCCAATCATCTTCCCCAGACCTCTCTGCCAACATTGCTTCTGAAATTTTTTATTTCCAGAGCCCAAGTTAGGGGACCTCTCTACTTCTCGGGGTGATGATAAAGTTATCTTCTTGATTGCTGAGATCCTGCTGATGTAACCTTATTTAGCTAGAATCTGTTTCATGTTTCATGTTTCAACAAGTGCAGTTTCCTCAAAAGCCCTTCAGCACTGAGAGATGCACTTGACACTCAGGTAGCAACAATTAAGTCTCTTTTGAAAGGAAACAGCTGAAACCCTCACTTGACAGTACCTGATGACTAAGCAGTTATAGCAAAACCTTATGCCTGTCAGGCATGGGCTGGGAGCAAGAACATTCAGTGTGGATGTCACCTGTAAGGATATCTGGGATTAGAAATTGTCATTTTGACAGTCTCTGCTTAGGGAGGTTTGGCAAAATCGATAGGATGCAGTCCTCACCCTCTTTTCTGCTCTTGAGTGTGGGCCCTGATTGGGGGGAAGCGTGTCAGTATTTAGAAGGAAGGATGAAAAGGCCTCAGAACAGATGGTGCCCCGAGCATCGTTTCTGGTGATTTCTGAGCTGAATGCCCAGAGAAGGAGCCGTTTTCATTCTGTCACTCTGCCACATGCCTCACAAATCATTGCAATGCCCATGCTGGATTCCTGCAGGATTCAAAAGGCCCTAATGATAATGGGCTCTGCTGGCTGTGGTTGCTGCTTCTGCTTTTCAATTCTTCTCATTATTTCTCCTTTCTCCTACTATCTCTATTGTTTCCTGCTTAGTTTTCCTTTTTCTCCTTAGTCTTGATTTTTTTAAACAAGGAAGTGTCTCTGAAAAAATAACAGGACTTACAGAATGTTCCTGGCACAAAGAAGGCTTCTGGTCTTCACAGTCTCCATGTATGGTAGGTCTTCCTATTACATGTTTACAGATGAGCAAATAGAAGCTCGGAGTTTAAGCAGAATGAGTAACTCCTCCTGGTCATCCTATGACATTTCTGGTTTTAGCACTGAAAGATCTGCATCTTGGGAACCCCTTTAGTTCTGGGCAAATAGGGACAGTTGGTCACCTGAAGGTAAAGTGACTCACCTAAGGTTACAAGCCAGGAATTTCCATGGCTGAGATTTGAATTCTGGTCTCTGTGATTCCCAAAGTGGTGTTTTTCGCTCTTCATTTTTGGGTTCTCCTACATATTAGTTTGAAATGATTTAGAAGGCACTTTGAGGGATAGGCGTGGCAGACTAAGACATGCATGCCAGAGCTGCCTTTGAGAGGGGCGTGGCTAATGCAGGAGATAATGGGGAGCAAACCTGAGGTTAGCTTATTTCACAGAAAGCCTCAGATGTGACCTCCACCCCAGCCTGCCTGCATGGTCTAGATGATTTAGGCTGAGCAGAAGAAAAAGGCCTATTTATTTAGGCGCTGCCAATGAGAAGGGAGTAATAGATCTATTTTCAATCACTGCTATTCCTAGTCTCCAATCTTAACGCAATTTGGGTGTTCTCAAGGTTTGAGAAAGTGGTATGGCTAATGATTGATGTGACATAGTGAAGCTTTGGACTATGGCCTGCAAGCTGGTAGGTTCCTACTTTTTGGCCATTTTTTGAGGGAAGTTACCTGGGTTTAAATGGATCTCGGAGGTTTTTTGTTGTTGTTGTACAAGTTTGCTCTGCAAAACCTCCACCTTCTTAGAGTGTGTCCTCTACCCTACCTCCGTTATCCCCCAAGGCTGACACCTGCTTTTCTTTTTCTGCCACCCAACCATGATTAGGTCATTCAAATGGAATTTAGGAAACCACCTTCTAGATACACTTAGGCACAGAGTGAAATAGGATTGAGCTAGAGCTTAAATTCATGGACAAGCAAATCAAGAGGTGTGTCATCTTTGTTTTGAGATTGCTGGCTCATTGAAGTAGTAATATTTCTAGGGAGGATAAAATTGTGTGGGAGAAAGTGGAAAGCCAAGAAGCGATTAATGGATTGTCATCTATGAGCCAGATGTCATACTTATGTCATTTTATTTAATCCTCATAACAAACCTTATGAAGACCTAGATTTACACAGAGTAAGTGACTCGTCCCATGATTCACACAGTTATTAAGTGACAGAGCCCATATCTTAACCACAAATAACTCCAAAGCTCACACTTTCCCTAGAATATGATATGGAGGAGAATAGGGAGCTTAAAACAAATTCTTGGAAGATTCCTACTATTGGGGGACATGAGGAAATCTATCTACATATTTGTATCTCTGTACAATTTTTCTTTCTTTTTAAAGTGAAGAATATTCCTTGAAGTACTTTTTAAAATTGATTTTTACAAATGAAAGACTTTTTGATTTAAAAATTGGTAAATGTCCTCTAAACTTTAATCAGCTGGTTTACACAAGCAATTTTAGGCAGCTAAAAGTGTTTCAAACCCAGGGTAAGTAGAATTATTCTTATAGGTAAAAAACAATATAGAATAATTAAATCAGCCAGATGTATGTGAATTCTGACTGCTACTGACAAGTTGAGTGGGTTAGACAAATTCCTGACACCTCTCTGAGGCCGTTTCCTCTTGTGTTAAAAGGAAATAATGACCCTCACTTTGCAGAGTTGGGAATTGTTTAGTGCAGTAAGCTTTCAACAGATGCTCATAACTTCCTTTTTCAGAATTCCTAGCTTCCCAAAAGCAAGTCTTCTAATAATGCTGGTGAAAGTGTGAAGAGCCATTAGGTAGAACATCAGTGGAGGACGGAAGGTGAAAGAGCTATGCCCTCACTGGCATTTCCTTTAGGGTATGATTTTTGTACTCTTGACTCATCTGACACTTCGCTTTCTGTTTTCTGTTTTCTTGGCCATCTTTTTGGTTCATTGCACCAACTCCATAGAGGCTGAGCAGAGAAGTTATGGGAAACAAATCAGTTAGTTGGCGTTGCTCTATTTCAGCCACATAAAGAGAGGTTTGGTGAATAGGAGTTTTATATGTTTGCCTGAACAATTTTAAATGAATGTACAGTATTTTATTTATGAATTCATCAGGTAATAGACTTTTGGATGGTTCCTACTTTTTAGCTGTCATGGATAATGCTGTTATTAACATTTACATACAAGTTTTTAATTTTTTTTTCAGTTTCTTAAAAATTTTATTAAATTTATTGGGGTGACAATAGTGAATAAAATTATATAGCTTTCATTTATACAATTCTGTATTAGTTCATCTGTATATTGCATTGTATGTTCACCATTCCAAGTCAATGTTGCCATATATTGTCACCACATATTTGACCCCCTTTACCCTTTTCTACCTCCTCTCACCTCCTTGCCATCTGGTAACCACAATATACTGTTGTCTGTGTCTATAAGTTTTTTGTTTGCCTTGTTCATTTGTTGCTTTCAGTTTTATATCCCACATATGAGTGAAATCATATTTTTCCATCTGACTTATTTCACTTAGCATAATAATCCATCCATGTTGTCACAAATGGTAGTATTTTATCTTTTCTTATATCCAATTGTATGTGTGTGTGTGTGTGTGTGTGTGTGTGTGTGTGTGTGTGTGTGTGTGTTATCATATCTTCTTTATCTAATTATTTATTAAAGGAAAAACTTCGGTTGTTTCTTTGTCTTGGCCACTGTGAATAATGTTGCAGTGAACACAGGGGTTGATATATCTTTATGATTAAGTGTTTTCAAATTTGTCAGATGCTCAAAGGAGGGATTACTGGGTCATATGGTAACTCTAGTCTTATTTTTTGCAGGGGACCTCTATACTGTTTTCCATAGTGGCTGTACCAATTTTCATTCCCACTAGCAATGTATGAGGGTTCTTTTTTCTCCTCAACCTCTCCAATGCTAGTTATTACTTGTCTCATTGATAATAGCCATTCTAACAGGTGTGAGGTAGTATCTCATTGTGATTTATTTGCATTTCCCTAATTGCTAGTGAGATTTAGTACCTTTTATATGTCTGTTGGTCATTTCTATGTCTTAGAAAAAGTGTCTGTTCAAGTATGCTGCCATTTTTTAATTGAATTGTTTTATTTGTTGTTGTTGAGTTGTATGAGATCTTTATATATTTTGGATATTAGACCTAATCAGAGATACTGTTTACAAATACCTTCTCTCATTTGGTTGCTTGCATTTTTGCTTTGTTAATCGTTCCTTTTGCTGTGCAGATGCTTTTTAGTTTAATATAGACCCGTTCATTTATTTTTACTTTTATTTCCTTTGCATTTGAGGTCTAATTAATAAAAAGCTCTCTAAGTCAAAGGCCTGTAAATTTAGTGCCAATGTTTCCTTGTTATATTTTATAGATTCAGTTCTCATATTTAGTCTTTGATCCATTTTGAATCAATTTTTGTGTATGGTGACAAATAGCAGACTAGTTCCATTCTTTTGCATGTGGCTTTTTAATTTTCCCAGTGCCATTTGTTGAAGGGACTTTCTTTTTCTTTATTGTATGTTTTTGGCTCCTATGTTGAAAATTATTTGCTCATATATGTGCAGGTTTATTTCTGGGCTCTCAATTCTGTTCCATTGTTTTGTGTGTCTGTTTTTCTGCCAATACCATGCTGTTTTGATTATTGTCACTTTGTAATATAATTTGAAGTCAAGAAGTGTGATATCTCTAGCTTTGTTCTTTTTTCTCAGGATTGCTTTGGCTATTCAGGTTTCTTGTGCTTCCATGCAAATCTGATAATTTTTTGGTTCTAGTTCTTTAAAAAATGCCATTGGAATTTTGATTGGGGATGGCATTAAATATGTATATTGCTTTGGGTAATATGGCCATTTTAACTATGTTTATTCTTCCAATCCATGACCACAGAATATCTCTTCATCTCTTTCTGTTTTCTTCAATTTCTTTTAATAATATCTTTAGTTTTCATTGTATAGGTCCTTCACATGCTTTGTTATGTTTATTCCTATGTATTTTATTCTTTCTGTTGCAATTGCAAAAGAAAATTTTTTATTTCTTTTTTTGAAGTTTCCTTGTTAGACTATAGGAATGCAATGTGTTTTTGTACATTGATTTTATATTCTGCAACTTTACTGTATTTGTTTCTTGTTTCTAATAGTTTTTTTTTGGTGGAGTTTTTATGGTTTTCTATATAAAGAATCATGTCATCTGTAAATGACAGTTTGACTACTTCATTCTCAATTTGGATGTCTTGTATTTCTTTCTCTTGCTTGATTGCTCTGGCTAGAACTTCTGGTACTATGTTGAATAGCAGTGGTGAGAGTGGGCATCCTTGTCCTGTTTCTTATCTTAGGTGGAAACTTTCAGTTTTTCACCATTAACTATGATATCAGCTGAGGCTTTGTTATATATGACCTTTATTATGTTGAGGTGCTTTTTTTCTATATTTATTTGATTGAATGTTTTAATCATAAATGGATGTTTTATCTTGTCAAATGCCAGTTTCTACCTTTAGTTTTGTTAGTTTTATATAATTTAGTGTTCCCTGATTGGATGTATATATATTGATAAGTGTTATGTCTTCTTGATGCATTGTCCATTTATCATTATAAAATGTACATCTTTGTCTCTTGTTACCTTTTTTGTCTTGAAGAATATTTTGACAGATATAAGTTCGGTTACATGTGCTTTTTTTTTTTGGATGCCATTTGCTTGGAATATCACTTTTTACCCTTTCATTTTGAGTCTATATTTGTCCTTGCAGCTGAGATGTGTCTCTTGGAGACAAATTATGGTTGTATTTTGTTTTTCTGATCTAATTTACTACTTGTGCCTTTTTATTGGTGAGTTCAGTCCATTTACATTTAGGGTGATTATTGATATATTAGGATTTTCTATAGCCATTTTATCTTTGGTTTCTGGTAGTCTGTGTCTCCATTGTTTCTTTTTCTTTGTGTTTCTGTCTGATATTTTAGTTTGGGTGGTATTCTATGATTTTTCCTTTGTTTTCTCTTTTTTGTGTTATATAATTTAGTTGTACCTTTTTTGTGTGTGTATGTGTGGTTACCACTAGATTTATGCAAAAGAATGTTTCATTTATCTTCTGCATGCATCTTATCTCTATTCCTCTTTGCAAATTCAGACCTTTATCCCCTGCTTTTTGTTTTTGTTGTTACAGATTATCTTTATCTATGCTGTGAGTTCATTTCCAAATTGCTATAGCTCTTCTTTCTTTTTAACATTTTACCTTCTTTAACCTTTATGTTATATGTAAGTGGATAATACCCTATACAGGTTGCAATTTCCTGCTTCCGTTGGTCTTTTAGTCATCATACTCATAGTTTTGTATCTTTTTTTTGTTTGTTTGTTTCAGGTAAAATAATCCCTTTAGTATTTCCTGTAATGCAGGTCTTTGGTAAATTTCCTCAGTTTCTGTATGTTTGGAAAAGTTTTTATTTCTTCTTTATATCTAAAGGAAAACTTTGCTGGCTATATTATTCTTGGTTGGTAATTTCTCTTTCAATAGTTAGAATATTTGATTCCACTCTTTCCTAGTTTATAGGGTTTTTCCTTAAAAATCTGATGATAATCTAATGGGATTTCCCTTATAGGTTACCATCTTTTTCTTGACTACCTTGAGAATTTTCTTTGTCATTAATTTTTGACATTTTTTATATAATGTGCCTTGAAGAAAGCCTTTTTTGGATTGAGATAATTAAGTAAACTGTTTGCTTCTTGGATTTGGGGATCCAGTGTTTTCCATAGGGTTGGGAAGTTCTAGTCAACTGTTTTAATAGGCTCTCTGTTCCCTTTTTCCTCTCTTCTTCTTCTGGTATACCCATTTTTCTTATATTGCTCTTTCTGATGGAGTGAAATAGTTCTTAGATTTTTTTTTTAACTCTCAAGTCTCTCTCTTCTTTCATCTGCATCATTTCTAGATTTCTATCTTTGATATCACTAATTCTTTCCCACATCTGGTCAGCTCTATTTCTTTAGCTTGCTAGTTCATTCTTCATCTCTTTTATTAAGTTCTTCAGTTCCAGAATTCCTATTTGGGTCTTCTTTAAAGTTTAAATTTCTTCAGTAAAGTACTCCTTTTGTTCATGGATTTTATTTTTGAGTTCATTAAACCACCTATCTGAGTTTTTTCAGAACTGCAATCTTGAATTCTCTGTCATTTAAATCACATATTTTCATGTCTTCAAGTTTATTTTATGCAGATCTTTTATTTTCTTTTCTAAGCTGCCTTATTACATTGGTTATTATTCCTGGTATTTGATAGATTATTTCTGTGCCTAGGCATTTATGAGAATAAAATCTTTTTTTTTTTTTTAAGAGTGACCCTTCTCTATTTAGCAGGTTGATAAGAAGAGGTCTTTCTTTTTTTTTTTCAGTAGGTGGCACTGAAGCACAAGTTTTTTATTTTCTCTTGCACTATTCTGGCTTCTTGAGTCCCTGCAGGGTGGTGGAAAATTCACTGCATTCTTTGGGTAGGTGGGCATCTCTTCTTCTCTATGACCTTCTGGTCTCAGGGCATGACACCTTTGAGGAAATGTGGTAGGTCATAGGGTCTCGAGCCCATGAAATTCCAATGCTGCTCTCTGCAACGAGGTGCTGCGGGCAGTGCTATGCTGCCCAAGGTGTTCTAGGTTCCATGATGAGCTGGGCTGGTAGAGGCTGGCTCTTGCATTTGTAACTTTGTTTTTCCAGTAATGGTGACTGCCAGACCTCAGCTGCCTCACCTCTGTATTTCCATCCCTGTCAGAGATTAATTGCAGTGTGCATCTGCCCCTCAGGGAGGAATGCTTTTGTTTCTCCAGTTCTTAGAGTTGCAGCTAGTGTTCTCTGTAACCCAGCACTCACTGTTATAGTTTCTTCTGGGGCCCACTGCTAGCTGTGGGAGCATGAGGGGAGGCAGCTAGGCTCCATGGCTAGCTATGTTTTCTGCCTGGCAATGGCCACTGCTAGACCATAGCTACCACACCTCTGTGTTCTGTCTGTCTCAGTGACGGTTCAGTTGTAGTATGTGCTGACTGCTCAGATAGGAATGCTTATTCTGTCTCTCTGCTCTTCTGGGATGCACAGAGTGTACACTACAACCGGATTCCTCCCCTCTTCTAAGACCTGCAGTGAGCTCCAGGCTGTGTCAGCGGCACCCATCTCAGTTCTCCTTCCCCTCCTCCCCTGTTTGCTTCGATTCACCCACCTTCAGATGTTTCAATGTGCAGATCTCTCATATGTCTTTGTGTATTGAGAAAGGAATCCTTTGTTGAATTATAGCTGTTCAACTTGCTGTTACTTCAAGGGGAGAGATCAGAGAGACCTCTTACGCCACCATGCTTCTATCAAAATGTTTCGAATTATGTGTTTCCCTTTTGGACTCTTGTCCTTCCCTTGCATGACCCAACCATTTCCTAGATTTCCAGCTTTACTACTTGCGTGAGTCCTCATACCTGAGTAGCTTTGCACTACTTCTGGGCCCCAGTATTCCCCAAACTTGTTTTTATTTTATTTACTTTTTTTGCCTTCATGCTGTTGCTCATGATAAACCTTCTGCTTTGGATGCCCTTTTCTCACTTCAATATTTGGCATCACCTCCTCTAGGAAACTTTTCTTGATTAACTCCTTCCCTAGCTTAATTTAAATGTCCTTTTTGCAGTGTCTTTTACAGGTATGCTTTCGTCACTAGACCATGGGATCTCTGGCACATGAATCCCAACTGGTTCCTCTTTGAGTTCCCAGGGATGAATGGGCATATGGCCTGGTGCAGAGTAGGCACTTACTGAACATGTGATGGACTGAACTGTGCATCTGTGGTTCATTACTTAGTACATTGTTGGGACTCTATATTTTGTCCTGAATTGACTTAATTTTTGCCCTAGCTTCCCTTCATTGGCAGAGGCAACAAGGGAATAAAATGGAGTCCTCCCTTGCCCCAGGAGGCAGAAGCCCTTTGCCCTTCTACCCAGAATGATTAGAGCTGAAAGTGCTGACCAAGGGGAGACATAGAAGCCGTAAGAGACAGAAAGCTTCAGGGGAATGCGCACACATGTGCACACACACAGAAACATGCAGAGAAATGTGGACAGATCCACACACAGAGAAAAGAGAGAGGGAGCTTAACAGACAGAGTGAGAGGAACTGGACCCAGAAGAAAGAGAAAAATGAACTGACAAGCAGAGGAGTAAGTGGAGGAGAAGTGGAAAAAAAAGATAGAAAAAGGGAAGAATAGAAGGTGGGAGGAGGGAAAGGAGAAGTTAAGGTCAAATAATGTGCTAACTGGGAACGTAGTGAATATATTCTCCTGGAAAAGATTTGTCATCTCTCTGGACAGTAGAGATGGAGATTGGAGCTGCATTTATGAGCTGTCTTGTCTGTTTTCCCAATGCTGCCCAAAGGCAGAGGTGCACGTAGGGGTGTTGCTGAGTGAGGAGCGAGAGGGGCTGATGCTGGCTGTCCTCAGCCTCGTGAACAGGCATACATTCATTTCCACTATAGTGAATTCACTACACAATGCACCTCCTTTGGGGGTGAGTGGTGTGTGGAATTTTCTGGGCCGTCTGTAAATTGTCTTTTAGAGGCTCAACTCTGCAAGGAATGGAGCGGAGTGCTGCCGTAGCTCCTTTGTGCATGCCTTTGGCCTTGTGCTGTTGGATTTGCAGTGACTCATGAAAGAACTATGACCTACATCAAATTTTAAAGCTGTCTAATGCTCCTCTTAGCCCAGCTGTCTAAAAGTTTGCTAAGCAGACAACATGGCTCCCTGGGAGAAGGCCACAGGCCATGGCTGAGTGTCAGGTCTGCAGCTGCGACTGCTAGTGCCCTAGACTGTTCCTTGGTGGGTGCCACAATGCTAGGGAGGGGAGAGAAATGGTTGGGCTATCATTTGGGTCAAAGGGCAAGAGCCGAGAGAACAGCACTTTGCAGGAATTCCCTTCTTCCTGAGTTCTTAAGTAGACTGGACTCAGGAGCTTGGAAAGAATTTCAAAAAAGGCAAGTTTTTTGATTAAATCTTTTACTGCAGGTATTTTCTTCCCTACTTATGTTTTGAAAGCTACTGTGCCAGTTATTAAGCTATTGTCTCCCAGCTCCAAACCTAACATTCTGCCCTGTGCTCAGTGATGCTGGGCAGGGACTTTGCAAATCATATTTCTGCTTTGCCAGCTGGGTGCCCTTAAGTTTTGCCAGTAGGGGGCAGAAGAGGGAGGAGGGATTTGCTCTTTCCTTTTTCTTGCTGTTCTTGTGAGCAGTACCACAGCAATGCTTCCTCACCCCAGCAGCGCCAGCTCATTCCTAAACCAGCACCTGGATGCATTTGGCAGTTTTTCCAGCTCTCAGAGCAAGATTTACTGGACTGCCTTGGGTATACCAACACCCTTCTCAGAGGTCTGGGTGCCATCTCCAAAGGGCTCCTCCAAACTCCTAAGTTTTAACAATTTCAATATCTTCCCAGTGTCCTCCCAACCTTCTCGTCCTGGTTTTGCTGGGTTTTGCTGGGTTTTGGGGTACTACAAGTCCCATATTCCAGCAACCCACTCAGTTCTAGGCTACTCAGGGAGGTTGGTCACCTTAGTGTGGTTGCTTCTCTCTGCACTTACTACCGTAGTTACCTCATTGACAATTTTATATCAAGATGACAATTCTTTATAATAAAATTCCCCTGTTAAAATACTGGTGCGATTTCTGTCCTCTGACTGAAACGTGACACATCCTCATATCAAATTCTTAGGAAGTGATGTTAAATCAGAGAGCATCCATTACTTGTGGGCGAAATCCACAGTGTTCCACTAGGAGTATTACCTTGTTTTATTGCTGCTATTTTGATCGCTACAGCTATAGCAGCAGCTGCTGCTCCCGGTGATAACCATACCTCACACATGTAGAGCATCTCACAGTTCACAAAACAAGTTCTCACTTGTTTGTCAGAAGAGCCCTGTGGGGTAAGTAGTCTTATTGCCACTGAATTCAGAGAGGGAAAGTGACTTGCCCACAGTCATAGCTAGTCACAGATTGCTGAATTTCAAACTAATTTTAAAAATCCGGTTCTTTCTCTTTACCTTGCAGTCTTTCTTGAGTCAAATTCAGTTGCAGGCAAGCAGTAGTTACCTTCCATTTTCTCTTTTGCTTCCCGCTCTGCCTCCCCTGACCTGCGCCCTTAAGCTGTTGCACTTTAGTGCTGCCTAGGAGAACTGTGCTCTGGATCCTTCACATTCTGCTGGCCATCTCCTTAATGACGGCCTGTTGCACAGTTCCAGTGGGTTTGCATTTAAACTAAAAGCTTTCTAGAACCTTGGGTTCAGACCTGGTTCACTTAAAAGGTATTTCCCAGAACACTCAATCTTATTAATACCATGAAACAATCTATGTTAAAGAGCTAGATCATTTCATATTCAGAAAACATCCCCAACCTGAACTGCTTTATTTGGATAGTGATGGAAGTATTCCTGTAGACGATGTTGCTAGGTGGCATTGTAGACGTTTGCCTAGACGATGGAGATTGTGGGAGTAATAGGAAGACAGCTGCGGGCATCTGCCTCTACACCGGGCTGGACCACCTGTGTGGTGTCGTGGAGAACAGAAGCATGTCTGATGTAGTCCCTCCTCTCAGACTGCTTACAGAGCAGATTCAAGGTCAGGGAGAAAAGATTCTGCCTCTTGATTGGAGCGGCATGTGTATATTGGGATGGGCATATTGCCATCATGGCAGACAATCTATCACTTACCCTTGTGCTTGATGTAAAAAGCAAGATTCAGTTTAACCATGCAGCAGCTGAGGTCATTCAAGCAAATAGAGGGGGTCCCCTAGAACTTCGTAGGCTCTGCCGGCTCTCAGGGCCTATATTCCCACTGAAAGCTATGACCTTTTTTCCCTAGAGAATCTGCCAGTCCCAGCTCAAAGAAGAGGAAGTCAAAGTTACTTGCTTGTTTTTAGATAGAATATTTCATCTCTGAGAAATAAGCCAGAAATGAAATTTGGATTTGAAGACATTTCTTTAAATTTGATGCACTGAAAACCAAATGCAGGTAATATACTTTGCTCCATCCATAAAGCCTCAATCTCCTTGATAAGCATATGCAACAAAAATTGAAAACAAAAGGCATAAAATTACCATGGTGATGGCTAATTGTGGTGAATCTGCATATATTAGTTCACAGTAACACAAATAACACTTGGGTAGACTAACATGCTAAGGTACAGAAAGTATTGTTCCGTTTAAAATGTGAAAATCACAGTCTGTTCTGATTAAACTAACATTACAAATATTAGTAAATTAAATATTATTTAATGATGATGAAAAAAAATTAATTTTCCCCAAAGCTTTTGGAGGGTCTGGTTTAATCTTATGTTGCAGGGGCCCAGAATGTGGTTGGTCTGCTCTGCACTTGAGAAATTTGAAACAGGGTATGGATCTTTTGGGTCCTCCTGTCTCCCTCTCAGCAGCTTTTTTTACATTGGCATCTTCTCTCCCAGATGCCCAAACGTCTCCTGAGTAACTGGCCTTGTGGGAGAAACTACAGGGAAGACAAAAAGACAGGGCCTGTTTTTAAGAAGAAATCATACCCAGGAGGCTTCCACACCTGCCAACTTTGGGCAGTTTCCCTTTATGAGACCTAATTTTTTCAATGTAAAATGAGGAGAGTATGTACCTTGGATAAAGTAATGGGTATAAAGCATCCAGAACATAACAGCTATTTAATGTCACTGATATTAGTTGGTGAGAAAAGGCCAGTGCACATGAAGTAGTGGCAGAGTCAGGGAGAACCATGGAGATGAGTTCATTTGTGTTTTGGATTCTAAGTCCTAGAGAAATTCGACAAAGGAGGTCAGACTTCCTGAATAAGGGAAGGCTTGAGCTGGGCGTAGCCGGGGTAGGCAGGAAAGTACTGTGAAGCTGCTCTTGGAAGGCATTTCATGAGGGAAGGTGTGGAGGCAGAAATAGGCACGTTGGAGGGTAATGGGAGACTTAAATGATTTACATGGTGACCAGTGTTGGGGTTACATCATGGAGGGCTAAGTAGCCCAGGCACAGGGGTGTACTTATCAAGGAGGCTTAAGCTCCGAACACCTTTAAGAAAATAAATATATTCACAATTATTTTAAGTTTATGTCATGTATCTTTCCGCTTCTCCCCACCGTATCCATTTCTTTTTTTTCTCTCTTTTTCTAAATTACACTCTCATCTCTACTCTATAGTGTGCTGTTTACTTCCAAGTACAATTAAAGGACTGGGCCAAAAAGCAAATGGAGCACATCTTGCCAAATCTACCTGCAAATGCATTACATTTGCTTAACTGTGACTCAGATTTGGAATGACCTGAAAAGGAAAGGGCAATAGTGTTTGGGTGGTGACAGCACCATCCATTACCTTGCTGAGAGCCAAGAAAGGGAGCCAGTGGAACTATTTGAGAAAGGATGAACCATGAAACAGACAGTGATTCAAGATTAACAATAATTCCTCAAGCCTGCGTTGTGATTTATAAGTGTTTAAAACATTCTCACAGCCAGTAACTCATGTAATTTTCAGAACAACCCTAAGAGGTTGTTAAAGAAAATGTTGTTGTCCTTATTTCACAAGTGAGGGAGCTGAAAATGAAAGAGAAAGGGCTTCCCAAAGTTACACAGCAAGTAAATGGGGAAGGCAAACAGAGACTTAGGTTGTCTGTTATATCACTCATCGAACATCTGTGTTTACTGCTCTTGGCTCTCTCGTTCCCCTCACCTCTGTCCCAGTGGTGGACTGGAAGATGCTGGATTAGGAACAAAGTAGTTGGAAAGCCAGTTGGAGGCTGGTTTTTCTTTTTTTTTTTTTTGTGAATCAGACATAAAATGAGGAGGGACTGCAAGATTCATTTCCTCTCATGACCCCTCTGGGCTTTGTTTTTCAGTCTCCCATGTGGCTCTTTCTTGTGTCCACTCCTGAAGAATTGCCATTTCCCAGTGTTTGGCCATGATCTCCATTCTCACTTTTCATGCTCACATGGGTGATGCCTGCCATTTTCCACCCTGGCATTTATCATCAGTTCTGAATTCACATCTCCAGCCAGACTTATCTCCTCAGATCAAGATCCGTTTAAGGACACTCTCTTAACTCACAAATCTCATCCTTTCTAGCATCTTTCGATGTTTTCTGTGCTTACCCTATGAGCATTTTCAGCAGGAATTAACATAGGGAACCACTCCATTGTCTCGGAGCACTTTTACCTTGGCTTCTGAGACATAACACTTTTGGGAAGCTTTTTCTCTTTCCCTTTGCTCATTCTCCAAGGAAAAACGAGTCAATGGTTTCCCTTCATGCCTTCTCTCCTCACCCTATACATCATCACCTACCCCCAAGTCTTCAGTGACCATCTACTCAAAGGCAACTCTCACATTTACAAATCTAGCTTAACATGTTTCTCCTGATCCTCAGGTCCACAGTTCACATAATAACAAACTTTTCTCTTTGTATGGCTTCAAAGGCTCTCAAACATAACATGTCCAAAAGAGAACTCAGAATTTTCTGTTTCAAATAAGGATCTCCTTTAATGTTCTTTATTCCAATGAATGACCCTCTATAAATTTAAATCAGAACCTCTACATGTCTTCCTTGACAACTCTTGTCTCATGCACCATAACCCATCTCAGTCACCACCCTCACCTTCCAAGTAGCTCTTGAATCCACCCACTTTGTCCGATTTTTGCTGCAACCACCAAATCCTAGTTGTGTCTTGTGTGATTATGAAGAATCTCCCAATTATTTTTTTCTGGTTCACTTTTGTCTTCCTTGGTTCATTTTTACACTGAACTGAAGTGACCTTTTATCATCTCATTCTCTGCTAAGAAGCCCTTCAGTATTTCAGTGCGCTCTTCAAACAAGTCAAAGTCCTTCATGAGGCTCTACTCCATCATTCACCTCTTGCCTACCTCTGCAGCCTCATTTTGCTGTTCTCTTCCTTTCTACTCTAGCTCTCTCCCACCTCAAGGTTTTTTTGTAAAGAATTCTCACCCATTCCTCACTTATCCAACTCTTCCTTGTCTTCGCACATCCAGCTCAGAGGTTGCTTTCACAGAGGTGCTTCCCTAATCTACCCTACGTGGTCCCCTGTTCTTGTCTTCACAGTTCTGGCTTTGTGCCTTATGTAGCCTTTTCTTTAGTTTGCAATTCTATATGTGATTGTTTGATTAATAATGGTCCTCTATATTTGACTGTATGCTCCATAAGAGTAAGGACTGCTGATAATTTTTTACTTATATTCGATCTAAGGACCTAGCTGAGTGCCTGATACATAATAGGCATTTGGTAAATATTTGTTGAGAATTAAATAGGTACAACTGGATATTAGCCATCTTCACATAAATGAATATTTTGAAGGCATGCCTCAAACT
This sequence comes from Macroglossus sobrinus, assembly GCA_004027375.1. NCBI lineage: Eukaryota > Metazoa > Chordata > Mammalia > Chiroptera > Pteropodidae > Macroglossus > Macroglossus sobrinus. The sequence goes on along the minus strand of PVKZ01002530.1, from coordinate 197,991 downwards.
GAACCCATCCTCTCTCCCCTAACTTGTGCCCTTCCCCTCCTTATCCTAAAATTTTTCATTTAAGTAAATGGCCTAACCAGTCACTCCACTAGAAATTTGTATCATTCTTTATTCTTCCTTTTCTGTCCATATACAGCCACTAAATCCTATAGATTATTCCTTAATATCTTGAACCCCATCTTGCTTGTCTTAATGTAGTGAAAGAAATTTATTACATAATTCTCGTATGTAGTGAAAGAGATTCTTTTGCTTGAAATAATTACAACAGCTTCTAATTTGTGTTCTTGACTCCAGCCTTGTCTCCTAATTTCCTTTCACTGTTGGAGTCATCTTTCTAAAATACTAATATGCATAATTGTTTCCTTCTCAAAGTTATAATGGTCTCCGATTTGGGTGAAAGATAAAATCTAAAATCTGTAGCATTCCTTTCATGAAGATTGTTGCTAACAAATCCAGAAGTTACTCCTTCCTCTTTATCCCTCCTCTCTTTCCTTTCTGTGTTCCTGACACATTGATGTCATTTCTATCTTCCTCAAATGTTGCCAGGCTTATTCATGCCAATGTGTTATTGTTCATGCTCCTCATCCTTCTTAGGATGACCTCCTTGCCCACGTAGCCGATGTTTTCCTGTTTCTCTAGCTCAGCTGCCCAACATCACCTCTTCTGGGAAGCCTTTCTTGCCCACCTTAGGCATATTACACACTGATCCTCTTAGGTTCCCAAGACACATTTTATAACTTGTTCTAAAATAAGTACCAATTTCTGAGTTTGGATTCCCAGTAGAAGAGCATTTGCAGTGCTTAACCCAGCCACGACTGGCTGGCACTCAATAAATGATTTTTAAATATATGGATATGTTTAAATCAAATGAACTAATTGATTGTCAGGCATGGGACCCACACACTTAGGCTAATTTATGTAACAAGATTTATGGTAAAGCTCCTGGGAAGTCTCACGAAACTCAGTTGTAGGCAGTACAGCTAAGGCTTTCAGGGTATTAGAAAGTTGTCAAGGAGCTGCTCACTATGTCTCTTTCTCTGGAGTGTCATTCTGTCTTGTCTGCTCCTATCTGTACTTCATCTCCATTTTCCTCTTGCCTACCAGCTTTTTCTGCAAGGCTGTTATCCCTGAATCACCATAATTTTGGCTTGCACCTGGCTTTGGGTCATATGCCATTTACACAGGCTGCCAACATCTGACTTTCAGCAGTCCCTATGTCTCAGTTCAAATTATCTAGGAAATTTATTGGTTTCTGGCCAGCCAGTGGAATGGCTAGCTTTCAATTGGTCATATTCCCTGTTCTTGGTTCCATCCTCTGTTGTTAGGGGAAAAAGTCACTTGGCCCGAAGCTATTGGTTAGAGTGGAGTCTCTGAGAAAGGATGTGAGATGGGTAGAAAAATTGACTACTAAAGAAGAAACAGAATCATAGTTTGGTAATTTGCTTATCAGGACCACTGCAGCTGAGAGTGATGTGAATACCTAAAGCCATAAACAGTCTGTTCTCCAAGATTTCAGTGCCCCAGGGAGTCTGATGTCCAGCTTGGCCCTAAGTTAACTCCAGACCTTTCATCACATCTCTAGCTTTAGTGTCACAGCACCCAACAAAACAGCCTCATACATAAGACATCAAATAGAAACCAATTGGTAACTCAGCTTTTAGGTAGGGCTCAGCTTTTAGGTATTTGTTCGAACCAGGCTTACCTGTAGAAGAGCAATTCTGGGCCAGTAGTGTGCTTGGTCCTGAACAGGAATTTCTAGAGGGAGTAGCTCTAACTACAGATATACTCCAGTGAGGCCTTCTACTCCCCAGCTCTCCTCCAAGGGAATTACTGTCATAGATTTGAAAGTTTCAGGAAGTGGTATGCAGTATAAAGACCACAGTGTGGACTTGGACAGCTTTCTGTTTCATTTTTATCTACAATCTTTGCGTGCTTCTGTTTTTCCTTCTCTGATTATGCAAAGTAGTTTCCTAGGGAACACATTTATACAGCTGAGCTTTCTAAGCTTATGATGCAAACAAGTCCTGGGTTGCCCCATTCATTGCTTCCAACTGGTAAACTAGAGTGTCTTTTAATTCAAGGCATCCTGTGTCTATGGGCCATCAGATAAAGGAAACTATGGCTTTCTGTTTGAAGTCCAGATGTGATGGGATGGACGTTGTCAAATCCCATTTGGACATCTGGTTGTATGGCTTTAAGTCTAGTTCAAGGAATGGCATTTAAAAAATATTGTTTTGGGCACATAGGGGGCAGGAGAATCAGGCTCAGAAGAAGACTTCAGGAAAAATTATTAAACTTCCCAGACTCTTGGTTTCTTTCTTTATGAACTCCAGACCACAGGAATATAATGTAGGGGGTGGAACTTGTCAGAGTCTTGAACATGGCAGTTTTAATTATCAGTTGAAGAAGGTGAAGGCTGCTTTGGTTCTTCCCAGTGCCCTGGGCTGGCCAAGGGAGGCTCAACGAAACAAGCAGGAGGTCATAAACCAGCCCCCAGTGTTCTAAATGCCAAATCCATGAAAAGAAACAAGGCTTCTGATTCCAGGTTTGGAGCAGGAATGTACAAAATGAACCTGGGACATTTCATGTCAGAAATCAAGTAAACTATCAAATACCTCTATGGTCATGTTGAAAGGTGTGTAGAGCCAATGTGAAGAGGCTCCCAGTGGCCAATGGTGGACAATGCAAGCATCAGAAAGAATAATGCCCATAACAGATTTAAGTATATTTAATGTACATAAATCCACAAGTTCATTATGACACAAAAGCATAATAGAAAGAAGATGCTACAGTCACTGTCAGCTTTGGAGAATGCTAAGAAACCAACTTATTTTGAAAACTAGAAAGTAAAGGAAAAGAGTATTTATTCTTTTTTTATCTATTTAACTGTAGCTCAGGTTAGTCATATTGTTGATGAGGGAGAAGATTCCCTTTGATGAAGGGAAGTTTTTTTTTTTTTTATAAAGGTACTCCAAATAATAAATGAAGAACAGATGATAGAATTAAAATGTTGCCCTAATGAAATAATAGATCTAGGCTGTGATTATCAATGACTACTATGAAGTGTCTTTGTGGAAAGCATTTAACCTGAATCCATTTAAGCCTCCAGATTTAACTACAGCTCATGAAATACAGTGTGGGAAGAGGAACATGTAAAATGACACCATGGAGATGTAATTAGAAAAATTCACACTATAGAAGACTTTATAGGACAAATGACCCAATTTTTTCAACAACAAAATACAAAAAAAGGAGAAATTTGTTGGTTACAAGAGTCTTAGTAATCACCAACAATCACAACAAAATAGTTAAAAAAAAAAAAAAGACAGATGGAGAGCACAGCACAGGGAATGCAGTCAGCATTAATATGATGGCTAAGTGGAGAGCCAGGGAAGGGAGGAGCAATTGGGGGAATCGTTTTATGAACAATATAGATGTCTAAGCAATGTACTGTATACTTGAAACTAATTTAAATAAATTTAAAAAAAGACAGACTCTTCCCCGCCCCTCTCCCCCCCCAAAAAATAAAACCTAACCAACTCAATCAAAAAAACAAACCAACTCATAACACATTGGGAAAATGTGAACACTGACTGGATATTTGATGATATAAGAAATGATTACTTTGTTTAGGTGTTATAATGGTTTTGTGGTTATGAATTTTTAAAAATTCATATTTTTCAAAGATGAGTTTTGATGAATGATATATCTGGTATTGGTTTTAAAATAATCGAGGAAGGAGTGTAGAAGGGAATTTAGTGAAAACAAGATTGGCTATGACGATTATTATTAAAGATGGGTGATGGGTTCAGGGGTTCATTATATTGTACTTTCTATTTCCATATTTGTATAAATTTTTCCATAATAAAAAGTGAAAAGGAAAGGAAGAATTAAGACTTGGCTAGGACAGTATCAGGTTCCCTGGTGGCAGTGTTTTCAGTTTCTACAAAGTGATTTTCTTGGTTTGGGGGAAGAAATCTCAGAAACTTTTCAGTTGAAGAGTGTTTTTCTGACCACATTTATTCTGGGGGTTATTTATCTGTTTTGCTAGTTCTCCTAACCAGGGACTGTGGGAGAGGTGGCCTAACGGGCTAATCAGATCTCTCACTCTGCCTTTCACTCCTTCTGAGGAAAGCAGACTTTGTCACGGAGGAAGTACATTCTTGCTACCCTGACCATACCTGATTTTGTCAGAGAGTAGTGGTCAGCAAGGTTGTTCTAAAGTAATGTGACTAAACTATCCTATAACTTTACTTATGACCTCCAGCTATTCCTCTAGCATTTGTTTAGACCATTTTCCTTTTGTGTCTAATTTACTTTTGTATTTTGTCTTCAGGAATATCTCCTGTTATCCATTGGAAATAGAAACTGCTTCACACTTTTTTTTCTCATGTTGCTTCCATATTTCCTTAATATTTGGTAGCTACTTGTTTTTAGATGTCATTCTCTTTGCTTTTTTCATTCCTTTCCTTTTAAATCCATTCTCACCTTGCTTGGTGGATGCTGTGGTGCCTTGCCCAGATCCCATTTACTAGACTGGTCAAACCATCCCCCAGTTGCTGTGAATATTGGCTACTAATGGCTCACAACTTCTAGAGAATTGCCTTGAGGCAAAGAGTAGCTGCCCTACCAGAAAAAGTACATAGCCAATGGCTGATTTATATGGGAGGATAAAAAGCCAGCACCTTGACTCAAAGTGGGACAGTTCTACAGTGCAACTCATGCTCTAGAGCTCCCCATGGGCTCAGGCTAAAGCAGGCACCAGCTGACACATCATCTTGCTTCACTTAATACCCTGCCCCATCCTGTTTTCCTCATCCTTTTTCTTCTGAGAGGACTCCTTCAATAAATTATGTGAACTTGAACCCTTGTCTCAGGCTCTGCTTTAAGGGAACTTGACCTAAGACAGCCCACGTGCTTTCTGAATTCAGCCTTCCACTGAAAGCATCTTTCATTTCTGCTCAGCCTTTGAGAATCATACATTTTCCTCTTTGTCCATTCCATGGTTGATTTCATTGCCACCTTTGCTTTTTATCTTTTTAGAGCTTCTTGCATGTCAGAGCTTCTTGCATTTCCATGCTTCTTGCTACTCTGGAGTTAGTTACATATGCGATGCATCTTTGTTTTATAGCTGATTGAACAAAACAGAAGAGGTTTTTGGTGCTCTTCTTCTTAGCACCAAAACACCCCAAAGATGCCTTATGGGATTAGAATCTCATTCCCATGAATGTCCCTATTAGAAAATCTTGGGATTTTAAGCAGATTGAGACTCTGCCTTCCTTCTCTACTGTCTATCTTCCTGTTGGAGATGGGAAGCCTGCAGGATTGAATGAGGAGATGGAATGATCTTTCTCAAAAACTTGTTTTCAGTATAGCATCTTAGAGTGTCCCTTTCCAAGAGCTAACTAAATACTACCTCTGGTAGTAAATCTTGTGCAAGCTGTGCTAATTCTCCCAGGACACCAGAGGGCCAGTAAACAAGCTGATGAAGTCTGTATTTGGTGGTCTCCAAAGTGTAAGCTAAGCTAAGCCTATTTGGATGTTACATACTCACCTGTACTCACGATGTTCTGTGGCCAAATAGGCAGATTAAACTTTTCATAAAAGGAAGTTAAATAGCCATTATTTTTAATTAAAAAAACACCATGCCACCCTGAACAAGCCTAATCCTGGAAGCTAAGCAGGTTTGGGCCTGGTTAGTAATTGGATAGGAGACCACCTAGGAAGACCAGGTGCTGTAAGAGAAATAAATAAATAAACAAACAAACAAATAAATAAATAAATAAGGGACTGTAAGCTGACAAGTTCCTTTTTAAGTGAGGGTTGCCTCACTCAAACAAAACAAAACATTGCAACACTGTTCAGAATTTTAAATATACTACTAGCTAATATATATTAAATCAGGAAAAGCACATATTATGTAGCACTTACTAAGTTTGTTTTATGATACAACCCCTTTTTCCTTTAAGTAGGGCACCTTATCAGGCTGTCATTTTATAAAACAGTTATAACCAAGCAACAATTGATTTCAACAAATACTGTTCAGCACTTTTCATGTACATAGCACTTTGTTAAGTATTGCAGGAAGTGAGATATCATTTGCATATTAGTTAGAACTCCTCAGTTGTAAGAGATTAAGGCCTGACTTTAGCAGTTTAAGTAAAAAATGCAATCTTTTGGATCATGTGACTTGGAAGACCAAGGTGTGTCCTGGTTTTAGGTGTAGCATGGTCAAGGGGTTCAAATGACATTGTCGGATTTCTTTATTTCTTATCTCTTCTTGCTATCATCATGAGACAAGCTTTATTCCTGTGCCAACTGTCTTAGGTTGAGTTCCCAGGAAGCAGACTTTGGAATGGAGAGGTGCATGGAGATTTACTGAGGAGAGCTCTTAGAAATTATACCTGTGAGGAAATGAGAAAGACATGATTGGGCAGAGGAAGAAGCTGACCCCTGAAGCTTCTGCTAATCCTCCAGGGAGCTTTGGAAGCTTTCAGTGTTGTCCCCAAATTGAAGCAAAGAGTGTATGTCTTTGATGTCTCTATCAGCAGGTCATTGGCTACGGGTCACTCTCTGGGTTATCATAACTTTGATAAAGTGTTTCCTTGTGGCAGAGAGCAATTTCTGGTGAAAGATACAGCTCTTGAGCCATCAGCAGCCAACACCTCTGTCTGTGGGGAAAATTAGTGTGTCAGCCCTGAATAGGGTAGTTACACAGAGCACCATGATGTCCAGCAGTCAACCAGCGTGGTCCTGCCAGCTCAAGCCTAAACCATCTGACTCACTATTTCAGAAAGAGGGAGACTTTCTGTTCAGGTGATGTTCATGAAAAGAGAATTTCATTATCCAGACTGGGTTCCTACTGACTCTGTGATGGAGGAGGTGGAGATCATATGGTTAAGAGTTCTATAGTAGTTGGGAAGAGCAGTCCTCAAAAGGAGTACATACTGCATAGACCAAAAAAGAAACCAATGTCAACTATAGCCTTCTGCATTTTATTGCACCAGAGGATGAGAAAGCACATGCATAAATGATGAGTAATGATACAAAAGAGTTTATGGAAATATTCCTATAAAGTATGACCTGGGGCCATTTAGTCTTTTTATTTTACAGGTTTAGAGACAGGAATCTTATTTCTAATTTACATTTGCACTTACTACTGAATCTATATTCTACAGCATTTTAATTCTGAAGCCAGCTCTACCTATACTATAATGAGGGCTAGTCTGTTTTGATTAAGAAAAGAAGATAAAGAAATTATATAAATAAAAATAATTTTTAATCTAATGGATATAGCAGTATTCTTCTGTGAATATTGTTCTGTGACTTTATTTATTGTTCATCTAAAGATTTATTTTGCTTAGTATTGTAGTCCTCTCTTATCCGAGAAGAATATCTTCCAAGACCCCCAGTGGATGCCTTAAACCACTGAGAGTAGCAAATCTTATATATACTGTTTTTTTTCTACACATACATATTTATGATAAAGTTCAATTGATAAATTAGGCCTAGTAAGGGATTAACAACAATAACAATAAAATAGAACAATTCTAGCAATATACTGTAATAAAAGGTATGTGAATGGCTTTGGGGCCATTATTAAGTAAAATAAGGATTATTTGGACATAAGCACTGCAGTACCATGGCAGGCAATCTGATAACCCAGACTAACTGTCAGGGACCATATACAGAGAGGATATGATGGGCAAAGGGATGATTGCTGTTCTGGGCTGGATGGAGCAGGATAGGGTGAGGTTTCATCACGATATTCAGAATGGCATGACGTTTAAAACATATGAATTATTTCTGGAATTTTCCATGTAATATTTTTGGACCACAGTAGACCCTGGGTAACACTGAAACTATGCAAAGCAAAACCTGGATAAGGGGGGGACTACTAATGATACACTTGCTCATAATTGTTAAATACGTATGATTTACCAGACACTCAAGTAAGCAGTTGGTAGTCATCATTTAATCTTTGTGACAACTCATACATAAATACCATTAGTGTCCCCACTAACAGATAAGAAAACTGAGGTTAAATGATAAAGTAATTTTTCCAATGTATTATATAAATGGGATTTGACTCTTTAAAACATGGTCCTCTCCCTCCCTGCTATGTTGCCTTATTTCTAAAGTTGACATTTCTTGATTAGATCTTTTCAAAAACAAATTCTTAGTTGAAAACTTAATTCTTCCATGGTGAATTAAAGAATTTGAAAAAAGAGGATTTACTGAGATTATATCCTTTAACTTATTTCATGAAGTATCTTTATCTGTATAACAATCATGTCTTTAATGTTTTAACATTAAAATTGTTTTTATAAATGTTTTATTACAGCATAAAGAAAAACAGAAGTTAAAAAGTTAATCCTTAATACTACTATCCCTTCAAGTGTTTTTCTCTTTGTGTGTCCTTGTAGTTCTGGTTCTTAGAAAGTATATATATATTTTACTTACCTGTATCTGTGACATAACTGTTAGGTTTAACCATATGGAATTTTCAATATTTTACACCTTCTCTATGAAAAAGGTAACTGATATGGTTTAACTTAATGCTATTCAATAGCTTTAATTTATTACTCTGTATTAACATTTTCCACGTTGCTATGTAGCTTTCATACTTGTCATTTCAATGAATGTCTATCAAGTAAAAGCTCTCTTAACCATTCTTTATCTGTTGTCCTTAGCTTTTTACTATTGTAAATGAGCGTCTTCCTATGTAGACATTTCTCTCTCCTTTAGGGTAATTCCTTAGGACAAACCCTTAGTGATGGAATTGCTGGATTCAAGAAAATTAATATTTTATGCCTTTGATATATTTAGTTAAATTACTTTACAAACAGAATTTATTTAAATTGCAATCAGCTGTGTATAAATGTACTAACTTCACCAGAACCTGGTTAGCCTTGAGTATTATCATTATTTTTCATAATATAATAGGTGTAAAATGGTACTTAATGAATGTTTTAATTTGTTTTTCTTTAATTACAGCAAGGTGAAACATTTTTGCATGTTTGTTTACTAATTTTAATTCTTTCTACGTAGATGATCAGATCATATTTTTTGCTCATTCATCTATTGGGCATCTTATTTGTATATGATAAATGTGCACCTTATATAACATAGCTGTTAACTCTTTATATATTTTTAAAAGCATTTTAATCCCTTGTTTTTCTCTTAATTTGAATTGTATTATTTTCAGAGTTACAAAATAAATTTTTATAGCATTAAATCTGAAATTTTCCTGACAATTAAAGCTTAGAAAATTTAAATTCTTGCACATTATTCAAACACATTTTATTCTTTGCTACATTTTATAAAATTTAACAGTATTTAATTTTTTAATGATGTAAACTTTATTTGATTTATGGTATAAATTGAGGATATAAACTAATTTTGTTTTAAATTTGCTAATCAGATATTCCAAAATTAATTTTCAAATGTTTTTCTTTCCCTATTTTTCAGAGATGTTTCCCCTAATGGTGTCAGTACATTTGATGTGATGGAGTCTATTTCTAGAACATTTATTTGGTTCCACATTTTTTTATGGTGCCAGATGTATTATAATACCAAACAAGATGGTATCCTCAAATGATTTTCAAATTGAGAACATTTTAAATATTTACCCCCATTTTTTGCCTCTGATTTTTCTTCATAGGTTAATTTATTAATATTTCACCATTTTGATTTGATCAGTTTTGAAAATAATGTATTCATTTCCTTTTGCTGCTGTAAAATAATTCCACAAACTTAATGGCTTACGACAACACAGATTTATTACCTTCTAGTCCTCTAGCCCCCACCGGATAGAGTCTGACACTGGTCTCACCTGGTTAAAATCAAGGTGTCAGCAGGCTATGTTCCTTTGTGGAGGTTCTTGGTGAAGAATTCATTTTCTCGTTCTTTATAGCTTTTAGAGGCTGCCCATATTCCTTGGCTCATGGATCCCCTTTTCCATCTTCAAAGGCAACAGTGCTTCATCTCTCTGTTTTTCTCTTTGAGCAGAGCCAGAAAATATTTTCTAGTTTTCGGGGCTTATGTGGTTAGATCAAGCTCTAGATAATCCAGGATAATTTTCCCCTGTTACAAGGTTTTCACCCTTCATCATATCTGTGAAGTCTCTTTTACCATGTAAGGTAACATATTCATAAGTACTGGAGTTTAGAGTGTGGACATATTTGGGTGGCTGGGGCATTAATTTGCCTACAACAAAAAGCATCAGAGTTTTGTTTGGGATTCTGTTAAATCTGTGTAAAATAATTTTGGCAGAATTTGAATTTGTGCAATATTTCACTTTCCCATTCATCAGTAAGGTGTAGTTCAATCTTCATGGTGATCACCAGGTGGTGACATTTTGAGAACTGAGTGTTTTTAAAGACCCTATCTCCTTCATTGCTCTCCTTAAACCTATATTTTGTATGTTGCTGTTGTGAGCAAGACTTTTCTTTGCCCATATTCCTCCCTAGTACATTTCTGTAACAAATTACTGCTTGATGTTCTTAATTCTTCATGAAAATTTATTTCCTAATGTAATCTTAATTTGGCAACCACACTACAAGGTGAAACGTATGCTGGCAATATGTGGTATGGTGTGAATGTAGCTCCTAGGGAATCAGTCCAGCTATGCCATATTGAGAACTCTCCATTTTCATTACTTATTTGAAAAGATGCAAAAATGCTGAGCATCACGATGACCTTCAATGCTTAAGAAAGGTTGCTGAATACTACGTTTGACCTAGTTTGCTCAACATCTCGAGCAGAAGGACACCCAGCAGTCCAGGAACTGCCCTGGCAAAGGAAAGTGGCATATGGGCCTGGGGTGGAGAGGCAAAGCTTTGCCTGGGGACACTGCATGGCCCCTCTCTCCAAATGATTGATTAATTTCTACTTCAGCAGGTTGCAGTTTGCAATCTACTCCATTCAAGTTTGGTATTCATGTTGAAAGCAGGGTCATGATGCCAAGGGAAGATCTTGGGATTGGGAAACAGGAGGCCTGGTTCTAGTCTCAGCTGAGATCTTGGTTGACTCATGGTGATGAGGAGGTAATCTGATTCCTCAGGGGATCATTTCTCTTATTTGTAGTATGGGGAGTTGGACTAGATCTGTCAGTCTATAAACTGATGGAGATTTTTAAAGAGAACAAAATCCATTCGAAGAAGGAATGAAGAACCAGTCATTTCAGTTCTTACTTTTATTCTCTTTACATTGATTCTGGGGTAACATGTAGGAAGTAGAAATTCTTTTTGACCCCTTTACCCTAGAAATATCTCTGACTTTGTAGACTAATTCTCATCTCAGCCTATCAGCCCTTGTGAAGTCTTAGAATTCTTTAAGTACTGATGGTGGATTAGCCATCCCTTCTGAATGAGAGGCATGTAGAATTAAAAACACTTTGGTCTCCTGACATTGGATCCTATAGCCTGTGTTTCATAGGAAGCCTTTGCTCCTCTGCTAAGAGGAGACAGCTTATTGGTTTGTCTTCAGGATCCAAATGAAGTCTGAATGGATTTGTTTTGCCTAGGAAATCCTTCCTTATGGATCTTGTTGTGATTCTCCCCTCCCACTTGGTTTGTACATTGATAAGGTAATTTGTCTCTTCATCAGTTACTGTTTCCTTCATCTGTAGATCAGGGGCTCAGATGTCTGAAGAGCAGGGAGTGGCCAGTGGGAACCAGAGAATGACTTGAAGAAACCATGATCTCAGTCTCAAACTTATCACAGTGCTTTTCACTGAACTTCACTTGTGTCTCATCTTCTGCTTATAGTATTGGTGCTCCCTTACAGAGCCTAGTGGGAGAGTCTGATCCCACAAAAAGGGCTAGCAAAGCACTGGCTTTGGGTAAATTTTCTTCAAATGCAAGTTTTCCTTCCTCCCTCATACCTGAGATTATCTTTGTCTTCTATCATAGGAAGTGTCCAGACTGCTGTTGGAGGTGAAAGCTGACTTCTCTGATCAAAGTTACAACTTGCTGTTGTCAGAGGCATCCAGGTTGTCCTTGACCCTTTCCTAGGTTCAGCAAAGAAATGAACAATGAGCCTTCTAAGTCCCAGGAATCATGTCATAGCACTACACTGCATAATTTGCAGTTATGGCAACAACATACCTGTATTGAGAGCCTTTATAAACCAGTCCCTGTGGATACAATTTTTCCTGAAGAATACAAAATCTTGTTTGGAATTCAGGCACAGAAACGGTTAATTCTAGTGTGGTGTGTCATAAATGGTAACAATAGGTCACATATCTTACTATAGACTTGCTGTGTTAAGAAATTAATTTCTGGGAGGCCAGTTAGCCTCGTGTTGAAGAGAGACCTCAAGGATTAGAAAAACAAAACTCATGTGGTATTCTTTATTTCTATTTTGGGGGTTTAATGGAGTGCAAGGAAAATTTTTTTTAACACTGTGTAACTACATTACTTATATTAAAAAATTTGGAGTCAGATGCATTTGATTTAGGATTTCAGCTCTCTCCCTAGCTTTGCAGTCTTGGAAAAGCTTCTTAATCTCTGAGCCTCATTTATTCTGTGAAGGTTCACTGAGATAATGCACATGATGATCCTTGCTACTTGTGTGGCACTTAAATGTTAGCTCTCATTATTGCTATTATTAATGTTTTTATTGCTGTTTGAAAGATAAAGCCATGTAACAAAGGGAAGTGATATTTTGGACCTCATTCTAATCAGTCACATTAGGTTATTCAATGGGATAAAAGTGGTGGGAACCATTGTGAAAAGCTATCCTAGTGTTCAAGGAAGTCAAATAACCATACGCTGGCATGGTCACAGAGGAACCCTCAGCTTCGGAAGAACTCAGAAACTCGGGCCACAGCTGTCAGGGTGTCCCGGCCTACAGCCTGAGTGCGGACAAGGGAGAGGGACACTCTCAGAATGGCACTTCAAGGGAGGAAATCCCCTGAATGTCTCACAAAGAAAAAGGAAAAATTGATGCTGTTGTCCAACCTTGGCTTTTGAAAGGATACTGCATTAGAACATGTTAGAGCAGCAAAGAGACCTCAGTCTGAGGACCAGAGGGTCAGCGAGAGTGTTCCAGGCTGGGCTGAACCAGGGCCTCAGTTGCCAGGCCAGATGGGAATTCAGAGGTGCCAGCTGTAGCAGATGGCTGTGCCAGCAGGCTGCTAGCCTTCCTCCCAAGCTATGAAGGTGGGTGGGATCAATCTATGTGTTCTTATGCAGCCTCATGAAACTGATTGTAGGAATATGGGCATTAGTAAGGATTCCCTTAAAAAGCAGTTTTTAAAAAGAAGATGGTGGCAGAAATGAGGATTGCAAGATCTGTGTGCAAAAACACAACTTATCTTAGGGGCAGTTAGAGAAAGAGAATTGCTTTGAGGATGGGAATTGGGAGCAGGCATCTTTCATCATCATTTCATTTTAGAATTTTTTTCAATTTCCTAACATTTTACAGATGACTATCTTTTCTTGGGAATTGCCTTTCTTGTCCTTCCTCTGTTTTGGAATAACTCCCTCAGGTGAGGAGGAGAATACCTAACTTTGTCCTAAAGTTCATTTATAATCTGTCCTAAACCTTGCCTGTGACCAGGAATACAGCTTATACTCTGTTCTGGAAGCGTGGAAGGTCTTCAGGCAGACTTTTAAGTAGATTGCTAACTTAGTCAGCTTGGGCTGCTGTAGCAAAATATACAGTGGGTGGTTTAAACAACAGACATTTATTTCTTGCAGTTTTGGAGGCTGGAAATCTGAGATCAGGGTGCCAGCATGGTCTGGTTTTGGTGAGAACTTGCTTCCTGGTTTGTAGATAGTTGCCTTCTCGCTGTACCTCAAGTGACCAAGAGAGTATGAGCTCTAGTCTCTTTCTCTTTTTATGACACTAATTCCATCATGGGGACTCCATCCTCATGACTTCTGAACCTAATCACCTCCATAAGGCCCCATCTCTTAATACCATTTCATTGCAGGTCAGGGTTGAACATGAATTTTGGAGGGCCTCATACATGAAGTCCATAATAGCATCTAAGCCTTTGTTTGGAGGGTAGGGACAGACTCAGACCAATAACTACTATATTCACAGTCTGGAATTGAGGAATTGGGCCCGGTAGTCAACAGAATGCTTGCTCTGCCGCCCACTGCCTGAGTATTAATTTGGCATATTATTTACCCTCTCGGAGTCTCAATTTCCTCATCTGTAATGGCTGGGATGAAATTTTCCATACTCCATAGGGCTAGTGGGAGGAATCATGGGGATAAATTATGTAAAGCACTTTATTTATATAGTAAAGATCAATAAATGTTAATTATTCATATTATACATGTCCCAAATATATCATTATTCCTCTATATATTTATTCCTTTGCAAATAGACCAAGAAACTGTCAGAGAAGATGATTGACCGTCACAGATAGAAAGCATTTAAATAACCTCTCTTCGGTTGGGTAAAATTTTCTGCTCATGTTTATTTGCAAGGCTATCATCCAAGTTGCATGACTAGCCATGAGAGAGACATCCTGAAATAAAAGTTTTCAAGGGCAAATGGAGATAATGACACTTCTTAGAGCTGGGCTGATAAAAGCAGAATAGATAGAGGTGGAAGATTTGATAATGAGAGACTCCCAAGAGAGGACCACCTGTATTTCCTGTTCTTTCAAAGATGAAGCCATGTAGTCATAAGAGCCCCTGAGCCCCTGTCCACATATATTAAATGAGCAAAGATAGGCCTCAGTGATCCTGAAAAGCACCCTAGGTGTGTCCAAGGTGTGTATGTGTGTGTGCGTGTGTAGCCTCTGTTATGAGCACACGTCGTCTGAGCTGTGAAATAAACCATGGAGGAGTGGATCTGACTTGCCTTTCTGTTACTTCGCATCCTTTTCTGAAGCGCAACTGGCATTGTTATGATCTGAGAGGAACTGAGGGTCATTTCTGCATTAAGCAGGACAGGCTCTGAGGATAATAGCGATGACAAGCAACCCCTATTTACTGACCAGTACTACTTGTCAGGGCTATTCTAGATACTTTCTAACTCCAACCCTGACAACAGCCCTTTAAGTACTTCATCTTATGACATCTCTCTTTGTCTGGAAATGTATGATAAAACTGAGGCCCAGAGCTTGACTTATTCAAGCTCATAAAGCTTTTAAATGGCAGAGTTGCAGCTCAAACACTTGTAGTCTGAATCTAGTACCCGTTTTTTGTCCCTCGTAACTGCTGCCTCACCCCCCAAAACCCCAAATAAGAAATAGATGGTAGAGCCCTGCCTCTAGCATCCATGTGACTATAACCTGAATCCATACTGACACTGGAGTGTAGTTGTCAGTAGCTGGATGAACCATTCTGGGAACGGCTGTGGTGTTCCCCTAGATTTGGACAGTGCCTAGCATTGGCCTTGGAGGCATCCATGGGCTTAAGAGAGGCTACTATTGCCAGATACAATAGCAGTAGGGTTAAGGGTTTGATGGCATGTGCCCAGGCTCATGATTTTTAACACTATTTCTTTTTGCCTAGAGACTCAGAAGTGGGATTCAGAAGTCTGTATCCACCTGTCATCCAGATATAACTCCTTAGTCCATTCTAAGTCTGCAAAGATTCATTCTCAAAGCTTTTGGTTTGAACCAACCAAACTCCTGTAAAAATTATATTTTTATTTTTT
Source organism: Macroglossus sobrinus (assembly GCA_004027375.1). Classification (NCBI taxonomy): domain Eukaryota; kingdom Metazoa; phylum Chordata; class Mammalia; order Chiroptera; family Pteropodidae; genus Macroglossus; species Macroglossus sobrinus. Next base: position 182,364 of record PVKZ01002530.1, on the reverse strand, counting down.
ATCATTTTTAGTGTTTAGTATTATAATTAGTACTATGTCATTAATTTGTATAGTTTTTTAAATATCCCCCCACATATGTACATTTTTTTTAAATTTAAGTCACGAGTTGAAAGAAGTATATTAAAGTCTCCTATTAATGTGTTCTGTTTATTTTTCCTTGTTTTTGATGCTTCATCCTATAGCTTAAATAGTGCTTTTTTGCTCTGAATTCAGTCTCAATGTGAGATTCAGAGCCTCTACTTTCTTTTTGTTTGTATTTACCTGCATGCCTTTGAGAAGCTTTTCATTTTCAACTTTTCTGAGTCAAAATGTTTTAGATAGGTCTCTTGTATACTCATAGTTGGTTTTTGCTTCATGGCCCAATATAAGAATATAGTCTTTTAATAGATGTTTAGATACTTTATATTTATTGTTAAAGAAGATGGATTTTAGTTCTGTCATCATATTTGAAGTTATGCTTCTATTTGTTTGCTTTTTATAATTTTTATCATATGATCAGTTTTCTTTGCTTATGTGTGTTTATGGTAGTGGGGTAGGTAGTATGCTTGTGCACTTTCTGATGATTTGCGAAGTTTGTGGTCTGTTTTAATTTCTTCTAGTGTTTATGTTGATAATTTCACTTTTCTCTTTCATTTAGACTCTATTAACTTTGCTATGATCACTTTTGCTTTTATCTCTTCTCTTTTTTCATCTTTCCCCCTCCTGTATCCAGTTTTTGTTGGTTTTCTGTTTTATCAAAGTTCTAGGGTTCACTTTTATACCTTTTAATATATTTCTTACTCTTAGTTATTTTATGAAATTTAAATGATATATTTTGACCTTAGCCTAGAAAAGATCAGCCTCTTTTTATCATCTTTCTCCTTTGTCTTCCCCATCTCTTCCAATTTTTGTTAGTCATATCATTTCTATGTTATCATTGGTATGACACATACATTCTATTCTCTAAATGTAATCACCATAGTTTTCCGTCTTAGTTCTTCAATGAAATGGGTCAATGCCCATTCTTAGTCCTTTTACGATAGTTTCTCTTGGTCATTTCTAGGATTGAAATTTGATCTCTAGTAGTTTCTCTAAGAAAGGCTCATGGAAATTTATTCCTTGATTTCTTCTTGTACATTTGAAAAATATTTTCCTGTTGCTTCTATCCTTAAACAACAGTAAAACTAGATATAAAATTCTTAGGTTACGCTTTCTCTGAGGACTTTATTAGCACTTTTCCATGGTCCTCTTTGATTTAGTGTTACTAATGTTACTAGCATCATAATTTTTAGTGTTACTAGCATCATAATTTTTCTTCACTTTAAGGTGACTGGAATTTTGGCCTTGCTGCTCAAAATACAAAACTGAAAGTACTTTTTAGTTTTGAAGTGTAATGTCTTGGTGTTTGCAATTTGGTATCAATTTTCTCTGTGGCTATACCAGGCATTTTCAATCTATAGATGTATTTGTTTATTCCTTTTTTTATTGAGGAAAATTTTTCTAAAAATAAATCTTTAATATTTTAGTTTCCAGTTACTTGGTTCTCTCCTTCAGAGTAAATATTGCGATTAAGCTTATGTCGGTATGCCATTATCTGTCTTCCATAACATTTTTTTTTAATCCTTTAATGTTGTGTTTGTTTTGATCATTTTTGCCATCTGGTCTTCATTGCCCCTTTCTGTGTTTCACTATCTTCTCTCTTTTGTGCCCCTTTCGATATGGACTTCATATTTGTGATGACTTACTATATTTTCTACATATTTTCTGAGCTCTGTCCCTGCAGTCTTTGTCCTCTATTATAGTCTATTACATATCTTGGTGGAAACCTTAAAACTCTGCTTTGAGCTATTTTACTTCTCTTTAAGATTAAAAAAAATTTAAAAATTAAATTATTTTTATTTGTGGTAAAATATATATAATACAAAATTTATCATTATAATCATTTTCAAGTATTAAGTGCATTAACATTGTTTTGTAACCAATCTCGTGAACTCTTTTTACCTTGCAAAACTGAATCTCTACAGTTGTTTAAACAATTCCCCATTTCTCCTCCCCGACTTCCAGCTTCTGGCAAACAACATTCTACTTTCTGTCTCTGACTTCGATTATTTGATTAGGTAACTATAAGTGAAATCATACAGAATTTGTCCTTTTGTGTCTGGTTTATTTACTTAGTATAATGTCCTCAAGGGTCATTCATGTTGTAGTGTGTGTCAGAATTTCCTTCTTTTTAAAGGATGAATAATATTCCAGTACGTGTATATATCACATTTTGTGTATCCATTCAGTCACTGATAGATACTTGGTTTGCTTCCACCTTTTGCCTATTGTGAAAATGCTGCTATGAATGTGGGTATAGAAATATCTCTTTGAGACCCTGCTTTCAATTCTTTGAGTATGGAATGAAATTGCTGAATTATATGGTAATTGTATTTTTAATTTTTTGAGGAACCATCATATTATTTCTCATAACTACTGCACCATTTTACATCTGTACCAACAATATACAGGGTTCTATTTTTTGCACATCCTGCCAACATTTTTTACTTTCTGTTATTATTATTTTTAGTTGCAATTGTCCTATAGGTACAAAATACTATCTCATTACAAATTTGAGTTGCTTTTCCCTTATAATTAATAATACTGAACATCTTTTATATGTTTGTTGGCCATTTGTATGTCTTCTTTGGAGAAATATCTATTCAAAATTTTAACCATTTTTTTTACTTTTTTGTTGTTGTTGTTGAGTTGTGGGAGTTTTTTATGTATCCTGGATATTACCATATAATCAGGGATATAATTTGCAAATATTTTCTCTCATTCTATGGGTTGCCTTTTGACTCTTTGATGTCTACAAGTTTTAAATGTTAAGGTAGCTTAGTTTATTTACTTTTCCTTTGTTGTTTGTGCTTTTGATTTCATATTCAAGAATTTCTTGCCAAATCCAATGTCCTGCCTCCAGTTCCCAACTCAGTACCCAAGAGTGCCCACATGCTGGCCTGGCTTCCCAGTGTTGAATCCTTACGTTGTCAGCCACGTAAGTCCTTTTAGTTGTCTGATATGGACTGTTTGCCTTGCAGTTAGTTCCAGTTGCTGGGTTCTATGCCCTCTTTGAAACAGGTTTGCCTGGCATGTCGACTTTGTCCTGTCTCTGCCAGGTGATTTCTCCCATGGATGCCTTGCCATAGCAGCAGGGTACCCTGTATCAGACTCTAACCCATGTCACTCAAAAATCTTGTTCTGGAAGCAGAGCTGGGGGCAGTAGTCTTTTCTGCCATTGCCATCCACCTTTTTCCAAATCATCTCGATCTATTTTATGAGAAAACTAAACAAGGTTGGGGGACAATCATCCCTAAAAAATTCTCCAAGGAAAGTTTAAAGATAGGCCGTTGTTTAGAGATCAATGAAAAAAACTAGATGGAATTTAAATATTAAGAAGAAAGCTCTTGCCTTCAGGTAAAGTTGACATTTGCATAATAATGAGAATGACTAGCCAGATGGAATTGAGAATCTGACTGGAATTCCAAATCCTAGTGAAGAAGATTCATTTACCTGAAATGGCAAGGAGAAATATGCTAGTCAGAGGTTTGCTGCTGTCCATCACATTTAACAGATTCTGAGACAAAGAAATAGAGAGTTCACAAATAAGAGGTGATATAACTTGACATTAAACTTAATTTGGTTTGTTTTCTCATCAGCTCTTGACAGATGTGCAGTTGTGGAAATCTACAAAGGGGAGAACGATTCCCTTCTGTCAGAACTGACTGACATTGTCATCACCAGGGCTGTCATTGTCATTATTGTCATTATGTTAGAAACTACAAGAGGAAGGGAAAAGAAATTTGATGTATGACCCAAATTATTATTGAGAAAGAATGGGATCATCTAAGAGAAAAAGTAAAAGAAGAAGAAAATAAAGACTCCGAATAAACAGTTTTGTGTCTTGATAATTAAGATAGGAGACAATTAGTATCTGGATGATAGAATCAATAATTTAGAAGAAACCTTAACGTGGAAATTAAATTCCCTGAGGGCGATAAGTTTATTAGCCTGTCCCAGACTTGAGCCTGAATTCTTTTACTTTGAGGCAACAGAGTTATTCCAGGGGAGGATGGAGGAAAACTGTGATACACAAAATTCTAAGATGGCTCTTATGAACTTCTCCCCCTAGTGTATGTTCTATATAAGTTCTTTTTCAGTGTAAGCAGAACTTTTGGCTTGCTTCTAATAGAATCACTCTCATGATTATGATATATGGCAAAGGTGAAGGAATTTTGCAGAGGTAATTAAGGCCCCCCTCATTAATTGACTGAACTAATCAGAGGGGAGATTATAGTGGGTAGGTCTGACATGAATGAGTAAATTTTTCTAAAGAGAGCTTCGACTTTCTCTGGAGTCACGCATTTAAGAAACAGACTCTCTTTGTCCATTGCTGACTTTGAAGAAACAGCTGCCATGAAAGACACAAGAAAATGACTTCTGAAAACAACCCAAGGAGTGCATAAGTAGATTCTTCCTTTGATGAGCTCCTAGATGAAGCCACAGCCCTGGCCAAAGTCTTGTTTTCAGTCTTGCGAGATCTCAATCAGAGAACCCAGCTAAGCCATGCGTGGACTCTTGCTTGACCCACAGAAACTGTGAGATAATAAAATGGCTGTTATTTAAAGCTACGGAATTTGTAGTAATTTGGTACATAGCAATAGAAAACTAATACAGAAATTTATTCTTAATTAAGTCAATTGGAACAATACTATGTGCATTAACCTTTGTGGTGGGAAGGCAAGACAATGGGGATAAATAATACTTGGGTCAGATGTATATTTTACAGCCAGTTAAATGCCAGTCTAGGTTCTTCTTATCTGTTTGAGTATGTCTCCATAGGACTGATAATATGGCCTGGTCTCTGATCCCCAGATTACCACTTGTTTAGCCAATCTTTACCTTTTCAATGGAACAACTAAAACAATGTGATCCACCCAAGGCCATACTTTCAAGGCAATGACTAAGCTTATGTTAGAATTGTATCCATATATATATTTTTTATCCTTAAGCATCTTGCCTCTTGTTACTCAACTAGTTCAGTTCAAACAAAAACATTTGTTGAGCATTTACTATATTACAGGCTTCCTTTGGGGTGGGGACAGGAAGAGGGGAATATTATTGATGATTAATAGAATGGAGAGTAGAATCAAAGTCAAGGACGTACAGTCCTACAGAATTTCAGTAGCCATCTACTCTAGTAGCTATTTCACATGGCAGATTATCAAGTGTTATAACAGGTAGCAAAAGGTTGTAGCTCCTCTATTTTCTGATTTTGTGACCTTAGGAATATTACCTACCTGACCTTCATCTGAAAAATAAGGTTAATAATAATGACAACAACAATAATAAATAAGGATAATGATAATATCGATGATGTGGTATTGAGAATTAAATAAGCAAAAATACATGTAATATTGACAGTGTAGTAAACTCTCAATTTATGTTACTATTAGAATAGTATTGTTTTTTGAGGGAAATAAAAAAGAGAAGACTTACTCTGGGAAACAACCTTGTAACCTTTTAATTAAGCCTGAAGCTATTGTTAGGTAATTGAAGAAGGAAGACATGGGAAGATTCAAAGCAGAAGGACCATCAATGAAGAGAGACCCAGAGGTGGAAAGTAGACAATGAACTGGTGGACAGTGGCTCCCTATGGTCTTTTGATCATATCTACCTTTTCCTCTAAAGAGCTTGATAGTTTATTTCTTTCAGACTACAGTTTAAATTTTTGATGCTGGCCTACAAGTCTCCATTAAGTTTATTTTTCTCTCTGACTATTACTGAGGTTTGAACTGTGCCACTGAAGAGAATAAGGGCAACGGTTCCACATTTTCTAGAGAGGCACAGCCTTATCTTAGAGCAGGGCCTGTTCTGATAGCAAACTAGAGGATGTGGACTCCAGTTACCATAGCCTTTGGAGAATGGAAAGATGTACACTTTCAGGTGTGAAAAGGCCTATTAGTAATTAATTTCAGTTAGAAAAAAAGTCTTCCGAAACTCTGCAAAACTAAGTGGGGCAGGTTTCTTTTCCCGTCCTCCCTTTCTTTTATTTTTCTCCTCATTCTTGACAAGAGTCAGAGACACATATTTATACATCTAAGTTATACTAAAAAAGGGTCAGTGTTATCTTGAGAAAGAGCTTGTAGACGCTCTACTTTGAAGACTGCAAATTTTACTCCTCCTCTTACAAATGGCAGTAGACACTTCCCTGAGTCATTTTAAGGTGGATCCAAGACCCTAGGGGTAAGAATAGAAGGCTGGAGGGTAGAAATGGACACAGGAAGGAGGAGGGAGATTAGAGAGAGGAGGACATCTTGTACTCATATAAGATGGCTTGTGTGTGGGATGAAGAACAAACTGGTGGCACTGTAGAGCAATGCTCTGACAATCTTCTGAATCCTGGGGTTTAGGACAGTCCACTTACTCCTCATACTGGACTCTACCTGTATGGCCTTCCTGTACTATCAACAAAGCTCTGATGTTAATTTGGGGAGTGGGTAGGTATTGAAATTTCAGGAGACCATTGCATTTGGCATACTTTTTGGCCTCCTTATAAGCATAAGAAGATTCTTTGATAAATGAAAACTATCACAGCACCCTATTTCCTCAAACCAGTTTTGCCCTGAGTTTTAGTGCTAGAGAGCACTGATAAACTGGCAAATTTACCACAAAGTCCAAGACGTTAGAGTTAGCTTGGTGCTCACTGGGGCTGATAGTACTGCTAGTTTTGCTTGTTGAACATTACCCGGTATTTGCTTCAAAAATTATGCTTATGATATTTGCAATTTGAAAACAATGCACACAGGACTCAGAGTCCTGAGGTCAAATGTCTATCAGTGATGCAGAGTGGACCTGCACTAGTTAACTCCCAGAACTCAGCTTGCTTCTTTTTCTCCAAGGTTGGATCTCAATATCTTCCCTCAGGACACTCATCACAATTAGTAATTTATTTATTTATTGCCTGTCTTCTCTAGACTGGGCTCTGTGTCTCATCTACTGCTGTATTTTCACAATCTAGCACAGTGCTTGGTACTGTCAATGAATATGTGTTGAATGAATGAATAAATGTCAATGACAGTTCTCTGAGTCCTTGAATATGTATTGTTTAATGTGTACCTCCAGTTTTTTTAAAGTTGCTAGTTTGTGTTCAGCATGTTCCAGACCACAGGAGTGAGGGCTTGGGCTCTTTGATGTTCAGCCTCTTGCTGGACATGGCAGCTTTTTTCTCTCTTCCTACCTTCTGCCCCTCTCTTCCTTCCCAGATGGTTTTACTATTCTTCCTGTAGCTACTTTTTTTTTTTGTGACTATATCATTGGAGAGCTAGAGTCTGATAATTATTTTAATGTTCAAACCTCTTCTGCCTCTTTGGTGGAAGGCATAGAGGTGGGCTGGCTGTTTAGCAAAGGGAGCAGGAAGCGCTTCCAGCAACAGAAGGGGGCAGCTGTGGAGTGGGGCAGGAATAGATGGGATTCCCACATTTCATAAGTGATGAGTGCTAGGGAGCTCTTCAGCTAGAGTACTGTGGCCTTAGTGTAACATCTACCAGCAGCAGAAGAAGTACCATTCTCCTCTCCCTCAGGGGACCTGTAAACTTATATTGTGGGGTTCAGGTATGACTCAGTGAATATACTTAACCTTAACTAGCATTTTCCTGGCCTTAATATATTTGGACACATCTCCTTGACATGTGGATTAAAACTTAGAGTATCTCTTTCTTTGGGTGTCTAAGATACACTTGGTATGTTGGTCAGAATTCTCTAGAGAAAAGAGAACCAATTGTGTAAGTGTATATATAGTGTTTTCAGCTCTCTGGGCATCCTTTAGCCCAGCCAGATTGACACGTGACCATCAAAACTAAAAATTAACCATCAAACTGCATTTTGCCACAAAATGCAGAATAGTAGAATAGTGCCTTGGTTGTACCAGGAACTAGACCCAGTGAGAGAGAAGGGACCTCAGAAATAGGCCTCCCTACTGTAGAGCTTTTTGATGGGTGAAACATGGTGACTGCTTAGGGCTTGGGCTGGTGGTTATGGTTGTGTATACATTTGCACATCAGTTGTGCTGGAGGAGAGGGAGGCACTGTCCCAGTGATGTGTTGGTGGCCTGAGCTGCCTTTCTTAACTTCTGTAGTGTCATGCCACTTGTCACTTATCATTAAACTGTTGCTTCACAATTAACAAAGTCTTTCTGACTGGCAAGAGACTATAGGAAGAGTACTCTTCCCTGAGAACACCCAACTGGCACCGAAGCTATTTGTGATCACTGTTGTCATTGTCTTCCTGTGGTTATGATTGTTATTAATAATGATCATGATCATGATCATTAGGCCTAGGAAGAAAATAATGATAAAATGGCTCTAATTAGGCATTATAAACACATCATGTTCTTATCATTATGTTGTCTAGTGTTAATTGTAATCACTGTAATCACTATAACATTATGAACTTCAGCTTGTGCTTATATATGATCAAAGCACTGAAAGATGTGATTGTGTTAGCTTTCATGACATTCCAGCAAAAGGAATGCAGGCTTCCAAATGTGGCCTTGTGTGTTGGAGTAAGCATGAACTGAAAGGGATATAATAAAGAACTCTAGACATCAAAAGCAAAATGCACCAAAATAAACAGTGGGTAGACACGTTGTAGGAAGGTATGTCTGATGTTGTACAAAGTCTAAAACGAAATGGATTTCAGAAAGTTCAATTCCACTTTCAATATGAATTTTACCTCTGCCATTTCCCAGCTGTGTGACCTTGAGAAATTGTCTTTGCTTCTCTGAGCACAGTGATTAATAGTGGTTTATTCTGTTGCAGTTAGAGGCAGCACACATTTTCCTGTTTCACTCCTCCTTTAGTTTAATGAAATAACATAGTACAGCCTGTCATAGGGTCCTAGGTTGTGACCTCTTGGGAGGAACCAAGTGGACATTTACTCTAGCACTTGGCACAGGGCTCAGCACATGGTTGCTTTGTGCTTAATGAATGTTTGGTGAATGAGTAGAGCTATCAAAGGAGATCGCCTTATATGATTTATATATAATTAATAGCTAGGAGAGATTTTATGTAGATTTATTAATTTTTGAGAGGCCAGACTCAGAGCTAATCTCTTGGCCCCAGGCAACTTCCAGCCTTGGGCTCTGGTTGCTCTACTTCCTCACCTTCATTCAATTCTGGGTAGAGACCTCGTTGGAGTGAAGGAGGTCTCTGGGCTGTGGGCATTATAAAGATGGACACATGTGTGAAGATGCCCATTAACACCTGCCATTACAATGATTGATAATGACTTTTTTTTTTAAATTAATGCCTGATGAGTTGTGTCCCTGCTCACCCACTCACCTCTCTTCCACTGTGACTACAGCTGTCCCTTCAGGAACTTATGGCCCTTTCAAGGCCATCCGGGAGCCCAGGCCTACTCTTTAAACTTTCCTATGTACAAACATTATCTACTGTGCCTTGAACCTGGGCTCAGAGGATCTCTTGTTTGAGGAATCCTGCAGCTGGCTAAAAATGGTGTGCTCTCTCTTGGATATTTTAGTGTTCCCCGTACTGTATGATGTACACATTGATTTGCATCTAGGAGGATATGTGCTGATAAAAGTAAGCTTAGTTTTGTCCTGATTATTGGAAATTCCTCATTTCAACAATGGGGACAAACTAATAAAGTCTTAGTTGTCTTTTAGAAATACTCATCACAGACCTAACACTCGGTGGGACCTCACTTCTGCTGTCTCTGTTTAGTGCTTCATTATTCTCTTTCATGATAACCTCAAATATCTGTCTAGAAGTTAGTTTGCAATGACTTCCTTACATGACTCCCACAGGTGGAAAAGTGGAGGAGAATGATGTCCTCGGAGGGCCAGAGTCAGGCACAGCACAACCGTCACCAACTTTTCTGCTGTGCCTCCATCCCACCCCTATGCCTGCTCTTCAGCTTCTCCATAAGGAATGTTGCTTTGATCGTGTACCTGATCTCTGCGTTCGGGACTGGGCAGAGGGATGGAGGCATGAACCTGCCGAGCAGAAGTGCGAGATGGCCATAATTTCAGGCTAACGAACACTCCACAGGCTTTTTTTTTTTTTTGCTGGTTGCCAGCTCCTGGTTTTGTGTGCTGGAAACATCTTGAGCAAACACGGAGAGCATCTTGGCAGTGTCCTGCTGACCGAGGACAGGGCTGCCGAATTTGCCATCTGCCTGCAGCCTCTCTGAGGTAATTATATCAGAGCTTCTTAAGTCCTGGAACAAGGGGGATGTCAAATGCACTTTCCTTCCTTGAGGAAGGTAATTTTCATGTTCCCAGTTTTTTGGAGCTGCATATAGTTACTGTTTCCAGGTGTGAGAGGTGCGGGGAGAGAAGGTGGGGGCGTGTGTGGAGTGAAGGAAGGAAAGGGGCACAGCGGGAGGTAGGACGGGGTAGGATGCGAAGTGTGGGGAAGTGTGAGGGATGGGCTCAACTGCTCCTGAGCCCAGAGAGGGGCACATATGCTGGTTTTGGCAAATTTTAATTAAAAGATAGGCTGGAAAAATTCCAGTATTATTACTGCTCAGCTTTCAGCCTGTAGTGGCTTAATGTCTTCTTTATTAGTATAAAAGTCTCAAAGCATTTTGTTTTTTTCTCTAATTGCTAATCTGCATTAGAAAAAGGAAATGTGTCTGATAACCCTTGGAAGGAAAATGTTTTCAAAATTTGTTCAAAACAGAGCTTTATATTTTTTCCTCTGCCCTTCCTCCTATTGCTTTTTGTTTGGAGTGGGAGGAAAGGGAGATTTAGTTCCCAAATGAAGGATTGTTAATGAGATGCTTGTTTGGCAAGAGAAAGACAAAGCAAGTCTTCATTGGAAACGTTTGTTTAAATGTGGAGCTTCTCCTGGTCCCATTTCCTGGGATCTGAGTCTTACATGAGCAGCATTCAGGGCCCTTCTGGAACAGGAGAGGCAGCAGCATCTTTCTCATACTTTTGGAATTACTTATGGAATTTTTATAACAGAAGGCTAGTGCCCAAGACCACAGGGTCACTAGGGGATTGGGTTGCTGTCTAAGTGCCTCAGGTCAGGTAATGAAAGACTTGTAGACATGAAAAAGTCTGATTTGAAGCACTATGTCCATTGTTCTCACAGCAAGCGTACAAATTAGTTTTTTTTTTTTAATAATTTCATGGTTGGAAAATGTCCTTTTCTAAAGGAAAAATGATTTATCCAAGGTTGTCTAGTGATTAGGCTGACAAACTGTCACTATGTTCTTGGGACTGAAACAGTTCCTGGGACATGGGACTTTCAGTTTTAAAATGAAGACAGTCCTGGGCAAAATGGGACGAATTGGTGACCATACATGCTGGGTCTTCAGATTCAAGGACAGGATTTTTTTTCTTGTTTCTCACAGTTGCCCCTGGTATATGCACTGTTTTAATTGGCTTTATTTAGGATTTTATTATTGAGCACATAAATACTTACTACCCCACCAGCAAAGTAATATGGTGGATTTAGAGCTATACAGGAGAATAAACACACCAAATGTTAACAATACTGGCTTGTACCTTTTGAATGATTGCCTTTGAGAGATTGCATACTTAGTCCATTGCTCATTTGGAAATCTCAAATCTTGTGATTTGTTGTTAGACCTATTTTCAAGGCCATACAAGAAACATATTTTATGGTGAAATCACCTTTTAGTAATTTGCCTCTTGTTTCACCTCTCTTGTCTTCTAGTTTTGGTCATAAAATACTTTCTCACCTAGCTCTCATATGTTATTATATCCATATACCATGTTTCAGTGGTCATTTTTTATAACAGTAGAAAATCTGGCTGATTATAAATACATTTGGTATTTAATGACCATCAATACGGCTTAGTGAGTAACTAGAAGAGGTAACCCATTAATACTGAGGATATTACATACTAGTATAGTGTAATATTTGGTACAGTATTATTGAAATATAATGTAAAATTGTCAAGGATCCAGAATTTGGTTAATTAAATTAAGAATTATTATAGTACCACAAATGAAACACCAAGAAGGTTTTAGAAAAGATGCTTAGAGTAGAACCACAATCACAGGACATATACTCTAGCAATAGACCAGACATTGATTACTTAATTAAAAAATAAGCCAGCAGGAAATATCAGTTTATCTTTAAATTTAGTAGAAATATGACAAAAGCCTATGCAAGAAAACTCAAAGAAGAAGCATGAACCCCTCTGGCAAGAATATTTTATGTTTTATCACTTTTTAGTCTTACATTTCTATCGAGCATTAGATCAGGTATTAGTTGAACCAATCACAATTTTGTTAGGTTAGAAAAGGTGGAGTATTGGTAGTTCTATATGGTTCAATCTAACATAACTATTTCTATCTTACTGAAGGAGAAATGAAAATTATACCTGAGACTATGAGTTACTGGTATAGCAGGGCAGGGGACTACCTAGCCCTTCTGATCCCCAATACAGTGCTCTTTTAGTTATTTCTTCTTTGTGGCTTCAGCTTCCGTGATTGTCACAGAGTAGAAACTTTATAAATGTATGTGGTAAATTTAAAAAATGGCCACAAATTTGTTGACATTACACATCAAGAAGTGGAGCCTGCAGAAACATACAGTAAAGAAAGAAAAGCCTCTTTAATAAATGGTGCTGAGAAGACTGGAAAGCCACCTGTGAAAGAATAAAATGAGACTGTTGTCTATCACCGCACACCAAAATTAACTCAAAATGGGTTAAGGACCTGAATATAAGACCTGAAACAATAAAATGCATAGAAAAAAAATGTAGGAACTAAACTCAAGGACCTTGGACTTAAAGAGGATTTTATGAATTTGACCTCAAAGATAAGAGAAGTTAAAGCTAAAATAAATGAATGGACTACATCAAACTACAAAACTTCTGCTCAGCAAGAGAAATCATCAACAAGGTAATACAAGGGAAAATATATTTGCAAGAAATGCCTCCGATAAGGACCTTATATGTAAAATATACAAAAAACTTCGACAACTCAATAACAACAAAAATACAAATGATCCAATCAAAAAATGGGTGGAGGACCTGAACAGACACTTCTCCCTAGAGGACATACAAATGGCCAACAAATATTGGAAAAGATGCTCGACATCACTAGCTGTTAGGGAAATGCAAATCAAAATCACAATGAGATACCACCTCACACCTGAGAATAGCTATAAGCAATAGCACACGTAATAACAAATGTTGGAGAGGATGCGGATAAAAAGGAACCCTCATACACTGCTGGTGGGACTGCAAATTGGTATAGCCACCTTGGAAAACAGTATAGAGGTTTGATCTACCATATGATCTAGCAATCCTTCTACTGGGTATTTACCCTAAAGACTTGAAAACCCACATCCAAAAAGATATTTGCACACTGATGTTCATAGCTGCATTATTCACAGTGGCCAGGACATGGAGGCAACCAAAATGTCCTATGATAGATGATTGGCTAAAGAAGCTGTGGTACATATATATGATGGAATATTACTCAGCTATAAGAAGAGATTAAATATGCCATTTGTGACACATGGATGGACCTTGAAATAATCATGCTGAGTGAAATAAGCCATACAGAAAAAGTTGAAAATTACATGATATTACTTATGTGTGGGATATACGCCTAAAGTCAACAAATGAACAGGACAGACAGAGATTCAGGGACATGGACAATGGACCAGTGGTTACCAGAGGGGAGAAGGAAGAGGGGACTTAGTCGGGGAAAGGAAAAAATTATTTCTTCAGTTAAAAAAAAAAAAGTGGAGCCTGTGTCCTCAACTCTTGAATCTGGCAGTTTTGTGATTATTCTGAGACATAGATTATGGTGCAAGGGTGGAAGTGACATCATGTGAGCCCAAGGGCTGTGTCGTCAAAAGCCATGCAGTTTTTGCCTGGTAGTGTAGGAATGCTTATTCTTGTGACATTCCCCTGTACAATCCAGTTGCTACGCTATGAGGAGCCCAGATCACATGGAGGTACTTCCATATGTGGGTTCACATGTGGAGCCCAGACTTCCAGTCATTCCATCCCAGGCAGCAGATGTGTGAGTGAAGGAGCCTCCAGATGTGCCATCTCCTAGACGCTGAGTATCTCCAGCTGAGACTGTGGAAACTGTGGAGCAGAAACAAATCATCCTTGCTATGTTCAGCTTAAATTCCTGACTAGCAGCATCCGTGAGCATAATACAATGAGATTTGTTTTAGACCACTAAATTTGCAGTGGTTTGTTATCAGCAATGTGGAAAGAATGTGTACTTCTTGTCTAGGAAGTTGGGCTTCATTCTCAGTTACAAAACAGATGAGTGTTCCAAGTCGTCTGAGTTCCAGCCTACTGCTCTCTTTGCCCATTGAAGCTCCTGCTTGCTGTTGGCTGTGCAGGGGCATAAAACATGAGTATAGAAGTGACAGTGCTCCTACTTGGCTTGACGACCTGAGAGACCTGGGGAGGGTTTCTGCCTACTGTGGGAATCTCAGGCTGCAGATGCTCAGGTTTGTCAGAAATACCCTTGGAAGAAGGTGCTCTCGATTGGGTTCTGGTTGCTGCTGCAATGTCAGAGGGTTCCTCACATGTGCAAATTGTTTAATTTAAAAATAACTTTAAACATATTTTTAAAGGAGCAATGCATATTTATTATAGCATGAACTAAAAATACAGACAAGCTTAAAGAAGAAAGCAAAAGACATGTATGACCCTATCCAAAGACAAGGACTATTAACATCTCTCAAAACATTTTTTGGGGGGCATAAATCACATAACCAAGTTTATATAATATAATGTAATACATGATCATTATAATAAAATTTATAAACATTATATATACATTTTAACAGATAGGATCATACTATTTATTTGTTTTTTTTTAAACCAAATTGTTTGTAACCAAAATATTGTTGACATATTTCAATGACTGCATATAAAGTTTTAATATTTAATTGTACTGATTGTATAAGATTTACTACATGATTGCAGTATAAGTTGTTGCTTTCTCTGTTGATGGATGTTTACACTTTTTTCATATTTCTATTGTACAAATCATACTGTTATCACCTAAAGATAATGCTTAAATGTTTCAGGCTGTCTGCTAGTTCTTATCTTTTGCATATGCCAAGCATATTTCTAACAGGAAATGTTTTCTGTTATCCCCTAGGTCTGTTCCTCCCCCCCATACACTCACACACACATATACACTCACACACCCCTAGTAATTCAGTGGGAGAACATGCATAAACCCACAGGGAAATGCCACAGGAGATGGTTATGGGATCTTGAGATTAGATGTTTTCAAAAGGGAGTAAGTATTTTCTTTCTCAGACTTTGTACAAAGTTGCAGCAAACATCTGCTCCTCCAAAGAAAGAAATATTTAAAGATACTGTGAGAAGTAGGTTAAGCCAAACATGAGAGGTTTTTCCTTCCCTCACTCTTGTGTATTTGTAAATATGTTCCCTATGGACTTTGAAATTGGGAACTATCAGCCTAAATATGAAATAAAAATTGGTTGGTCAGTTAGTTGGTTTAGATTTTCTAAAATGGAGGAAATAAAATGGAGCTTTAAAATGATTTCTTCAGGGATGAAGCTCTTATTCTTTTTTTCTTTTTTTTTTTGTCTCCATGCAGAAGGTTCAAAAGGACTCCTGGTTTGTTTGTTTGTTTGTTTGTTTGTTTGTTTGTTTATTGTTAACTACAAATCAGTAGAGTATAGGTTTTTCTTGCAATAACAAACTTTACAGGACAACAGCATTGTTGCTCAGAGGAAGCATTTGGAATTTGGGAATTTGCTATAATGAGATAAAAGAAAGCTGAGAGGAGCTCTCTTGATATGGTTTAGACTTCTTCTGTTACTTTTCCAGCTTATAGTATATTCCATGGCCTGAGGCATTGACTTTGAACTGGTTGAGTGGCTAGTTTTTAGTAAGAGGGTGAATGTGGAGAGTAAATTGGAGGCAAGTTCAGGATTTGCTGCCAATCTGAGTTGTGTTAAACCCCCTTCCCATCATTTACCTGCTTTGAGACCTGGAGTGCAATTGAATCTCTTTGAACCCCAGTTTCTTATTTTGCATGATGCAGACTGAACAGGTTTGGCTTTGTGAGGGATATTAGAGGTAAACCTAAAACAATTAGCACATAATAAACAGAAATATTGGTTTCTATCCCTGTATAAGACTACCATTTTGAATGTCTTAGTAGAATGAACTGTAGAAGATGAAATTCACTGGAATTTTCCTGAGATAGTGAAAGGTATCTCTGAAGAAAAGCCTTTTTTATTTTGTATTAGTCTCAAGTATACAGTACATTGGTTAGACATTTATATAGTTTATGAAATAATTCCCTGGATTACTGTATCTTCCCTCTGGCTCTACTCATAGCCATTACCTTACTGCTGTCTGTACTGAGGGAAAGCATTTTTGTAAGAGCGTAGGGTAACTCTAGAGCCCCACTCCTCCTCTGCCCCAAGGGGCCAGGGTATGTTCTAAATATATTTTGTGTGGTGAATGGACGAGGTCGTTTCACTGGTTATTCCAGAGATGTTGAGAGAGAAACTGGGAGATTCTAGGAAGATCTGAACTCTGTGGGATAACCTATCTCTTTGTATTACCCTAAGTCTTCTGAAGTCTCCACAGATGATGAAATACTTAATTTGAGTGGTGGCTAAGGAATTAAAGAGAGCTGGGAGTGAGGGTGCTAAGGAAAAATTAAAGAGAGCTGGGATTCAGAAGCAATCAAAGCAGGAGGAAATGAACTTGTGAACTTGCAGATGTTGTGGAGAGGGCTTTTGACTGTTCTGGGCAATGGAATTGGGAATCAGGACAAGTTTAACTGAGTCTCCCAATGGCAGGCTGACTTTTGGGTTAGTTTTCCTCTTTAAGGTTGTACACCATTTGTGATTAATGTTTCTGTTTGCATCTCTTTTGGATACTGGGGGAAGACTGATTTAGCCAAATTGCTAGGAAATAAAACTTTTGAGTCTTATTTTTCTGTCTTTGAGATAGGTTAAAGAATCCTTTGGCCTGCTAACATTTTAATTACCTTGTAAAATATTTAGTGGCTTTCCCCATAAATCCTGGTGCCCTACTCAGAAATAATATAGCTGGCAGTAGGGATAGGTCAGGGCTGAATGAAATCTAAAATAGATGCAAGAAATGTTCCTGTTCATTTGCCCAGAATATAATGTCTTCCCCTTCTGACCCATTTCCCCCCACAGATCTTGGGATTGTGCTTATCTGCAAGTCTGTATTACTATTACTATGCATTTTACATTCTACAATCTTTTTTGCTCAAAGACACAGACTGTAGGTCAAGAGACAGAGTTGGATTCCAAAGCTGAGGAATAGACCACCTAGGATCAGAGACAGAGAATTGATTTCAGGTGCAGCCAACTAGTAGGGAAATATTATAATAAATATGGATAGGTAGTCAAATCCTTTCCTCTTGGACTTAACTATAGATATATATACAATAAAATGCGAATTTTCTTGATATTAACAACTTTATTATGGTAATTATTGGAAAGAAGGAGGATTAGCTTTGTGCCAGATCCTGCATTAGATGTCTAAACATAGACTATGCATGTAATAAAGGCAAGTGCTCCTAAAAGGATTATAGGAAAGTTTTCATTATAAATAACAATAAACCCCATGCATTTGGAGTTATAGCTGATAATAAGTATATAATACTGGATATAAAATGATAAACTTATGGCCTGTAATTTCAGAAAAAAACTACTAGAATAGTCATTAGAATGACTCCTTTTAGGAAGATATTACAAGTCTCCTGCAAATGCTACTGAACAGTAAAGCTATCAGCCAGAGAAGATTACTTGAGGAAAAGGAAACAAATACTTTTGATTACCCATTAGGTGTCAGACACTTAAATATATATTGTCTTCTTGGATACTTGTACTTATATAAGTATTATTTTCTCAGATAACAACATAAGGGTAAAACAGATTAAAGATTTGACTAATCTCATATGGCAAGAGAATGCAAATGGTAGGTCTGGAATTATTACCATGCCTGGTTAGTCCCTAAATGTATTCACTTTCCATCAGTCAGGTCTCTGTAGGGTTAATGCATTTGATTCATAAGATATTTTGCTTCAAAGCCAAATTTTGGGGGTAGAACAGTTACCCACAAAGAAATGAGAAGCTTCAACCTCACATTTATTGACAATTGAAAAATGTCCATCTTTCATTACTTCTCTACGTACTTTCACTACGTTTGCAAGTGTAGTAAAACAAATGGGACTTGGCAAGGTGTTTTAGAATGTTGAGAATAAAGATAATGAGTTGAAGATATTGAAGAGCAGCTGACCGACTTCGTAGAGAGGGTTTGCAGTGTCTGAATGGTAGTGGGCAAATCCCATAAACTAAACTTGTCAGTGTCCCAGATTCCGTGAGGTGCACGAAACTGATTCATATTTTGAGTTGAATAGTAATTTGTAAAGTAAGATTTTATTTCTTGTGACTATATAATGGTACTCACCCCCAAGAAAAACATTTTAGCACTAAAATAATAGATATATAGACTTTGTAAACTGAAGGTTTATTAGTGAGTAGATTCAGAAAGAATGAAATTGGATAACTACCTGGGTATTTTCTCCAGGCCACAGATGAGAGTATGCTCTGCTTAGTGACTAAAACTTTCTCATCTGTTAGAGAACAACTATAACATTCTTGTTCTTTAGTGCCATTTCTCCTAGATTCCATATAGATCTTATGCTTTTTTTTAGATTAATTAATTCACTTGTTTAAATGTTCTAAAAATATACACGCTAGTCACCTTAATTGGATCCCTACAAAGTATTGCATTTTACTGCTTTAAATATGGAAAACCCAAGGCTAATCTCTTTCCATAATATAACTCTCAGACATCATACTTATTCCAAGGTTTGATGTTAACTTTCTGTATCCGCCGTAATATACCAAAGACAGGCACATAAAACCCTGAATAGAGCTAATTTAGTCTGACCTGACATTCAGCAATGAAAGGAAATTAGGAAAATCATTAGCTAGAGATTAGAGTGTAGGGTAAGAAAATTAACATGAGATGAATTTAGAGAAAGATTTCTGTAAATAAGAATTAATTAAAGAAGGACTATAGTATATAGAAAGAGATGGACATTGCATCTTATTTTAGTCAAGAGAAAGAATTGGAAGAAATATTTCCTGGGAGAGAAGCTATGTTCCTGATTTATCATTTTCATTAAAGATGGTAATAATTTGAAGGATTCATGTAAATTAAGATTACTATTTTTAAACAAGTTTAAAAAGTATTTTTTTTCCCCCAGATCATTCAAGGGTAACATGGCATGGTTGGGATTCTGCTTATTGCAGTTATGGTTTGTTTCTCCTTATGTAATTGACAAGTATCTAAATGAGCGCTCGCTATTCATGAGGTGACTACTAGGCATTGTGAATGAACAGAATAAGGTGGTGTCTTCTTTAAAGGAGCATTTGCTTTAAATTTTATGATAAAATAGTCACCCAGGTAAGCATTATTTACAGCCCAGGGCCACATAAGCACTGTACACAGAGCGGGGCACATCCTATCATAGAGAATTGTAACATCTTAGCAGTCAGGAGCTGTGCAAGGTAGCATTACTTCAGGGTAGAAAAGTTAATCAGTCCTATTTTTCACCCAGAAGAGGAAGGGTGTTCCCTTCAGGCATGAGTCCTCCATAGGGTATTCGTTTCCTGAGGTCATTGTTTTTATTTCCAATTGGACTGCCAGTGCAGGTTCACAGCTCTGCACATAAATGGAAGCATAGATGTTTGTGTTCAAGTACTTTCCAGGAGCACACTCTGAGGTTTACAGCTGTTTAATAGTTATTGAAATTATAGCTGAGAAAAAACAAAGTTAAGGATGCATTGCATAAAGAATGTGCAGTTAATTCCTTCTTTTGAAATGCAAATGTTTCCTTCCAGACCCAAGAGAGCTGTGAACCTGGAATGAATAATAATGGCCCACAAAGATTTGTACATTGGGGTGATACTTGAGTCTATGTTGATGAACATTATTAGAAGCAGCCTTCAGAAACACCTTGTTGAGGCTGTGGAGAGAATGTGCCCAAGACTATCTTTTATCATATTGTGCAAAGTGTGGAGAGATATTTAAGTGGGCAAGTTACCTAGTCAGTAGTCTAAGCTTGCTCACTAATAACATTACATCTTTGGCTGTTTCAGGACTGTTTGTCCCTATGGTAGTATGAGCAGGAGCAGAGACAGTAATGGAAACTGAGATCTGCCACATTGATGAGTTAGTCACTACCAGGAGAAGAGACATAATTACCATTAATGAGGAGATACTTGTTAAGATGGAGAAAATGAGTCTAAATAAAATTATTTTTATTTATTAGATTATATGACTTAATTAGCCCAGATCTGTGCATAACAACATGGCAGCCACTGGCCACATGTGGCTATTTACATTTACATCTGAATTAATAAAAATTAAATAAAATTAAAAATCTAGTTCTTCAGTCATACTAGTAACATTTCTGATGCTCAGTAACCACACGTGGCTACCATAATGGATAGCACAGATATAAACATATCTTTTATTGCAGAATGTTCTATTGGATAGAATTGATTTTGAGCTTAACAAGGAGAGAATGACCCAAGCTATGAAGTCAAAAGTACATTTTCCCGAGCAATGTATCAGCACGTTTTCTCTTCCCTTCTTGCTTTACTCCATTATATTATTAGTATATCACATTATCTGATTATCTTGAGTACGAATGGACCATGTTTGCTCAATTTTGGAGTAAGGGAGATTTTCCCCATAAATCAAATGTATGGGCTTACATTTATTGATATATGTATACCTTGTATATATGTACT
Organism: Macroglossus sobrinus; assembly: GCA_004027375.1. Lineage (NCBI taxonomy): Eukaryota > Metazoa > Chordata > Mammalia > Chiroptera > Pteropodidae > Macroglossus > Macroglossus sobrinus. Next base: position 161,515 of record PVKZ01002530.1, on the reverse strand, counting down.
TCGTGCTATGTATATTTTATATATACACACACACATTCACACACACACACATTCACACACACTCCTACTGGCCTTGTAGAATATCTTAATTTAGTACTTTAGCATAGATTGTGTTAATGGAAAAATTGTGTTAACCGGAAAAATTGTGTTAACTGGAAAAATTCTGGCTGGGAAAGTTGATTGAAACTAGGAAGTCTTTTGAATAATTTGTTGATTTCAAACCTTCTTCTTCACCTACTTCCTATTATCATGGAGTTAGGTGTGGCTTTTATTAACAAGAAAAACTGAGAGTCGGACAGACAAATGGAGAAGGACAGACAATGGAGAGGACAAGTAGGGATGAACAGATGGATAACAGGAGAGACACTTATCCAGTGTGTCCTATGAGCCTATTACTTGGTCAACTTATTTTCTTTAATTCTTATAACCCCGTGAAGTAAATTTTATCTCAGTTTAATAGATGAGGAAACAGGCTCAGAGAGGGATTTCATTTGCTCAGGGTCACAGAACTAGTAGATGGTAGTGCTGAGATTCAAACTCAAGCCATCTTATTTCAAGGATCATGAACTTGTCATTCTATCCAGTGGTAAGCCATTATCTTTTTCTTTCCTGAGAGCTGACAACTAACTCTCCATCTCTTTCTGTTGTCTTAGATTTTCTTTTACTTCTTATCTCTTTCAAAAATTTTCAAGGAAATTTTGTTCTTTTTATTTGAAAATAAAGAACAATGGGTCTGAAAGTTTTTCTCTCTCTTGTTTTCTAGGTTGATTCCCTCTACCCTGCCCACCCCGAATTGCATTATACCTGCTTTTTGCTATTATAGCTCTTCTAATTTTTATTGAATTATTAAGCAGTGGTACATGCTGTTTCAGTTCACCTTTTAATGGAGGTGATTTTGTTTGGGTCTTGGATTTGCTCACTTAAAATGTGGGGGATGAGAGAAATGAGTTATTTGAGTTATTTCAGTTGGGTTATATTGTCTCCAAACTCCTTCTCACTAAATCTGCTCCATTTTCTGTTCTCATGGGCACATCTCATTTCAAATTTTGGCATTCTTCTTTTCAAAGTAAGCAGAAGTTTAGTGTGAATCTCAGTGAAGCTGCATATATCACCATTATCTAGTGACTTAATGGGAAAAGCATATACATGTACAGTTAAATGAATAATGTCATAAAAATAAAATACCCATTACCCAGTTTAAGTAACTCAGCTGTTCTAACAGTAATTTTATGGAGTGGGGAGAGCTGTACTGTTGTTTAACTTTTCAGGTGGTGTTCAGATGACAAAAAAAGGATAACCTGCAAGAGTAGTTGCAGCTATATTTGTTGATAGACTATTTAGGACAGGAACTTTCTAGATATTTGCATAAAATATCTCATATACTTCTTGCTTCTGGGAACAGACATTGCTATAGACATTTTACAGTTGATGAAACAGAGGTTCAGAGAGATTAGATAACTTGTCTAAGATCATTTAGCCAGTAAGTGGCAGAGCTGGAACCTGATTCCTCTTCTTTATCTGTCTTAGTGAGGGGTTTGGAGAAAGATCTTCACTCATTAGAATCTTGCTCGTATAATGGTTCACAAATCTGGGTCAGGAGTGTTGTGGAAATGTTTATATTATATGTAAATATTACATAACAGGGTAGGAATAATTACTCAGAGCACAACAGAAAAACTATGGCTAAAACTGTTAAGAATTAGAGCAGGATTGTATTTTCTAAATGAAAACTCTTCATGAGGCAGGAGACCTACATAGAGATAGAGGTTAGATGTTCTCATAATCGAAAAGAAAGGGAGTCCATAGTGAGCTGCAGGCTGTCACTGAGTAAGCCAACTGAGTGAATAAATACTGCAGATATCTCCATGGAATACTTTCATCTTAAAGTTCTGTGAGAAATCCCTTACAGTCCATTAGACTTCCCATGAGATGCTCAGAGCTTTCCCATTACCCACAGAGCGTTGTTCTGTTTTTAAGGCAGTGGTTCTAAACCAACGGATAAGTTGTCTCCCATGAGACGTGTGACACTCTCTGGATACATCTTCGATTGTCACAGCTGGAGAGGGTGCTACTGGCTCTAGTGAGTGGAAGTCAGGGATGCTGCTACACAGTCTACAATGCACAGAGCAGCTCCGCACAGCGAAGGATTCTCAGACTCAAAATGTCAGTAATGACAAGGCTGAAAAATCTTGCTTTAAGGTAAATAAGTCAACAGACAGTAGGCCTCTTGTTTTCTAGGTCTTGAAGACAACAGTGTGTGTGAGAGGGAGAGGTATGTCTGGAGGAAGGAGTAATGCAGACTGTCAAGCTTCATTATCTGCATTCTCTGCGTTAACTCCTAAAGAGAATTTAAGACACTTATTATGAGCTTTGAAATTCAAGCCCACACTTTCTTATTCCAAATCCAGTGATTTCCTTAGTCCCATCATCTTAATTTAGCAAGTGTTCTGTACAGTTTCATAAGAGATTTCTAAATCAGAGAATGTTTTGCTAGAAAGTAACTCAAAGTAGAATTTAAAAATATAAACAAGTGTCTTAATGACAAACACTTAGAAATGAAGGTTTCAGTGAAGATGAATCAAGGTTAAGTACCAAATTTCAACTTTCTATAACTTTTGAAAAAAAATTCACCTTTGAGAAAGTGACACAAATGTGCGAATGTCTCTATAAAAGTACAATTGACATCAGTGAGTTGGTGGAAAATTGCTCTTTGTTTTAGAACAAATATGACATAATGCTGTAAAGAAAACCCAGATTCACATTTTACTGGGGGTAAATTTTTCTACTCTTTCCTGTTTTTCTTGTAGGGTGTATAGGTAAAATCAACATTTACCTATACCTTTTTATTTTTTATATTTCAATCAAGTTTATTTTATTTTCTTGGATGAGCTTGTTATGGACTGTTCATTGGTGATGGTGGGAGGAGGTACAGGATGGCCAGATGTCACAGTCCAAGGGCTTTCTTTGTCTTTGCTGCCACAGAGGTAGACTGCTTCTTGAAAATATAGCTCTTCTCTTCTTTTTTTTCTTTTCTTTTTTTTTTGGTGTGCTCTATTTCCTGTCTTTCCAAATTAAATGAAGTCCTAGAGGGCATTTTTTTACTGCCTAGTTCACCCCAGGTCCTGCACTCTTTGCGCCACACAAGAGGTGTAGTTACTTCACTACAAGTTCCTCATCTTCAGGAAGCATCTTTTTTACTGGCACTTTCTGAGACCTACTGCTGCTGGACCTCCCCATGCTTCTTGTTATTTCTTCTTACGCAGCCTCTGCCTTCTCTCAGCTGCTCTGGGAAGCCCTTACATGAATTCTGGAGTCTGCAGAGTGAATGTGTCATGATTTTACTGAAAATGGAAGTTATGCAATTAATTCTTATTTTTGCTTTTATAAGATTTTCAGAAGAAGAAGAGATACTTACACTAGAATTCTGCTCCAATTTCAAAATATGATGGGCACACTCTTCTTTCAGAAGCATAGGTAGGGGCAAAGTGAAACACATCTGTAATTTTAAAAATATACTTTTTCACCCACATACTTATGAACAATTGTAAACATGGGGAGGATATGGAAACATTTATGTAATCTTCACCTTTATTTAGTTTTTAATTCTGGCTTCTTTTGCTCACATCTAAGTCCGTGCATCTCTGCCAGATAGCTAGGGATGTGTTTCTAATTTCTTTCAGACAGCTACATTGCTCACATTGTGCAATCACTTTAGGGCCAAGGAGGCAGGTGCTTTGACAGTCTATGTGGTATTTGCATAGTTGGTTCCCCACAGTTTCACACCATCTTGATGCTCCTACCCGCCTTATACACTGACATAACTGTAGAGTACTGGGGAATAATTCTGGGTAATAGACTACCTTTTTAAAACCGTAAGTCATGATTTTGAGTCTGTGAGCATTGCAGAGAATGGCTAAGTCACCACATGGAGAAAAGTCTTAAATGTTTGGGTTACCTGGATGTTATAAGTACTGTGTGACATTTGGTATTTTTACTCACATGACATTATATCATCACTACTACCATCTTTGAATGTCAAGGACAAGGTTATCTATGTATTCTTTTTATTATCTTTCAGAGTCACTTAGCTGCTTAGCAACACTCTAGTACATTTTATTGTCTGTCATATTGCAGGCAGAAATGCTTTGTTTGGGTGATGGATTGAGTAGTGATGGCAGTTAATATGAAAAAGATTTTTTTTAAATAAAGAGGATTTTATATTAAGTTCTGCTCAGTTGGTGATGCAAAAGTGAATAAATCATATGCATCTCACTCCAATATAAGATAGTAGTCTAGGATTTATTAAACACCTATGATGTGGCAAATATTGGGCTAGACATTTTATTTAATCCTTTTAAGAACTGTAATGCATAGGCATTATTAGCTCTGTCTTTAGGAAGTGACATCTGGGGCTCAGAGGGTAAGGGTAGAGCCCAGGCTTGGATCGATGACTTGCAACTCACACTTCTTCTACTGCAACACATTGATCACACTTCGGTAGAAGGAACAGGCATGACTACAGTTTTCTGACATATGAGTGATGGGCTGGGACTAGAAATTAAATCAGGTAGCCTCAGGGTTTCCAATTTATGTACTTGTGTTAAGGTGCCATCTAAAACTGGGTCCTAAGATTGTGGATACTATTTAAAATTCTGTCTGTGTCTGGAGGCTGGAGAGTGAGCTGCAAGGGAAGAAGGAGTCAAAGGATTAAGCACATTTGAGGTGCTTAATGCCAGGAAGACTAGAAACCAAACCGAACGTACATATTACCGACAAAGTATTGTTTCTACTTAGAAAGATATGTAAACCAATGCGTCTCTTACATATTCTTTTATAAAAACATGTTCTGTGCTTCTGATTTTCCAGTGGCTGGTATCACATTTTCTGTGGCATAGCTGTGGGAAATCTGATGCTCTTCTGTGCCACTCTGGTGGAGAATTCGACATGTGTCATGGGAGTCGGCTCTTTCCTACCATCTCCATTCTCATGGCCTCACCCAGTCAAAGTTATCTTATCTCTTGACCCTCAGGGACTTTTGTGTTGAGGCCACTGAACTATCTTCCTCATTTGCATTTGCTTTCAGTGCAGGCAGTTTGAGATCAAACTTTGCAGCATGCCATTTTCTATGTCACATGAAGATAATATGGCTGTGTAATTAAAATGTTTAGCAACACTGACATTTCTGTGTTTGCGCTAGAATTATCTTGATATCATCAGGGATTGAAGAATGCTGCCACCTGCTTGGAACATATGCATATATTTGAGTAAAGGTTAATGAGTCTATTCAGTAAAATGATTCAGGTGTGGGCTCAGGAGCTACTTTGTACATTCAAAAGTAACAGAGCTCTATGTGCTGAAAACAAGGTCAATTTTGGGTAGGACAATTTGAAGGTTCCCTTTTAGGGGGGTAGTGGGTAGAATAGTGGATTGATTAATTATTTCAGTCTTAAATATCAGACACATTTTCTATGACTTGACTAGATACTCCACCTTGCAGGTCTGTGTATAGATATTAATTCTGTGTCAAACTAGTTGTACATATTGTAGGGGAACAAATTTTCTTTTATCTTAATCTCTGTGTATTTGTCTTTGTAAAGCATGATGTTGTGAACAAAGATGGCAGCCATCGTGGTGGTATATCCACAATGACTTGGATTATATTTATTGAGTATAAATACAGGTTGATAAATTTTATACCATTTTATCACACCTTCCTCCCTGCATATCCATTCTTCATTCTCTGAAGGCCTTAATTAAATATCATGGTCAAGCTTTTGAGAATATTATAAATCCCAGGGCCTTTGGAAAAAAAATGTTATTTTCAGATATCTATTTATTGAGCCTTTTTTGTCTTTGATTTACAAAGAGCAACAGCACAGCATTGAAAATTGTTCTCTGGACAAACAAGACATCCTTCTCAAACCAAAATGGTGGCTTGACCTGAAGGAGCCCTTTGACCTCCCAGAGAAGCAGAGTAGTGAAACTTGTCTCTTTCTTACTCAACTTGCCTTACTTTGAGAAAGGACCTGCTAGTTTAAAAATAGTCATCTTTTGTTCCCTGCCTGTCAGGGCCTCTCTGCCTTCTCTCAAAAGCCAGCGTTTATTGATATTCTTTGATTGACACCTTCTTCGGTACTAAAAAAGAACAGAGAATGGGGGAATAGTCTATTTTATTGACAGGCACTGAGACCTTGTCAGGAACAATTGCTTAGCAGTCTCTATGGTGCCACTTTTGGGAAAGGGGAAAAAAAAGGACAGAATTACATATAAATGAAAGGAAAGCATATGTGACAAAGGCCAACTATCATAAAATACTGAGTTTTTTTTTTTTTAAATGAAGTCTTTAAGTTAGCAGTGTAACTTATAAAATCTGCACAGACTATCTTTCTTCCCTTGGGTTCTTAGATTACTAAAGGGTTGAGATAATGTTAGGTTTCTGGAAAATGTACATTGATGTGGGGATGTGAAGGTAACTGAGTTGAGGAAAAGAAAACCCGAATTCCTGTCTTGACATTCATCCTGGTTATTTGACTCTGTGTGGGCCACTTCACATTCCTTGGCTTCATTGATAAAATTGAGAAATCCACTCTTGTAAAGATAAGACAAGAGATAAATAGGGAAAGTCATCAGTGGGTTTTGAACAGATTATCATTTCAGGAAAATCATTTAGTGGTGGGGAGAATGGATTAGAGGTAGGGGATGGTGAAACCAAGGTTAGGGAGGCCAACTATAAAGCTAGTGTGTGGGAAGGAATATAAACACTTGAAAGAGTGGTTATGGAATGGAGAAGGACATGGATGCAAATTTCAGATGTAAAATAGAGCATAGCAACTGATGTGGGATGTTGCTGGTAAGAGATTCAGGAAAAGAAATACATTTGAGAGGAATAAGAATGAGTTTCAGTTATACTGCTTTTGAAGAGCTGGTATTGGTTTAGATGGTGACATTCTCAGTCAGAGATATGGGTGTCAAAAAGATGAGGAGTATGCGTTTATCAAGCTGGCACCTTGGTGTCTCTCAGAAAGATACATTCAAGTCTTAACTCCTGGTACTTGTGAAGGTAACCTTATTTAGAAAAAGGGTCTTTGAAGATGGAAATAATTTAAAGATCTCCAGGTGGGATCATCCTAGATTTAGGATGACTAAATTCTTGTAAGTATCCTTGAAGAGAAAGGAAAGGGAGATTTGACACACAGAGAAGGGCAAGTGAACACAAAGACTGAGGTTATGCTGCCACAGGCCAACGGACTCTAGGAACGACCAGAAGCTGGAAGAGGTAATAAAAGATTTCCCACTGGAGCCTTCAGTTGAAATCTAGCCCTGCTGATGACTTCATTTCAGACTTCTGTGCTTACGAAGTGTGAGAGAATTAAACTCCTGTTGTTTTAAGCCACTCGGTTTCTGGTAATTTGTTATGGCGGCTCTAGGAAACTAATGCAGTACTTCTCTTGAGAGCTCAGTGAATATTTTTCAAATGATGTTGCTATTGTGTTGTGAAGCAGGGGGAAATGAAGGTATTTATTCATCTTTCTTAGTATCTTATTTCTGAGAATTTTCAAAGGTGGCTTTTCCTGCGAATCAGCAGAGGCGGAAATAAAGTAGTTCAGAAGAATAAAGTTAAGGATACCTTATCAAGTGTAAAAGTGATTGAGTTATGGATTATTCTCTGTTCCCTCATTTAAGTCATTTAATTACCTCCTTTCTTCTTCCCTTCTTTCCTTTTCTCCTCCTTATTCCCCCATTCTCTCTCATTTTTTTCCTTTCCTTCTCCTCCTTTTCCTCCTCCTCCTCTTCCTCCTCCTCCTCCTCCTCCTCCTCCTCCTCCTCAGAATCTCTTTAACGACAATGTCTTCTCATTAAAAAACACAATTAATTAGCTTTAAATTTATTTTTCCATTTCTAACTTTCTATCAAAACTTATCAAAACTTATCAAAACTTTCTATCAAAACTTATTACCACATTCAAAAGTAACTAGGGCCATGTGTTTTGGTTAATGATAAAATTTTTTTTCTCTTGGGCCTTTTGAATTATTGAAAAATAACTTGCAGACTCCTAACTTCATTGCTAATGTCAGTATTTGGTAAAATGTTATTGCTTGACAGCAGGCATTCTGTTTAGACCAGTACCCAACACAGGCTATGGCACAAAGTCAGTTTCCACATATGTTTGTGACCTAATCTGCTGACTGAAGGCCTGGATTTAGTGGCTTAATACTGTGGAGTTCTTAAAGTCAATTTTCCTCAAAAGATTGGAAACATTTAAGTGTCTCAAACTTTCATGAATTTGGGAAACCACCATATAGTTGCATGTCAATAAGCATACTCTCCATTGCAAGTGTCAGAGAACCTAGGTCAACTTAGCTTAAACACAGGAAATATATTGGCTTGTGAAACAGAAATTCCAGAAGTTCTGACTTTAGGTGAGAGTTGATCAGGTAGCTCAACAATTCCAAGAGGGAACCAGTTCCTTTCTGTTTTTCTGTTTTTCCTTCCATGTATCAGCTTTATCCTAAGGTAGAATCCCCTTGCAGCTCTAGGAAGGCAGAAAGTATGAAAGACAACTACCTTTTTGTTCATTAATACCTCTGGGAAAAAATTTCTCTACCTAAGCTGTCAAACAAAAATTCTGAACATTCCTCTGATTGGGCCAATTAGGTCACACGTCTATCTTTGAATCAATCATTGTAGCCATGGGTTGTAATTACACTATAGAAAAGACCTCATGGCTGGTTTAATGACATCTCAGCCTAGCTCCTAAGCATAGGGTAACTGAGCCCCACTTTGGTTTGTCAGTCCTTAGTTTATAGATTTCAGCAGACCAGGCAGGATATGTTTGCCTGGGAAAGCGGAGAATAATAAATAGGGCTGTATTTGTGTCCAAGTATATCGCACTGGGCCATACTCTCTACTTGTATATTATACAATTTCAAGAGTGATAATTTGCAACTGACTCAAATGAGAGAGTCCCAAGACTTATTTAGACTAGCTAACCTGTGAAGCACTTCCAGCTTTATTTATGGAGGGAGACAGTTGCATACCTAGCAGTCTGATATGACCTTACTTTCTTAAATATATCATCTGTAACTGTGGGTCTATTGTTTAGAATTTTTGTGATTTGGACACTTATAACTCCTTTGGAGAATATTGCCCACCTCTTTGCTGTATATACTTTTTATTACCATGACTTCCTTTTGTATCTTTCAATTAGTAAACTTTGTTTTATTTGCCCACACCAAGGTCAGTGGATCTGAGTTTATTGTTGACCTTTGTTAATTCAGCCAATAGCCTCACTGAGCTGGAGCTGGGTTTAGTCCCACCTAAACCACATAGCATTCTACAGTGAACCAGGGTTAGAATTGATGCTGGGAGAGACTATCACAATGTCTATTCATTTTCCTTTTCTGTTCAGCTTATAACTAATATTTCACTTGCAGTCACAGAGGGCATTAGTATCTTTCTTTTGCAAATGAGAAGACAGTGAGATCACACTCCTCTAATTTAAATTATTTATTGGTCTAATCCAGATTTGTTTATATAGAGAATATTTGGAGGTACAAGAAATGTTACTGGAACCAGCATGCTATAAGAAGGTGGTTTTGATGTGTTTCGTGGAGACTCAGGGCTTCCTTGAGATGTCTGAGTTGAGATGGACAAGGAAAAATAAGCTTTGGATTGCAACTCTGCTTTACTCACAGTGCTGCTTTCTTAGATGTTTTGTGCATATTGTAGTTATATGTGCAGAATTCCATTTAAGATCAGATGCTGCTAACATGCAGGTTGAAAACCACTCCTCCATCCTAGCTCTGTGACCTTGAAAAACAAATTCCCTCCTCCTCTTTGGTCTTCAGTTTTCTTTACTTGCAAGATTAAGGGATTGAATAAGAAGTTATTGAGGTTCCCTTCTATCTTCACAGTCTATGGATTTTTAACTTTTGCTTTTGGCTAAAGTGGTGCTTATTCGTTACATGAAAACTGACAAAGTTACTACCTTAGAAGTTATTAATGTGGCACGGCTTCCCCATCCCTGTGAGTTTTCAGCTGGCTAATGCCACATGACAGTCACAAAATGCCAGCATTGCTGGTGTGGGATGGAGTTAACAGTATGAGATTTGCTAAGTGTTTCTGTGTGATCAGTGTGAAAGCAATCACATCTCCAGAGTGAGAAAGGTCAGAGCCCTGTAGCTGCCAAACCTCACCACACTAAGGGGACATGAAGGGAACAGCTACCCGCCGAACACAAATCACGTTAAAAAATGAATATCCTCTGCATTTGCAGTCTAATAGCCCCGAATGTCAAACAATATTACTTTAGGAGACTGTTAAGCCCCCTTCTCAGTGCACAGCAGTGTATAAATCCCTTCATCTCATTCGATTAATCTGAAAGACTATAGAATATGTTATTAGGCACGGAAAACAGGACTGCAGTGTAATAGCCCGTAGTGTTACTGAGCACAGAAATGGAGTCCCATTTTTTCCCTGGCCTCCGGTTGCTTGAAAGGAGGGGATAAAACCTTGTTGATCTTAGTTAATTAGTGTCCTATATGAATCAATGTTAGTGAATATATACATAAATAAAAAAATGGATTATACAGTGGATCCCAACAACCCCTATAGGATCAGAACTCTTTGTATACTAAAGAAAGGACTCTTTCTTTATCTTTTACTCCCACACTTTTAGCTCTGGAGCACACACCTGCACTTGGCAGGAAGAAGACCATAATATTAGCAGTGGTTATTGCTAGCTGGTAACATTACAAATGATTTTTTTGTTCCTATGTTTTTATATCTTATACATTTTGTAATGAGCACATATTATAATGAGAAAATATATGTGTGTTATTTCAAAATACTTTTTCCTTTGTTCATTTTAAGGTCATTCTTTTCCCCTAGAGGACACTGTCTTTTTTTTTCCATCCTGCTAAAATGGAGGAAGAAGCTACCTGAAATGCCGTGTGAAACAGATGAACTGAGCTTTGCCTAGGAAGCATCATCCTGCCTGTTCCTTTTCAAGACCTGGAGCCGCTGCAGCCTGACAAGGGGTAAGAAATGTGATAATAAAGACGATGAGCCACTCCAGGGCTGGATTTCATTTCCAGCTTAATTAAATCCTAGAAACACACCTGACCTCTAGCTTTGAAGAGCTGCCGCAAAAGCCAGGTGCCCTCATCAGCTTGGACTCGCCCCACCGTGATTGTGGGAAGCCAGCCCTCTGAAAGGAGAAAGTAAGGGAAGCAGAAGCTGCTGGAGATGAAGCCGTGGAGTCCGGAAGCAGTATTTCAGAGAAAGCCGTTATCTCCAGTGGGCGATCTGCTTGCCCTTCTGCTGAAAAGGTGAACAGCGCAGCTAACCTACAAATGTACTGAATTGAAACTCTTCCAATGGCACCCCACTGCCCTGCCACCTGTCCCCCTCCACTGGGTTCTCAACCAGCTCCCTGCCCCTACCCGTTGTGGTAAATTGGGTACAAACTGCACTTGGCTGGCACAAGTCCAGACTAGCCCATCAATAAATGAGGTTGACTAGCTCCTCCAGCATTTACAAACTCATGGCTGCTTCCAGTCCTTCAGTCACTGCTGCCACTGCTGCTGCTGTCCACAGTCTCTGTTCTATATTCCAGAGACCAGAAATTACCTGGAAATGTACAAAAAGAGGATTTATTTGATTTATTGAGCCCTATCTTAGACCTAAGAAGCAGAGCCTGAGACAGGGGTTTGGGTACCTGGGATTTATGGAGAGGGTGCTCTTAGGAGAAACCAGGAGTGAGGCAGGGGGACAGCTAAGAAAAACAAAGGGATGAGTAAGGAAATGGTCTCAGGAAACTCAACCTTGGCCTGATCCACAGGGGGCTCCAGAGCATAAACCTCACTGTGTGTGGGGGTCCCCACCTTGAGGACTAGAGTCTGGTCTGACTTAACCTCTATCAGTTACTTGCAGTGGGCCATCCCCAGGGGTGAGGACATGATTCTTTAGATCAGGGCAATTCTCTGAAGGAAAGAAGGGGCCAGTTAGAGTTCATGGCAGCCAAAATTCAGTTTCTCAGGGATTCTTGTACCATTCTATAAAGGGGCTCTGACAGTGTCCCACCATTACCCATTAACCCACAGTTAACCTGTACCACTTTTCTTTAGGACCTGAAGATGACTCTGGGAGTTAGAGGGACCCAGGTAAGTCACTTCCATTCTTGTAGAATTGTGAAGATTTTTGCAAACGTGCATAAAAGAAATGCATAGGAGATTCCTAATAACCATTGAGAAGATAAAGAGTCCTTTGACACCAAGCTGTGAATATTTCCTTCTCTGCCTTTGATTTTTGAGCATTTGGTACCTTCACAATAGCTGCCATTATATTCAGAAAGTAAGACCACATCTATCTCTTCAACTCAAGGGTGAGCTTCCCAAGGGAGGATATCCTGCCTTATTTCATGTGTAGCACAGCCACCTGTACACATGCCTTGTTCATAGTAGGCTACTAAGCAACACATGTTGAGTGCTCCTTGAATCTGGGGTGACCCTTCCTTACGTTATTATTTCAGTCAATCTCTCAACATTAATTCAATGTCTATTCATTGTGAATAGCTCGAGGGGCATCGTGTTGGCAACTGTCTTTTATTTCCTACCCATCTGTGCAAGAATTTCAGAGTCCATGAAACAGAGACAGTAGAGTGAACATTGATGCAATTCTATTCTAGCAGAGGACCAGAAAGAAAGGCAGTTACATAGGGGGTCATATAGAATAAAGGGTGGGTCTCTGGAATGAGGATACTTTGAACACCACTTATTAGTCAGTTTTTGCACCTGTAAAATGGGTCGAAGATGCTGTCTGATGAATTTACAGGCTATTGTGGAAAATTGAAGGAGACAATACATGTGAAGTCCACAGACTGTACAGAGAAAATTAACACATGTTTGAGGACCAATGATGCCTCGAAGGCAAGGATAGTAGGTAAAATGGTTTGGAATCCCCCACTGAAATTCAGGTAGTACATTCTACCTTCACCTCGTGTGTGCTCAGAATTCAGTGCCTCAGGGGAATAAAAGTGAAAAAGGGAAATCAGCATTCCTCGCTCTTTACCAACAGACCTTAGGTATCTGTATATGCTATAATTAGGGCCTCAGCTTACACCTCCAGTTTCTGAAAGTTTCCCATTTAATTTTACAAAGGACATATGCACTTTTCAATGTCTGACACCTGCTCAAGCAGGCAAATAATTGTTTTGACACTATGACAGTTGTAGAGAGTATATTTTAAAAATTTCTGAAACCTGCCAATGGGATAATTAGAGTCTAATCCTCATTTGCCAGGGCAATGAGCTCCCTAGTCCAAACGACTCCCCGATGGCATGCCAGCCACATTTTCCCAGTCTTTATTGGCTGGTGGAGATTTAGTTCCACATAATTGTTCCATTCCTCACTGATGACTGATTTTTGACCTTTAATGGTAATACCAATTATGTGTTGAGTATGTCATTGGTGGGTTTCTTGGGATAGGCATATTTATGCTAATCTCATTGCTTGAAAAATAGCTTTAATTTAATTGTTGGGCTATTCAGGACTTCACTTCCCTTGTGGAGTGACCCTGCAGGTGGCCCAAAGGTATGGGGCATGAGGCAAAGAGGAACAGGCACTCCCACTCTGGGCAAAGGTGGCCAGGAAAAGAGGAATGGCCTGAGAACTAGAGTCAAAGGAAGCAGGTAGAGAGAAAATCTGGACATGAGGATAAAATCAGTGAAAACTGGCTAGAAGTACTATCTTGTGTTTTAGGGTCAGATTTGGGAAGGATCTGAGAAATACTGGGGATGGAGGAAGTGGTGTAGTTTGCTTCCTGGACCACTGGGGCTGTACCACTATGAATCTGGGAGCTGATAGGATGGTGAGCCAGGCTAGGCAGCCTTCCAGAATCCTAGCCTTGGTCAGGGACCTCAGAGAACATATGTTTTACTTCTACCATGAAGGCCTGGATTAGTTAAATGAACTGTCTTAGGTCACATAGCTTAAAATGTTCAGTTCAGGCAAAATTTATTCTTCTGGGCTCGCCAGGAGACATAGAAGAATGCTCAGGTATCTCTAACTAGCTGCCAAACTTTTTTTTTACACAATTCTACTCTGACTTGTGATTAGGTGAATAAGGAAAATGTCTTTAAGATGTAGTGTTTCTTTTCCAAGGGGCATGTCTTGTGTCTGCTCTTTTCATATACACCAAATTGATTAATGACTCACAGAATTTTGAACCTTAGATCTGTCCATTTTAAAGATGAGTAAACTAGGACCTCAAGAGGTGAAGTGATCTACTCAAGGTCACATGGCTTATACAAAGTACAAGTAACTGGCTATTACAAAGAAGAAGTAAGAGTTGACTCATGCATTATAATTATGCTGGTCTTTCTATGTATACAGAAGACGTCAATAAAAGCACTTGTTTATGACCAAGTTGCTTGCTGTTCCTCTCTTATCAGTTCCCAGGGAAGAATGTGATGAAGGATGGAAGCACCTGATTCCTGAGTCCTGGGGTTCTGTGGAACAGATGGACACAAAGGAGAGACAATGCTCTGAAGGTGAGGGAAGTATCAGGGTTACGATAGATAGTCATAAAAGGGAGCTGATTGAAGGTGTATGTGGACTACCAAAAGTGCCCTTTCTCTAGGTGGGTGCAGCGTGCACTAAAGAGTTTGGCTTGATGAGATAAGCTTGAGTTGGATTTAGCCTCTACTCACCTGTTGGCTGGGCGCCTTTGTGCAGAGCAAAGCCTTATACACCCAGAGGTGTGGCGCTCCTCAGTGTGCTCATAGTTCATGAAAATGTGTCCTGCTCTTTTTGCTCAGCATTTGGTGAGGACTTTTATCATAGGAACTTGCAATTTACTTTAGCCTTAAGAAATCCACCTTACTTCTTGCTGGCTACAAGTTCTGTGGGGCATGGCAACTAACAGGCTTCACTAGAAGATATGAAACAGAGAGTATGTAGAGGGGTGAGATTTCTCTCTCTCTCTGTATCTTTTTTCATCTTATTTTATATGTCAATATGATTCCATATGTTTTCTCTATTCCAGAACTTTGTTAAATTTTTGTATCTGCTGATGCTTCTTCTGCCTCTTGTTTTCAGTAATAATATGAAGTTATTGACTTTTCAACCTCTTTATTACAATCAGTGGGTCTTTAATGGGACTTTTTATGGGATTTTGGGGGAGATAACTCCATGCACTTAATCCTCCATCTTGAATAGGATTCTCCTATGGCATTTTACAGTTGACTGGAAACAGTGGTCGCTTGAGATTTTCTGTGAGTTGGTCTTTAGAGGGAGCATTCTAATTGGAAGGAGGTGACAGGAAATGTAGTTTGAAAGTGTTTGCTTATAGCGAGTACACTGATTTTACATAGAATATATGATTTGACATGACTTGAGGTCATTGGAGACTATGGAGGGTCAAAAGTCAGTTATCCCAAGGTGCTGCCATTGTTTAGTAGAAATTTTACTAAGTCAGCTATTTTGTTAGATGGATGCTGGCCATCTTACAGTTGGCTCATCTATCCTGAGGAAGGAGTTAGAGAAAAATGAAGAGATTTAAATAACTGTTTTCAGGGATATAGACAACAACACTGTTCAACAATGCTGTGCAAACAACAAAGTGTGTTTTATGCAGAAGTCCAAGAAAGTTGTTCTGGTAAGAATATACAAATTACTTCTAGCAATGTCCTCAATTAGATGCTAAAATGGATCTTTCTCAATTCCTTTCACAAATGCCCCTGGTACAGAGTGAATTGTTTTCTTTCACATTCAAATATTGGAGTCTTAACTTCATTGGGACTCATTTGCAAAGAGAGACTTTTAAGGGTTAATTAAGGCTAAATGAGGTCATAGACCTGGGGCAAGCCTCCCTCACAGTTACCAGGTATAGGCTGCCATGGGAGAGCATGACCTTATAGGACTAGTGTCCTTAGAGGAAAATGAAGAGATATCAGGGATGCCTGTGCACACAAAGAAATGGCCATGTGAAGACACAATAGGAAGGCAGCTACCTGCAAGTCAAGGAGAGAGACCTCATGAGAAATGAAACCTGCCAGTACCTCGATCTTGAACTTCTAGCCTCCAGAACAGTAGGTCACTCAGTCTGTGGTATTTTGTTATGATGCCCTAACAAACTAATATAGCACCTAGGTTTTTCTGGGAGAACTTTTTGTGACACCCTCATTTAGAGTCTGTTTCAACCAAATATGATTTCCTGATATCACTGGTCTTTATTAAGGTCCAAGGTTAAGTCATTTGGGAAAATATGGTTTAATCATATACTGGTTATATACCGAGCTTTATAGCATTCTCTCAACTTAACGTTGTCTAGTCACCTGCGCCGTATTTCAGTTCTCCATGGAGATGCACTCTCGTGCTTCCAACATATTCTTTAACCTTCATAGCTCTGCATCAGTGTTGTGGCCTCTGTCCACCCCTAAATCATGACCTCTTAGTCCTAAGAAGTGCTGAATAAGTAGAGGTAAGAATAAAGAAAATCAGCTTAATTAGTGGTTGGATTTAAATCCAACTACATTGAGAGGCTGAATTTCTTCTGTGCCACTAGGGCTCTTTTTACAAAAGAGCAAAATTGTCTAAAATCATAGCCTAGTTCTTCCACATCTCAATTCCAGGCATGAACTTAGTGCTTGATTATCTTGATTTTGCTAAATGATTTTTCACAGTGACTGTTTCCTTAGAAGTCAGATATGGTGTTGAATTCTAACAGCAGAGTGTTGGCCAAAATATTCATCAATTAATGAGCATGTATCGAGTGCTGTTGTTTCTATCTCTGGATGTGGTGCTCAGGGTATACAGATCTATAAAACATGATCTCTCTTCTTAAGGATTGTTTCCTGTAGGCTGACCTGCATCAGATGATATGAATATGTCTACTTCTGAATTTTTACTGAATTTTTACTCTATATTTTCAATAGACTGGACTCAAAAGGTGTTCAACATTGCTTCCCCATTGATCATGCTCTTTCACACTCTCCTTCTTTGTTGCTGTTTGCTGTGTGGCCTGGACAATGCTCCTGGTTCTTTCTTTTATCTATGTCCGCACTGAAGCCTTTTGAGGACTCTATTGACTATCTAGTGTCACCCTGTATAGACGTAACCTTAAAAGCAAGTTATATAGTTTCTCTAAATCTCTAAGTGAAGGTAATTATTGTTCTTTTCTGAATCACTTAAAGCATTTAGCCTAGTTTAAGACATATGTAAATACTGTTTAAGTATCAGGTATGTCTGGAAGTTGCCTCCTCCTCACCTTCAAGCACAATTCAAATGTCATCTTTTCCATGAAGATTTCTCACCCGATTCTCAACTATATTTGTTTTGTTTTTCCTCTGGGCTCCTATAGTATTTCATATTTCATATTATCTGATTTGTTTAGTTATCTCCTACACTATTTTCTTAAATTGCAAGCATCCTATTTTACATTATACTGTAATCTCAGCCTATTATGAAAGTGCCTGGCACCTAGTAGGTGTTCAAACACCGTTGCTGATTAAATAATTAGGACAAATTGGTCTTTGGGGACAAGGTGTATAGGAAAGTAAGAGAGGGAAAAAAATGGAGTTAAATTATAGAACATGAGTGAAGGAGACATTTAAGGATTTAATGGTATACACTTGTTGGCTGGCTGAAAATTGATGATTATAAAATATCTAATGTGAACTGACCCAGTGAAAATTGGGTAAGTGAACAAAATTCTATTTGGGGAGACTGGCATTCTTGAGAATTGACAGAGGCTGTATCTACCATCAGCTTTAGCATTATTTTGGTTCTGCTCACAAGTGGCTATTAATGCCTGATCCTAACTACTGCAGAACCTAATATCCTCCCAAATGCCATTCTCTACAAATAGCAAAAGTATTTTTTTTAGACTAAATCCCTGAATTTCTCTCAATCTGCTGGGATGAATGTGCAATTATTATTATTATTATTATTATTATTATTATTATTATTATTATTATTTTGCCTAGAGAACATCCTTTTAAGACACAATTTTGAAAAATTTCCAAGTACCATTATTATATGTATAGGAAAAATCTTTACGTTGGAATTTATTCACCTACAATCTGAATCTTTAAAATCACTTGATTTACGTGGAGTTTATGTTATGTGCTGGGGATTTTTGTCCTGCATGAAGGAAATGGCTCAGCTATCTACTCAAAGTGAGTTTGATTTAAATATCATTATTAGGAAGCTGAACTGGTTCAGGAGACCCTGAGACTCAAAACAATTGTTTGCTCAGAACCCTAGGGACAAAGCAAGAAAACTGAATCTTTTCCAAGACCCTGGGAAGGTGTCAGTTTGGATGACAGACTGGAGGTAGTGAAACATTTTGAAACAATGTTTAAATAAGGATTATTTTTTAAAGAACTGTGGTGTGAATCACACTAATTTCAATCACACCCAGTCTCATAGGTGAGCTGACAAATTTACGTACATTATTAGTGAGATAGTTGGTTAGCTGCCATTTTTTTCCTGTTAACTGAGAAGTCGTGTTTGTTTCTATAAGGGTAAGACAGCTAAACCCAATCCTCTAGTGCTGACAGACCCTTAAGGTCAACGTTCCTTTAAACACATAGTGCTTCACTGGATCCTTCTGAATGCCCTATTCCCATTTCAGAGGTGTTGAGATTCAGACTCAAAGAAGCAATAACTGGTTTATGATCACAAAATAATATATGACTGTGATGATTGGTTTTACATGTCTATCTAGACTGTAGTCTCTAGTTATTCAATCAAATCTAGGTGTTGCTATGAAGATTTTTATGCATGTAATTCATGTCCACAATCCCTTGATTATATGTAAGGGAGATTACTATAGATGACCTGGATGGGCCTGATTCAGCTGGTTGAATGGCCTTAAAAGTAGAAATAGGGTTTCCCAGAAGAAATTTCACCTGTGGACTGTTTCAGCTCATTCCTGAGGGTTCAGCCTGCCCTTCCTATGGCCTTGTCTGTGGATTTTGGACATGCAAAACAAGTCTCAGCAATTTCATAATTTAATTCCTTGCTATAAATCTCTTAATATCTATTTTCTACTGGTTTTATTTCTTTGGTTGAATTCTGGCTGATATGGTGACAAAGTGACTCCCTGTCAAATTATAAAAGCAATACATGTATTAAGCTTTATAGTTCAAAAGATACCATCACATATATGATATTTATTAAATACAAATAGGTAAGTCAGTCAGTCATTATTCTTGTCATCACCACCATCATCCTCAGACATCATCATCTTTGCCATCCTTGTTGCCACTTAAAGCTGAGGAAAGGGTTATTACAACCTATAAGAGGCAGATCTAGGGCCAAGAACCAGTTCTTCTAAGTACAAATACATGCAAAATCAATATCTGCCTGCACAAATCTTCAAATACCTTATCCTCTGGGTTTCTGGATGCCTTCCAAAGATCATTTCCTCTACTGCAGCTTATCACTACACAATTTCTAGCTACCACATCCATGGTCATCATCAATAACTGCGTCATTTCTAAAATCTCTATTTTAATCATCCATTTAAAAAACCTCCAGGCATGACTTCTTCCAGTGGGTTCTTCTTTTTCAAAGTTCTGTTCATTTTGAAGCCCAAATTTTAGAATCTGCCCATGGATACTACCAGCTGACCCATCCAGTATCTCAAGCTGAACTGACTGGTGAAGGGCTGTCCTTGCTGAAGAAAAGATACAAAGAGTGAAAGAGGAGATTGATTCCTCAAACACGCAGTTGCCAATGCAAGGGATCAAGGATCATGAAGAATCTGGTAAACATGACACCACCAAAGGAAATTAACAAAGCTCTAATAACTGACCCTAAAGAAATAAAGCTATGAACTATCTGACAAACAATTCAGAACAATCAGAATTCAGAATGTAAATTGGTACAGCCATCATGGAAACCAGTATAGAGGTTCCTCAAAAAATTAAAATAGAACTAGCATACCACCCAGCAAGTCCACTTTTGTATGTATATATCTGAAGGAAACAAAATCAGTATCTCAAAGAAGTACTGTGCTTTCATGTTTATTACTCACAATAGCCAAGACATGGAAACAACCTTAAGTGTCCACCAATAATGTTCCCACAAGTGCGTGGGACATATATATAAAATACAATATTATTTGGCCATAAAAAACAGGAAATCTTGCCATTTGAGATAACATGCATGAACCTTGAACACATTTGCTAAGTGAAATAAGTTAGATGTGAAAATACTGTATCATTTCACTTATATGTGGAATCTAAAAAAACCCTGAACTTATAGAAACAGCAGATTGGTGGTTGCCAGTGGTTAGAGAAAGGGGTGAGGGAAATGGGTGAAGGTGGTCAAAAGGGTACAAACTTTTGGTTATAAGAAGGGTTAGGGTTAGGTTAGGGTTATAGAAGCCCAAATATAACTTCTATAAGGGGACATAATGGCCAGGAAGGTAACTATAGTTAACTATACTGTATTGTATATTTGAAAGTTGCTAAGAGAGTAAGTCTTAAAAGTTCTTAATACACGTGCGCACACATATATTGTATGATGTAAGTTGATGGATTTGTTAATCTTATTTTGGTAATCACTTTACAGTATATACATATATCAATCATTACATTGTACACCTAAACTTACCTAATGTTATATGTCAATTATACCTTGATAAAACTGAGAAAAATGAAGATAAAAATAAAAATAAAATTTAAAGTTTGCTGTATATATAGTCTGTTTTTAACATGTAGTTAGCTCCATTAAAAAAAATATAAATCAATACAGAAAAGGCAAACATCTCAATAAAATGGGTAAAAGACTTGACTTAAAAAGATCTATAAATAAGATAATGAGCATGTGAAAAACTTCTCATGATTAGTCATCTGAGAAATGCAAATTAAAACCACAAGATGATACCAGCTCACATCTACTAGAGTGGCTAGAATTAAAAAGACTTGCAATACCAAGTGCTGAAGACATGGAAATACTGGAACTCATACATTGCTGGTGGGAGAAAAACTGGTACAACCACTTTGGAGAAGTTTTGGCAGTTCCGTGTAAGGGTAGAAATACACTCTCCTATGACCAAGGAATTCTACTCTTAAGTATTTACCTTAGAAAAAGGAAAGCGTGTTTACAAAAAGACTTGTATGAAAATGTTTATAGCAACTTGATTTCTAATAGCCCAGACCTGGAAGTGACCCAAACATTTCCTTGATTTGCTTCTCAAGAGCGTGTCTTACTGTGGAAGAAATTGAAGAAATTTCAGCATAGAGGTGAGGTGGACCTTTCTGGCTTCCGTGAAGAATGGGCATCGCAAAAGGAGCAGATGACACACGTCCTTACACTTCAGACTTGTACCAATCCTTAGGTGTGGACTTGATTCCAAGTCACCAGTCTCAGTGCTTTGGTTTCTCACCTCAGTGGTCAGAGTAGAAGCCCAGAGAAATGGGGCCCCACTATTCCTGCTTCAGTTGCTGCCCTGTTTGCGACATGCTGGAGTGAAAGTTGATTGTGTGTCTCTCCGAACTTTGCATCCAGTGCTGTCACGTTGGTAATGTGAAACCAGCATGGTGGGAGAATTTACACCACAGAAATCAACCTATGCTACATTAGCACCTCTCACCTCCATGTCTCTTTGGAAAGGCGGTTGTTAAAACTTTGCTAGCACATTACTGTTTGTACCTACCCTTTCCTGCCTGGTTATTCTGCTCTGACAAAATTAGTCATTCTTTTTATTTGACCACTGTCTAGTACACATGTTTGTATCCCCAGAAATGGACTTTTTGCACTTTCATTGTCCCCTGATTCTGCTTCAGAGTCAGCAGGTGACAGCAATTTTCCTCTTCACTGAAACCTAAAAGAAGGACTTCACTTCCCCACATGGTGAGTGAGAGTGTTTCATGAGATGTTTTTTTCCTTGTTTATAGTTTTCTAAACATTCAGGCTGAACAAGTAGGAGCAACTTGTAAGGAGACATCACAAAAAATATAGGTGATTTAGGAGAAATGCATCTGGTAGGAGGGTTGAGCAAGGGTCAGCAAACTATTTTCTTAAAGAGACAAATAGTAAATATTTAAGACTTTAAAGGCCAAGAGGCAACATTGAGGCCATTATGTAGATGCTTTTATAACCATTTAAAGTGTAACCATATATTTTAAAAAATTAGCTTGTTAGCCATGAAGAAACTGGTTGGCTTGGTCTTTGGCTGCAGTTTTTCAACCTTTGCTAAGGAAAACTGACTGGAGGCATGAGGAGAAAGGCAAGGGGGTCAGGTAGGAGGCTGGAAGATGAGGGTGATGAGGGCTAAGGCTAGGATGGTGGCAGTGAAGAGGAAGGAAGAGGTTAGAGGGAATCTAAATATTATATATAATGAATAAAAAGATGAATCAAATGTGATCTAGTGGGATGGCTGCAACTTGTACCTTCGTCTTTGGGATTTACAAACATAGTAGGATATTAAAATCTCTGAGAAATCCTACAGTAAGTAAAACTGTCGTGTTCGGTCCAGCATTTCTCAGTTATTTACCCACTGAGCTCTTTATTCATGAAGTACCTCCTAAAGTCTCCAATGAAATGTACCATCAACTGTACTTTAGGTTTCACTGACTTGATCTATAGGTGCATTTTAATATAGGGAATTGAGTTGCTAAACAGGCATTTGGAGGACTGTAACTGCAGAAAGATGTAGTAACTGCAGGAAACATCTACCCCTCTTAGGCCAGTGGGAACAAAGGGAAGAGGTTGGGGTTATAGGAACCTAGCAGCTTGAACGAAGGGCACCATAGAGGTGATACAAAGCAGGAGGTGACACCTGGCTGTTACTGGTGTCCCTGAAGGGAACCCAATGAGTCTGGTTCTGGGAATGTGGAAAAGAAGGACCCAGAACAAACTGCTGCTGTTAGGGTGGAACACCATTGCTGAAGTAACATTAACGGGAATGGGAAGCAAACAGCAAAAGGCAAATTCCTTCTCCTCACTTTAGACTTGCAGTCTTCCTTCATTGGCAGATCCTAACAGGAAGCCAAATGACAAAGGAGAAATTTTTTCTGTGGATTCCAGCCTCAGAATCATAAAACAGAGAACAGGAGGGCGGATGATGCTAAGAGACAGTAGTTGAACAACCATCCCTGAACCCAACCTGCATGTATGGTCAATTTGCAATCTGTCTGGGTCGGAATGACTCAGGAGGTCTGTCCCTCCTTCTAATGGATGGAAGTCTTACTGAGACTTTCCTTTATTCTCAGATAGCAGAAGTTGTTCATTTGGGTGGAGAAAATCATGGTTTTAATTACATTTCTCTTATAATTCAAAAGAGTTTAGATAAAGGAAAAGAGATTTTGGCAAAGAGCTAAATGACTTGGCAACTTGTCCTAAAGAGTTTTTCAGTGTCCCTAGATTCTAATCCTGTGATTATGTTCTTCAATTTTTCATGTTAAGTGCAGGGATTAAGAGGTACTTCCTTTTTTTTTTTTTGCTGGTGGTAGGTACTTAGTGCAGTGGTCCCCAACCTTTTTGGCACCAGGGACCGATGCCCCTATGAGAATCTAATGCCTGATGATCTGATGTGGAACTGAGCTGGTGATGCTAGCTGGAGAGCAGCTGCAAATACAGATGAAGCTCACTTGCCTGCCACTCACCTCCTGCCTTGTGGCCCAGTTCCTAACAGGCCACAGACCGGTACTAGTCAATGGCCTGGGGGTTAGGGACCCCTGGCTTAGTGGAGAGTGTGTAGATAACAGGGCCGTGTGCTGAAACAAGGTGCACAGGAACAAAGAGAAAGAGGCACCTATTCCCCCAAGGACCCCTTCTGAGAGGCACCTTTCTGGAGGAACCGAAGCATCTTGGAGTCTTGTCTTTAGATGTTGCAGTGATTGCTGTAGAATGATTTCTTAAAGATGAAACTGCCCCAGTGTGGAAAACTGACTTAGGGCAATGAGCATAGTTTAAGGAAAGAAGACAGCTAGCTGGCTTTGAACCCAACTTAACCATTTGCTACCTGGGTGGCCCTGAGATACTCAATTTACTCTATTATAAGTTGTACCTGTCCTACCCTGTCTTTTAGCTCATTCTGGGGATCAAAAGAAATGGTGGTTAAATTTAAAAACATATTGCAAAAAAGTAAAACAAAATAAAAACACAAGAAATCAACAATGATTAGGCTTGGGCTAATTCAGTCACTTGGTTCTTGATTCTTAGGGGTCCCCAACCTCTAGCCTGCAGACCAGTACCAGTCTGTGGACTGTAAAGAACCAGGCCACACAGCAGGAGGTGAGCAGTGGGCCAGTGAAGCTTCATTGGTATTTGCAGCTGCTCCCCAGTGCTAGCATCTGTGCCTCAGCTCCACCTCAGATCATCAGGCATTAGATTTTCATAGGAGCACCTGTCCCTGGTGCCAAAAACACTGGGGACCACTGCTATAAGAGATACATATACTCATGTTTTAGTGTAGTAAGTCACATACCTCTTTGTTTACTAATCATAAATATTCTGTTTCTCATGGAGGCATTGCTCAAACTTCCCCAAACGTTAGTGTAAAGCTTGTAACAGTGAGAAATACTGAAATAAAGCTAAAGATCAGAAATCATGTAATATCAGCAGAGACTGCATAATTATACCAAGAAACTGGCATGGGGGTAATGAAATAGAGTTTAATGCTCAGGCTTTGAACTTGTTAAAAGACAAAACAAACAAAAAAAGAGAAATCTAATTTATCTAGTTCATCTAGTTCTCATTGTCAGATAAAAGACCAGTTATGTAGAAGACATATGCTTTCCCTATCATTCAAAGTGAAGAGAAATTTATTATAAATCTTGTACTTGGATAACAGTCACAGTTTGTAGGGAGTTTCTACAATACACGGTGTGGTATGAATGAATATTTGGTGAAAGGTACAGATTAGAATCTATATTATATGTGAGACAGATGAAGTATTTCCAGAGTATTTTTACTCGGGCATGTATTGTAGGAGAGTGTATTGTATTCATTTCTGATATCTTTTTTAGATTTCACATTCTAGTGCAACGTATCAATATCCTTAGATCTGTTACAATAACTATAATGGGTAAAAGTGTTTATCACTTGCACAGAAGGAAACTACTTTATTTATGTACTAAGAGCCAGTTATTTACTTCTTGAAATACTGGAATTGAAAACTAACTTAAAACTTGTTCTACTTCTAGCTAATGGTCTCTATTTTCTCCTTGCAAGATCTGGCCACACCTCAGACTCGCATACTCATTTATTCATTTGGTTTATAATTTGTTCCCATATTAGTTAAGGAGGGCCTTGAGCTTGGCCAGCACCCAGGCAAATGAATCAGGGGAAGAAACCTTGGCCAAGGACCTGTTGGATCCCAGCGGCCTTTAATGCATTCATGGGCTCTGTGCACAACTATGTCAGCTGAGCCATACCTGATACCTGTTAGTGGTATGCTGAAATACACAGACTGAAGCTGACTATAAGTTATCCAGGAAGGTAAAAGAAAAGACAAGGATAAAATCCAGAGACAATTCAAAATCACTGAGGTGGAGTGGTAAACTTTCAAGGCCAAGGAGATAAAGATGTCTAGAACTGGGCTTATATTCAAGTGATGACAGCATATTTTTTGAGCTTGAGATAGCAGTGCTTTAGTAAGCCATAATCTTACCCACTTAGGCTGGGGATTCACACTCCTTATGCTGCATCACTTGATGGATAAAATTACAAATAGACAGGTAAAGATAAACTGAGAAGCTCATTGGGTTCTAGTCATGTGTACAGATGTGTATTGTGGCCAGGTTTAAGGGTTTTGCTCAAAATCTGACATCTGTATTTCTAAATCTGTTTGTCTGTCTGTCTACTTATCTTTCTGTTCATCCATCTATCCACTCATCATCTAAATAAAATTGTATCTACTGATTCAGGAATTAATCCTAGTTTAAAATTAATAGAAATGAAAGCCAAAGCAAATGTCTTTACTTCAAAATAATTAAAGAAATGCACTTGAAATGACATAAAGCATAAGTAAACTTTGCATTAATTTATAACTATGACAAATATTTTCAAAACACTCTTATGTGCCAGGAGCTATGGCAAGAGCTAGGGAGGGTATAAAGATGAATAATACATGGCCTTTGTTTTTTAGAATTCACAGTTTAGTACAGAATATTTATATATGCATCTCTGACCTCATATCTTATCCTCTTTCTTTCACTCACTTTACTCTAGAGACACTGTACTCCTTACTTTTTCTAAAACATACCAAGCACCCCTTGCCTCAAGGCTTGTACACTTATAGCTTCCTCTGCCCCAAATGTTCTTTCCCCATATATGTACAGGGCTGACTTCCATAATTTCTTCAGATCTCTCCTAAAATGTCACCATCTCAATGAGGTCTTCCTTGAGTATCCTATATGAGATAACAACTACCTCTCACCTAGCAACTTTGTATCTCCATAATCTGAATTATTTTTCTCCTTTATTGTATATATTTACTTTTTTTATTTGCTTATTGTCTGTCTCCCCCAAATGCCAACTAGCATATATTTTTTCATGAAAATAGGGGACTTTCTTTAGCGTATTACTCTATTCATTTGTCCAGAAAAGAGCTTGATAAATAGTAGATGCTCAATAAATATTGTTAAATAAATAGGAAGGAAGAAAAAATAATGTTAAAATATGCACAGCAATGGGGAAGGGGTGATTATTTTGGATAGGAGCTATGGCTTATGAATCCTTGAATTGAAAGGTATTACTTTACTTCAAAAAATAAAGATCACATATATGGGAAAGCTACATGGCTGACTTCCAAGATAGATATACCTAACATTTCAGGAATCAAGATGCTGGTTAGATGTAATGAATGACCATATGATGCCTGACAATTATCTATTACCCTTTGCTCTTTTTTTTTCTTTTTTCTTTTTTGTTCTTTTTTTTTTTTTTTTTTTAGCCTGGGATCATTTGGAAACAAATGGAGTTGACCTCATTTCCAAAACTACTTATGAAGCCTGTTTCTGTTAACCAGGAACTAAATCTTCACTAGTGGGCTGTCTGTACTTGATTCTGTGCTCCAAGCTTTACAATTCTGACTACTGATGGGACTCCAGAGAACACTGAGCATTTTCTTTCTTGCAAAAGCCATCATTCACTGGAGACTGAGAGCAGAGAAGAACTCTAATATCCACTGGAATGGTTCAGTGCAACCCAGACTGCCAAAGAAAACAGGTGTTCAATGATTACTGGAGCAAGTTTGAGGCAGAGAATCCCAGCTGTGCTGCATGGACCATTGTGATCACTCTCCTTATAGTGCTTGTGATGTCAGACAGGTAAATGAGCACTCAGGCAGCCAGAGAAGATCTTTTGTGGAGTTTTTCATTCTTACATTCATTTAGTCAACTATTATTTATTGAGCATCTGCCTTGTGCAAGGCTTAGAGGATGACCCACTCTTGATTCAACTAGAGTATCTCTTTAGTAAATTTGTGGGATTAATCCCCCCGAGGGTTTCAGAAAGTCTTCTCTTGGAGATTGTTTTAATCAAAGAGTATTATTTGCAGGAAGGAGAAACTCATTCAAATAAGCTTCCTTAAAACAGAGGAGAACAGAGCACATGCTCTGTGGTCAGTACTCAGTCTTCTCTTTTTCCTTGGGCTTGGTTCCTGTAATGCTCAGTGCCTCTGGCCAAAAAAGGCCATTGCAGGCCTGGCTAGATAGAACTGTGCAGGAGCACTCAAAGGAGATTATCCCACAGATTGTGTGAACCATTTCAAACTCCTGGAAGAGAGTACCTGAGTAGCTCAGCTTGTACGTGGGGTCCTCATCCATCCCATCAGATATAATAAGGGGGCAAAGTTTTATGGCCCACTGTCCATTTATCAGGGCTAAGGGAGTTGATTCTCCCAGAAGGTAGAATGAGGATGTAGGGAGGGCATGACTGGCATCTCTAGTGTATACTCAATGAGCTGTTTGGAGCTAGGAACCAGTGATTTTAAATGGAACCCGAGGGAATGGAGCTGTCATTGACAGGAGCTATTAGATATAGGGGAGGGAAAATTCATATACCAAGAAGGAAGCCTGGATATCCAAGCTGAAATGATGGAAGAACTGAGGCACTGGTGGTCACCATCCAGGGACTTGCAAGGAGGCCAATATCTACTCACACTTCAATGCGTTCAATCCGACACTAGAGAGAGACATTCTTGAGAAGGGGAGCTACGGGCTTGTTCATCATTGTATTTCAAGATCCAGCAGTGCTTGAGACATTATTGATGTTTGAAACATAGTTATTGATCAAATGAATAAATGAGTTAATGAAGATACTTGAAGGAGTATCACCTCCTCTATGAAGCTTTTTAAAGATTTCCTCCAAAAAAGTCAGAATTCTCTCTTTTACTCTTCTAACATGCTAACCACATTTTATGGTCACTGTCATATGACAAATGAATCTCAATTATACTAAGTGAATTCCATTAAGTATAAAGTGGGTTCTATTAAACAAAATAAACTACATCAAACTAAAAATCTGCACAGCAAAGGGAAGAATGAACAAAATGAAAAAGCAACCTCCAGAATGGGAGAAAATATTTGCAAACCATATATCTAATAAGAGGTTAATATATAAAATATATTAGGAACTCACACAACTCATTGGCAAAATAAAATAAAACAGTCTGATTAAAAAATGAGCAAAAGACCTGAATAGACATTTTTCAAAGAAGACATACAAATGGTCAACAGGTACATGAAAAGGTCCCCTATATCATTTATCATCAGGGAAATGCAAATAAAAACCACAGTGAAATATCACCTCATACCTGTTAGGATGACTACTATGAAAAAGACAAGAGATAAAAAGTATTGGTGAGGATGTGGGGAAAAGGGAACCCTTAAGCACTATTGATGGTCATATATATTGGTATAGCCAATGAGGAGAACACAATAGAGGTTCTTTGAAAATTAAAGACAGAACTACCATATGATTCAGCCATTCTACTTCTGGGTATTTATTTGAAAGAAACAAGATCAGTATCTCAAACGGATATCTGCACTCCTATGTTCATTGCAGCATTTTTCATACTAGCCAAGATATGGAAAGGACCTGTGTCCATCAAAAGACAAATGTGTAAAGAAAATGTGATATATACATACACACATGCATACAATGGAATATTATTCAGGCATAAAAAGAAAGAAATTCTGTCATTTGTGATAACATGGGTGAATCTGGAATGCATTATGCTAAGTGAAATAAGCCAGACAGAAAGACAAATACTGTATGATCTCATTTATATGTGGAATCTAAAAACATCAATTTCACAGGAGCAAAGGGTAGAATGATGATTGCCAGGGGCTGGGGATAAGGCAAGTGGAAAGATACTAGTTATAGGATACCAGCTTTCAACTATAAGATGGGTAGGTTCTGGGGAACTAATGCACAGCTTGGTGGCCATTGTTAATGATACTGCATTGTGTCCATAAGATTTGCTAAGAGGGTAAACCTTAAATGTTCTCAACTCACACACACACACACACACACACACACACACACACACACACAGTAACTATGAGATGGTGGATGTGCTAATCAGCTTGATTGTGGTAATAATTTTACATTGTTTATGTATATAAAATAATCACGTACATTTTAAATATATATATGTATGTATATATATATTATTTTATTTGTCAATTATACCTCAGTAAAGCTGAAAAAACAAAAAAGCGGGTTCTATTAATCTTAGAATTTCCAACTTTGAGCAGAGTGCCTGGCCACTTAAGAGCTTCTTAATAATCGACCTTTGAATAAATATTACATTTGCCTTTTGATGATCTTGACCCAAAGCCTTATTTTTTGATAAAAATTGAATTTTTCTAATAATGAAACACTACTATATTTGTTATAGTTATAAAAAATAAGGAAAACAAAAAGGAAATATAATCTCACATTTTGGTATATTTATAAATTAATGTCTTTAGGAGAGATAAAATTAATTATTATATGTATGTACATATACATGTATTTAGTATACACAAAATGAACATTTTTCTATATCTAATTTTTCTTCAAACTGATGTCTATAGTATATTTTATCATTTGTATATAATAAAACTTTTTTTTATGTTTCTTTATTATTGGACTTATAGGATATTTCCAGGTTTTACATTCCTAAATAATCAATTCCTTATAAAAATTTTCTTTGTGTCTTCTTCTAGGTGCATTTCCCAAAGCAGAATTATGAGATCAATGAGCATGCATATTAAGTGGGGTTCTTGATAATTATTGTCAGCCACCTCTATGGAGGGTGAATCAGTTTTCATGATGCCAGTTGTGTATGATCATGTCTGTTTCCCCACAGTCTCATCACCAGATGGAATTATAATTTTAGAAGATGTCAGTTTGATCCAAGACCCCACTTACTATGAACAATGCAGAAACCCTGGATTGTCCTGGGAGCAATGTCTCTGGCTAAAGGTAAGAAGGTTGTGGCTGGGCCGAGGTGAAAACATGACAGTTCATGCTCTTAAGCAACTTAGAGTCTTTGGGGTTAGAAATATTTGATAAACAGCTCATTTTAAAGCAAAGGCAGAATAAAAATATCAACCCTAGAGAGTCAGTGGGAAGCCAGGCACAGACTGCTCATGTGCAGGAGGCTTGGACGTGGGTCATTTCTCAAGGTGCTGTTGCAAGAAACACAAGATAGGCCAGACAGATGCTCTAGTCTAGTGTGATCTTGACAGCAGGGGACAGATGTCTTGTTCAGGGACATCTTTGGAAGTTCATCACTTGTCAAGAATGACAGATAAAGACTAGGATCATTGGGAGGCCACTTGACTCTGCAGGGCCTTGGACTGTGGGTTTATGATGCTGCTTAGAAGGGAGGGGCAGCTTGGGCACCCTGGCTTGATAAGACACAGCCCAGGGCCTGGGCTGCCTCACAGAAGGTGTTCAAATGGGAGTGAATAGGAAACCCGAGGCTATGGTTTCATGTGGAGCAGGGCTGGGGCTGAATTTCTTAGGAGGGGTTCATATTTATAGGCTTGGGGTAAAAATCATCCCAGTGTGAAGATAGTGAATATTAAGAGACAAAAGAGATAAACATCAGCCCTAGAGAAGAGTAAACTCAGCATCATGTCTTATTTTCTCTTTCCCTTCTTCAAATCCATCCCATCTCTACCCACTCCAAATACTTAACTTGTTAGGTCAAATGGTCAAATGATCTCTAAATTCCTTGTCTTCTTATAGACCAAGCTTGGGGTTCCAACTTCCCCAACCATTGCTGTTTATCAAAGTATTTTCCTAAGCAAAAAATCACTTTCTCATAAAAGGATGTTCAGTTGCGGCTATTCAAATGAGTATTTTAATCCCAAGAAACAGAGATCTTGGCCCAACCCAGATTTGCAACAGACACTAGATTTCCTCAGGCCCCTTGGCTGAAGCCCTCGCCGAGGGCACAGGGCTCCTTGAAACCGTGTGCTGGCCTAGGCCGGGAAAATCTTGAAGATATTCTTTGTTTGGGCACCAACCCCTCCTAAATTAGGAGAAGTCTGGTCTGGCTTTTGGGAGGCAGTCACTCCTGAGAGAAGTGGAGGGGGCCTGCCATTTGCCCTGCACAAAGTGGGAGGCGAAGGGCACCCCTTGTTCTGTAAGCCCAGACCCTGCAGTGCACTGAACCAGACTCAGTGCCTCTCACTGGGGCAAGGAAACAGTGAGTGCCTGGGCGGTACCGGCGCTGCCTGCCTCTCCCCTCAGCAGCTCCTTCTGTTATGCAGGTAAAGCAGGGGTGAAACAGACTCTCCTGGTCTAACAGGGAGCTGTCAGAGAAGGAAATGAGAGATGAATGGACACTGGTCCATGAGAATGTGTCAGTGACTCACATTCCTTCTTTCTTTCTTGGACCTGGGAAAATTTCCCTGCATGCCTACGAGTCTCAGTTTGTTGCCATAAAACATGATTCTGAACTGCAAGTAAGAGAAAGCCTAAGGACTTGTTTTGACTGCGATGTGTGAAAGGCAGAAACGTTTCTTCTCATTCTAAGGAAACTGAGAAAAGGCCATTTATCGAGTAACTACTCTGTGAAAGAACAGATTGAAGTAGGTGCTGCTGGCACTGCATCCAGACACCCTTGAGTACCTTCTGCCATGCCTGTACGTCCTTTCTGCAGCTTCGGTGGGCATTTGCTTCCAAGCAGCCAGTTCCTGAGATGAGCCTTTGGTGGACTGTGCTCTGCTGTGGGCATTGCGCTGCTTACAGGTGTAGAGTTCAAAGTGCGTGCAAGTATGTGTAAGTTTCCTTCCAGCCCCCATGGAGGCTCTTCCCTGGTAGCTGGTAGATGTGGAAATATGAAGGTCCTGCTATTTTGCCTCTGGTGGGGACAAACTGAGGCGTATCACATTCCAGAGCTCACCTGGAGAGCCAGGCTGAGGCCACCCTGTGGTTCTTTTTCTGAGATGGCATCCTCAGTTGGCTTCCTTTTCATCCCTGTCCTGCTTCCTCCTCAGCATCACCCCAAGAGCATTTCCTTATTTAACCACTTGTATGTAAATCTTAGTCTTGAGTTCTACTACTAATGAACCTGTTCTAAATTATCCTGCTCTCATTTGCACTTGACAGAAACCTTGTGAAGTCAATGTTATTATCCCATTTTTACAGATGAGGAAACTGAGTCTCAAAAGGTGGTAATATGTCCAAAGCTAGTGATTCAAATTCAGTTCCATCTCACACCATGAACTCAATGCCATGAAAAATAATCAACATTTTGGTAAAGCTAGCCAGTGGCCTCACAAACTCGGTTGCTTTCTCGAGGTCACGTACTTAGTTCTCTGAGTTGAATCACAGGAATGAAGTATGAGGTCTCAGGCCGAGTGCAGAACTGGCCTATAACTTTATGACATTCTTGCTGACTGTCCTACGTCCTCCTTTAGCCTGTACCTCCCAACCTACTACATCTATCAGACTCTACTTCAAGAGTCTGTTTTCGCATTCGGCTCCTACACAAGCCAGTAAGCTTGTTGAGGACCAGGCCATGGGCTACTCATTGCAAAATCTCCAGAACCAATCATGGCACTTGACACATAAGAGGTTCTTAAATGAATATGTCTTTAATTAAAAAATCCTGTCACTGGGCAGTTCCTTCATGAAAAGTCCATTCTCGAGAAATCAATTAAGTCAAAATAAAGAGATTTTTCTACATCTTTAAAAAGAAATGCTCTATCCTGAGTTAATTTCTTCCTATCTAATACCTGTATCATGGCTCAAGACAAAGACTTCAAGCCAATACTCTCTCTACTGAGAGTCTTTCCTCTGACGTTTCCTCTCAAGCAGCATTAACTAATTCTGTCAAAAAGATTTTACCCTCGATACATTTTCAGATGATATACATATTTTAAAGGCCCAGTGACATCAATTCTAATTCTGGAGAATTATGAATTTCTCTTCTTAATATTCTATGCAGAAATCTTCCACTGAAATCAAACCTAATCAATATACTGGACATCAAATATTAGTAATGCACAGCATAGGATTTAACCAATTCTGGTGTCAAATAATGGCATTATTATTTTTTAAATTGCAAATCAATATTAGAAGCCCTTGTGTTTTTCTGCTGATACTGCTAACATATTTTCCTCACTGTGTTTTTACCAACTTTCCCAACCCAGATAATACTTCAGATGAATACTTCAGATGAATATTATGGCCAACTGTTTCAGGAATTTTTTGGAAAGATTTGCAGATAAACTTTGTGATTATGTAAGCACAAAGCTAATAGGATTGGGGGGGATGGGGGGCACCCAGCTGAGAACAGGAAGGTGCCTGGACAATCTTCTCTCAGCCTGGCTCTGCTAATGCCTCCCTGGATGTGGGCTGGCGCTGTGCTGCTCTGTTATGCAACAGGACAAGATCCCTGCCTGCTGTGTCCTGTCGCTTCTTAGTTCCTAACTGTAACTGAGAAATATGGGGACTGACTCTTGGACCCCAGCAGCCTTTAAAGTCACAAATACAGAAGGAGATTAGATCTAGAATTGGAGTTTGTAAATAGTGTTGGATTGGGGGACATTCATGATCATAACTGGGTTGAACTGGGTGTCTGTGTTAACCCCTAAACTTTATGGAAAATAATGCTTAGGCATGTATTAGATATCCATTTCTGCATAAGAAACCACCTCAAAACTTAGTAGTAGAAAGTATCATTACTTTCTAATGATTATGCAAGTCTATAATTTGGAAAGGGTAGATCAAGATTGAATATCACTGTGTTTTCTGAGGCTGGGACATCCAAGATGGCTTCTTCATTCACATGTCTGACACTTGATCAAGGATGGTTTGAATGGCTGAGTCCTGGCTGGAATGACTCTACTAGGATCATACATTTGGCCTTGGTTCTTGCTGCTGTTGGCTGCTTTTCTTGGTTTTCCTTCATGTAGTTTCAAGGCCTCTCTCTCTCCATAAGGCCTCTCCACGTCATCTCACTAGCAGGGAAGTGAGAATTCTTACGAGAGCTTAGAGCTTCCAAAAGTGCAAAAGTGGAAACTCCAGGGCTTCTGAAGGCTTATGCTCAGAACAGGCACAGACTCACTTGCACTGTATTCTTGCTAATGTCAAAGGTTGGCCAAGATTTAAGAGAATGGAGGTGAGTATTGGAAGCATGGTCCCCCCAGGTCCACTGATGTACTAGATGACCTGTTTACAGACATGGGACACAGAGACTAGACAGGGGCTGCTGGGGTTAGAGAGGTGTCCAGGGCTACCAGATAAAATACAGAATCTAGTTACATTTAAATCTCAGATAATCAATAAATAACTTTTCAATATAAATATGTCCCATGCAAGTCAGCATAGCATGCAATATTTGAGACATACGTATAAAATTACATATTGTCTTTCAGAAATTCAAGCTTAATAGAGCATTCTGAATTTTATTTTCTAAATCTGGCAATCCTGGACCAGGGTCCAGTACCTGGAAACTGTTTATTGGTCTAGTTATAAGGTGGGGTTCAGGACCACTGGGCTGAACAGGGAACCTGAGCGTTCAGACATGCCAGAGTGGCTGAGGCTGGGGCAATGGAGTCAGACAGACCAGAGACTGCTCTGGGATCAATTTGTTTTATTTCTCTCCAGGTTTTCAAGAGAGGCAGATAATAGTGCTATTTCATAGGAATGTGGCGAGGATTAAATACAGGGGTGCTTGGCACAGTGCCTGGGACTTAGTACGCACAGGGAGCAGGTTAGGTATAATCACCATCAGAGTAACAATTACAATGATGATAATATGTGGTGGGTATTGAAGCTGGTGAAGAGAGAGTGAGGAAGAGGCGCAAAGGGAACTTACGTTTCTAGAACACATGCCCAGCTCGTGCCTGGTGCTTGCAGTTCTTTATCTCCCTTAGTCATAATAGCCTTTGCAGGGATAATAAATCAATTTTAGAGATTAGCGAATCGACTTGGAGAAATTTATAAGTTTGAGTGTCAAAGTTAGGTCTGTCTGACTGCAAAATTTCTTTCCCATAAAGAAAGACAAGTTAATATAGTTCATTCAGGTGAACCTCAACTTAGGGGCTTCCAGTTAGTGTCCTGCTGACAGCCTTTCCCGTTGGCTGCTTTAACTCTGAGCTTTCCCTACATAGTCGTAAGAAAAGTTAACACCTGCATTGTTTCTCCCAGGGCTCCTTGAAAGCATTCATTGTGGTAAAGGGTGTGAAGACATTTGTAAACTCTAACGTACCCCTGCAGAATTTGAAATTGTTTTATAAGACCTAGTACATTAAGTGTCAGTAGAATTGAATATGTTAACCCTGTATTCTGCTAATTTGGGGCCTTGGCAGTATAGAAAATGCCTTTCTCCTGAAGGCAGCGAAGAAGGGGCTTGGTGAGGCAGGAAGCAGAAAAGAGATGAGTCTTATGCTGTTTTGTGCTATACTGACTTTTCCCCCCTGGAACACTCTGGAACAAGATTCTGAGGGGATGACTAGTGCAGGAGACTTGCAATAGGATTTAAGGGTGCAATAGCAGAGCAGGACAAGAGCATGCCTGCGTGGGGTTCTTAGCTGCCCCCCACCCCCACTCATTACTTTTAGGTAGCCTTGTAAATAGTCCCTTGCCTGAGGCATAGGAAAATCTAATTAGCCATTGATGAAATGCAGATTTTGTGTTTCTTTTATTGTCTGCTAAAGATTTGGAACTTATTTACAAGGCCACTATGGACTTCTAGACTCCCCCAGAGAGGAGCAGCTTAGATATTTGTGGAAATATTGTCATTATCTATTTTACGGGAGAGCATGATGTAAACAGTGACTGACAAAGCTTGAGAGAGCTGGATTGTGCCTCTGGCTTGAGTTTTCTCTTTTTCTAATTCACTCTAGGTCTAAATTTCTATCCTCCCAGCACACTGGACGTGCAGTGGCATTCATTATTCTCTCCAGCTCTGCCCAAATCTGCCATGTAAGGAACAAAACAGTCTGCAACCACAGACTCATTTCCTGGGCAATAAATTATGATAGCGTGACAAGAGAAGGTTCTAGTACCGACACATATTTTCCAAGTTTACCAGAGGTAGCAGCATAGCTGGTAGAATGTGTATGTGTGTGTGTGTTTATGTGTGATGGGGGTGCAGTGAATGTGTGGGTTTCTGAAAGGCATCTTGTGAATACCACAGTAGAAGAGAGAGGCGAGAGCATTCACTGCTCAGTAATGAGATTCAGTGTGATGGGGCTGTTATTTTTAGCGTTTAAGCTATGAAAACCTCATTCTCTCCCTAGAGGCCCCCTCTCTGCCATTCTTTAGCACATCAGGTGAGAAATCAAGTGTCATCTTTAAAAAACGATAACAGATTCCAAGTTAGCATGTAAAAAATACTGTTCTCCCCCAATTCTAAGTGTCTAGTGTGGCAAGAGTCATCTTATAAATTGGGATTTTGATTTGAGATGAGCAGGGGAGGGACAAAGAAAGGGAGGAAATTTGAGTCTTGAGTTAGATAAGGAGGATTAGTGATAAAGAATATAGAAAAAGATGAAACTTTATCCTATTCCTTATGATTAAGCATAAATGCCCAGTGCAAATGTACATGTGTGTATGACTATATATATGTGTGTATATATAAATATAAATATATATATATACACACTTTTGCATCTCCTGTATATCTCTGTGTGAGTTTGTCTGCATGTTTCTGATGTTCTTTTGATTTAATCTATGAATTTTTTTTTAATGATCTTGGTCTAAATTCTTTTCTTTGGTCATGCTTGTATTTTATACTCACATTTGTGCCCATCAATTTTTTTTTTTTTTAACGGAGCTAGTAAACTGATTGCAATCTTATAGACCCACAGGCTTGTATACTTGGACAAGCCACCGTCCTTTGCTTTTAAATCATTGCGGTAGCAATAACCAGTTCTGCCCCATCTCCAGCCTGTTCTTCAATAACAGTTCGCACGATTCTTTACAACGCTGGTCAGATTGTGTCACTCTTAACTTCAAAACCCTCCAGTGACTTTTGAATGAAAGCCACTGTGCAAATGAAAAGCAAAGTGAATGTCAGACTATTACATTGGCTGCCAGGCCATGTGCACTGCCTTCTGCCCTGACCACTTCCTGCTCACCCATTAGTACTCTCTTCTCATCCATAGTTGTCTCCCTGCTCCCCAGGAATGTGCACTGTTAAAGTGTAAACTGAGGCACGTTAAACATTTTAATAGTTTATTTGAGTGAAATACCAAAGGTTGTGCAAATAAACTTTTCTCAAAATGTTGAATAATTTTGATCAAGGACTGAAATACGTGTTTTTTATTTTTATTTTTTGTGTCTATTTTTAATGTCAATATTCTTTGGCCTTAAACTAGTCAAAGAAGGTTCTTATTAAGAAAATGCTACAGATGCACATGTCATAGTCCTGAGATGAGTACCGAAGACACTACAGCAGATTTAACTATGAAACAGATTTTTGCTCCTCTTCTATAAAATTTTAGATATTCAATGTATCCTAGCTCAGGGTGGCTGAGCAGGCAGCTTGTGGGACCCGGTGATGGGTGCTAGAGACATTGTAAACATTGTAAAATGTTTGTGTTTGACCTCTTCCGGTCCTATGCTCTCTGCCAAGTGTCTATCTGATTTTAAAAAAAATGTTTATTTGAACAAAAATCAATTTAAATCGGACAGTATCCATTTAGCAGATAGAAAGAAGCTCCAAGTCGCTGTACAATAAAAGACTTCGAGCCAGAAGGGAGCAGGGACAAAGAAGTTATAGTAGACAAAAAAAAGTGGGTTGTTTATTTCAAGATTGCTTTCCTTTTGGGGTGGCAGGATCTGTCAGGCAGATGACCTTACTAGTGCTGATCAGGCAATTTCTAATTCACTGGTTTAAGATTTCATTTCTGGGAGAGCTGAAACTAAGCAACTCCATTTTCATCCTGTTGTTTTTTGTTTTGTTTTGTTTTGTTTTACTTTTTTAACTATTTCCTCATTTTGCTCAAACTGTAAGCCTGAGAAATGTGATCAAAATCTAAGGCATTAGTTCTGCTCCCAGCTACTTCCCACTCAGGAATTCTCGCAGGTGCTTTTGATTTTTCTTTTCTTTTGCTGAATCTCTGTGTGGTATTCACAGGTCATAATGTCAGGTTCACATTCTTTAAGTTAGCCATTTTCTTTGTTCCTTTTCTAACATTTCAGTCTTAGGAAATCATTTGCTTGGTGGTTAATGGCTGTGAATAAGCATTTAAAACTTCTGAGGAAGTTTTGCAATGTCTATAGTGCATTTTGGAGCCCACAGTCCCCCAAACCCAAACCAATCAGAATCAAATAAGTCAAAGAAAAAACCCATTTGAAGAAATCACTTTCTTAAGCCAACTGGCTTGTTTCGTGATCTTATGTAGCTACTTCTCAGTTTCCTCAGATGTGTCAATGCAGGTGCAGCAAGTGGTGTTGTTGGCTGCAGCACAAACACCTTCTCAGCTAAAAGATCGTCAAGGGCTATCCTATTATCAAGAATGACTTTGGCCAGAGAGTCCATGGATTTTTCTTGAGGAGCTACAGCAGTACATACTCTGGGGTATGTACCAGAGTTAAGGAGCATTGTCTTCCCATGCATTGACAGAGAAAAAAAGCAAGTAGCAAGTAGGCAAAAGGGATAAAGTTTCCATACTGGAGATGAAGTTTTTGATCTGTGATTCTGGGAGAGCTGTCTACCTCAAGATGCCATTTGCTTCTGGAGAGGAGCCTCTTAGTTAATATTAATTTGAGATCTCCAGCTGGTGTGCGGTTCTAAGAGTCTGGAGAAACCCATTTAAATTGGGAGAAGTGGACATAGGGTTTATGTCTCTGAAGTTCAGCTGACACCAGGGGAGTAAAGAAGACCTAATATAGTCCCTTCTAGGGAGGTTCAAGGTCACTCTTTGTTCTCCGTGATTCCAACCCAGATGGGTGAGAGAAAATAAGAAACATTAGTTTGGAGAGTTGAAACCAGACATTTGAAGAAACTAGAAGAATTCAGAACCCCGTGCAGTCTGCAGGTTTATAGCAAAACCTCAAAGACAATGAGCAGGAATGGAATCTAATGTCCACAAAGTTGTGTTACAATTTTTACTGAAACATAATTTTTTTCTCTCCAATCACCCTCAATTCTATTTAACACAATCATAACAAGACTGATTTATTTACAAAATAAGTCTAGTCTCATTAAACTTAGCTTGCTTATTTACATAAATGCTGCAAGAATAGTGATTGATCATATAGGGTATTTTAAATGTTGCTTCCTTATTCACATGGTTAGACTGCCAGGAACTCTGTAAGCAAGGTACCAGTCCAGGTTTTCCAAGGGGCTTTTATTTATTACATAAAGTCAGCCTTAGTTCCTTAAAGCTGTCTGGTCATATCCAATTCTACATACATTCTCAAATATGACATTTCAGTCAAAGCCTTGGTAACATAACCAATGTTTCCAATTGTGTTCAAGGAGAATAGTTCTTATTGAACTTATGCAAATAACTATATTGCCAAGAAAATAAGAAAACTCAATAAATTTTCAAATTCTGGAGGGATCAGGTAGAGAGAAAGAGTAAATGTTTAAATTCTCTTTTCAAAGGTATACTTTGAAAAATTACTGTAAGTCATACATAGCTCAAGAGGAAAGAGAAAAAAGTTTTCTTAGATCTGGATAAAATAAAACTTTAAGGACCAGCAGTTCAATACTAGGTTATTAATTATTGTTCTTCTTAAATTCAGGTTTTCCATTCATTCTAGAAATTCTAACTCAGCTGAGTTTGATAATCTTAAAGTTATCAGAAACCTGTATTTTAGAGTTCTCAGAATCCTTTTCATGAATCCTTCTGAAGATGAAGCACTTTTGCAAAAGCATAGAGGTAAAACAGTAACTGTCTATAATGAGAAAATGCTTTAAAATGTCTATGGTTAAAGATCTGATGAGAGTTCATTATAATGAAATTGATAAGGAAATTTGGTTATTTCTGTGACATACAACATTTTAAGACAATAACTAGAATTATGTCTAATAACATTATACCTGGACATATCAGATTTTTAGGAATTTCACACAATTTCTAGAACATATTAATAACATGCATCCAAATAATATAACCAAGAAAGGTTTATCATCACTTATTTAAAAATGCTTCCCATGTAATTTAACACACCAAATAAGCTTCATTGGGTTAACATTTCTCTTTTATAAGGTAAGAGACAAATCCTTTGAGATTTTCTGGGGACCCTCTGTGAAATATCAAAGTTAGTTTGAGGTCACACAAATTTGATTTTGAGAAAATGTCAAAAGGTTTTTGGACATTTGATTTAAATAGGATCACAGATAATTATGAAATAATACTTAATTATCTACTTAGCCAAAGTGGCAATAGAAGTTTTCTTAAGTAATCAGTAACATTGTAAAGATGATGTGAAGCACAGTAAATTATTTTGGTAAGAAAATCTTTGCATTCCAGGTAGACTATTTAAAAGGTAAGATAAAACCTTTCACAATCTCTTGTCAAGAGCAGACCAATAGTCCAAGAAAACTTTGTCCTTATATTATGAAAAAAAAATTAAGATTTAGTTTCAGATTTACATAGGTACAGTTTTATAGCTTTTAAAAAAACCCTTGTTATTTCTAGTAGTTTTAATTACAAATATTAATTAGAATTCTTAGCCCTTAAAATCCTTAATTTCTGGTAAAAACTAAGAAGTACGTAATTGTGTACTATCAAATTTATAAATACATTTCATAATTTTCAGAAGTTTATTCTTTCTCATAGTAAATTTTCCAATGTAGCATAAAACATGTTTACTTATAGACCAAAATATTTGTAGTTCCTCTGTAAAAGGAAGCCAAGAGTAGATAAAATTGTGTTCAGCAATTTAT
The DNA here is from genome assembly GCA_004027375.1 of Macroglossus sobrinus. NCBI lineage: Eukaryota > Metazoa > Chordata > Mammalia > Chiroptera > Pteropodidae > Macroglossus > Macroglossus sobrinus. Next base: position 120,196 of record PVKZ01002530.1, on the reverse strand, counting down.
GTTTCTAATTTGGCCAACTTCTGACCCTAAAGTAAAAAAAATCCTTTCAAATATCTTGTCAGTTTCCAGCTGGGACAAACAGTCCATATTCTTGGCAGTATTGAGCAACCCCTTGGATGCATGAGATGAACCCCAAAAGGGTTCAAATGATACTGCCCTCCCAAGACACAGAACCACTCCCAAAGATACCCAAGAGAAAGAAAGACTTAGACAATTCCCCTAAGATCTGGCAATAGTTGATAAGCACTAGCTGCAAATGGAGTGCAAACCACATTTCTGTCCAGCCAAAGTTTTGAAGCCTACAGGTCAAGTTCTCAAGACATAAAACAAGACAAACAAGAAGGCAATAGTTTCAGCTGAGAGAAAAAAAGATCAACAATCATTAGGTATCTGAAAGCAAATCCACAAGTCACAATCAAAGATTTAATTCTTACTAATTTTTTTTTTTGCCTGTCAATCTGAATTTAAAAAAGGAAGATACATAGTGAAATTTTACCTTCCAGACACTGTGTAGAGAGACTGGAGAGCTGACTTTTGTAAGAATTCTGTTTCTGTCAGATTTCCGAGGATCCCATTCAGGCTCTGGAGTGAGTGGGGTGTCCCAATGGCCCTCATCCTAGTCACCAGAAATTGTCAGAGAAGAAAAATAATTTTCCCCCATAGTTTATGGCAAATGCTTGGTTGAGACCCCTTTTTTATCTAAGGCACCTTATAAATGGATAAAAGTAAAAAGTTCTCCACTGTGGTCACTGTAATTAAAGGTTATATTATGAACTTATTCAGACTTCAGATAAATTTCACTCAGATGAGGCCTCACACGGCAACCAGTCCAGTTTAAGTCAGATCCAGTCTGACCCTATACCTGGTTCAGTTTCCAAGTCCGGTCCAGTCTGACCCTGGACCCAGTGCAGTTTTTAGGTGGGACCCAGTCCAACTCTGGCCAGTTTCCTGACCCAGTTTGGAAGAAGAAACACTCAAAAAAAGTCTGAAAGCTCATAAGGCAGATACTGCAGAGCTAGGATATGAGAGGAACTTACCTCCCATCTCCAGAGGCAGCAGGAATGCAGTGAGCTCGTGGGTACCTATATCTGGTTGCTCATTGCTTGAGGGGGCCATCGAGGGTCTCCTTTGATTCCCACTTCTGACATTGAAACTGTTAAAGAATAAACTTAGGCATATTAAAATTTTCTAAGAGCAAAAATTGATTCAAATTGGGCAGCATCCAAACTAGCGAATAGAAAGGACTCTAAGGAACTGTACAAAATAAAGTTTCATAGCCAGAGGGGAGCAGGAACACAGAAGTTATTCTAGGCAGTAAAGCAGGTTGCTTATTGCACAATTACTTTTCTGTAGGGGCTGGCAGGGGCCTATTAAGCAGATTACCTAACTCTTGCTGATCAGGTGATTCTTGGATGAGTGGTTTAAGATTTCATTTCTGAGAGCTGAAACTGTAATTAAGTCTGGTTTAGTTATGTGGGGCTGAGCATAAGTGACTCCATTTTGGGTTTGTTGCCTTGTTTTTATTAGCATGTTTCCATTCACCCTTGGTTTGCTTTGCCTGGATGCTTTTCTTTCACATATGTGTATACTACTCTCCCTCCATTTTGTCTCTACTCAAATGTCACCTCCTCAGAGAATTTATCATTGAGTATTTAAAATATAATAGTGCCCCTATTCTCTATCTTACTGATTCTGCCTCCCTTAATCTATTTTATTTTTCCTTATGAAACTCATCACTCTAACATTATATGCTCATTTATTTGTCTTTTTTCTTTCACCCCAATGAAAGCTTCCTGAAGAAGGGATTTAATTTTCAAAAAAAAATTTTTGTTTTACTGCTATGTTACCAGTGTCTAGAACAATATCTGGCATATGGAAATTGCTCAATCATTATTTGTTAAATAAATGAATGGGTGCTCTGCTAATGCTTTCTACAACATTCCTGTAAATTCTCTCTAGCATTAGTACACTTATTTCATTTTGATGCTTAATGATGTAAAGGAAATGCATCCTAACGACAGTCTGAAAGTAGAGTTTGTCTATCACGTCTCTTATCACCCATCAAAAGCTTCTTGTTCTGGAGAAGTAGCAGCTCAGAGCAGAGGGATGGCAGAGTCAGGAAAAGTGTGGCTTCTTTCTCTCTTTTTGTAAATATCCTGGGAGAGACTTTGTAACTTCATTCTCTGGGAAGGGTAAAGTGCTTCTTGCAGGCAGCAGAGCCCCAAAAGCTCCCTGGTGACCTCCTAGGCCAACTTGTGCTTTTTATAGCATCTCCTCATATGATCCTACTTTGCAAAACTAGAAACAAAAATTGAAACTGAATTGTTTTACAAGTTTACCCTCTTGACTCATATATTTAGGCTAGTTCTTCACTCTTTCCCCAGTCTACCTCTGCTGCTCGGTTCAGCCAGAGTGTTTTGCTTCGATGTTGTAGACTATTTCTCTGCTTTATCATCAGCTTAAAATAAATTTCTGTAAGTGGATGAATAGGTAAGAGGTGGACTTCTTAGAAATAAAATATTTAAAAAATACCCTGAAAAGTATGATGGTTGCAAAGTTATCAAGGATCTGTGTTTTAAACAAAGTCAGGAAGGTTATGAAATCCTGAGTCTCTATCATATGAAGTCTGACAGATCAAACCTTCTTACCTGGTTTTGCTCCCAGTGGCCAGAATATGGAATATCTGCATCTGAGTTATCTCAGGGGCTCTCTTGGCTCTGAATACTCTCTGCGTGAACTTGATCCAAACCTGACAGGTACTGCCCATATTTGAAAGCAAAGCAAATGCTTTCAGAAAAATTGCTTCTTTCCCCCCATTTTGGTATTCTTTTCTATTATTGCCTATAAAACTAATTCAGCTATATCTAGCTAGTAATGATATCCTCTTGTTTTGGTATACTTTCCTTTCCGGTACCTCCCAGCTAGCTGCATGGTGTCTCTGGGTGGAGGGGGAAGTTTCATGCCCAGTGGGGAAAGAGTATATGTTCCATGGATTCTTATCATCAGTTGAGGCTTCTGATCAACCTCATTTGCTGGGCTCACCTGGTGGAGAGGATTCCTGTTTAATTAGGAGGAGGACTAAACCTACATGGGCTGCTTTCTCTTGCTAGGCTGGGGATCAGGAAATACTGGGCCTGGGTCATCCCCTTTTGTAGGTTGGAGGTTCATATGATGCCCTGCCTTTGTGTTGTTCCTTCAGGCTTGGCGTCTCAAAATAGTTTACCTTCCTCTTCCACCTTTCAGAGGTCCCCTGTGGTTGTCTCCTGAGTTATCTGCAGTGTTTATTATCATATTTAGTGTGGAGGAAAGGTCAGGGTGAGACTGTGCTATCTTGTTCAGGCCAGAGGTAAACAAATTCTGTTTTAAAAATACTTTTTAGTCTAGTATCTTTGTGATCTGCAGGAGAAAGCAAAGACTGCTTTAAAATTAGATGGACTTGAGTTTGAGTCATAGTTTTGCCTATTATTAGCCATGTGACTTTGGGCAAGTTCATTAACCATCATAAACCTCAGTTTCCACATAGTAAAAAATAACAATTTGTCTCAATTGGCTTTCTGAAGTTTTCATCAACAACCATAAATATCTATCTATCTATCTTTCTTCCTTCCTTCCTTCCTTCCTTCCTTCCTTCCTTCCTTCCTTCCTTCCTTCCTTCCTTCCTTTCTTTTTAGAAAAATAAGAATGTACTGGAAGGTGGATCAGTCAGGAAAAGAGAAGTTACAAGGGTTATTTTAACAAAGAGAGTTTAGTAAGGAGTTTGGATTAACTGGATGTTAAAGAACTGAAAAGGCAAATATAGAACATTAGGGTTAATATAGAATTAGTAACTGCAAAAAGCAGTCCCATTCCTGAGGCTCAAGAAACAAAAGGAAGAAACCGGGATAATCAGAAACGAGAGACTTGCAGGCAGGGCCCTACTGAGCTGGGACCCAGACCTCTGGGGAAGAGGCTGATGCTGGTCATTTTGGAGCATCATTGGGGGCAGGAGAGAGGGTAATAAGACTTGTTCACAGAGTGTAGAGATAAAAAATGAACAATAGAAGCAGTACTACTGGAACTGACTGTTTATAGAATCACTGTTTCTGAAATCAAGTATTGCTCCTGGAGTGAAGAGATACAGCCCAGACATCACTGAAAAAAATAGCATGCATGCAGGAGGAGCAAGCCCTTTTTCCCTCCTCCTGCCTTCCTGCCTCCCTCTCATTCCCTTTTTGGTAGAGTTGAATATGGATCCAACAGGCAAAGAAAAGATGTGATTTGCATAGACCCAACTCTAGCAAAATGAAAAAGGGTGTGTTTTGATGTGAGAATAATCTCTTAATAACTGGCAAAGAAGGATACTAGGTAGCTCACAGAATTAACAGAATAGATGAACAGTGAGGTCTTAGAAAGGGCAAGAACCAGGCCTGATCAAGGATGCTTCCAATAATAACTCACTGAACCCTTCAGAGTGCTAACATTGCCTGGGAATTCTTGAGTGTTGCTCAACACTTTTGGCTTCTTCATGTCTTCATTCAAGAGTAAAACATCTAGGAGAGATAGACAAATTGGCCAAGCTCAAGTTATTTATCCACCCTAATGATCAGAAGGATCAAAAGGATAGGATCCCATAAGTGGCAGCCTCTAGGACCATATGGAAAAAGGGTAGTATCCAAAAGAAATAATTCTGAAAAGAAAAAAAATAAAGAAAAGATACATAATACATTAGACCACCTGATTGCTATTTGGCCTGGTAGAAAGCGCCAGTCTTTAATGGTAAGCCTGGTGAATCCCATTGGTCATTACCCACCTTCTTTTACTCTGATTAGTTTCTTTGTCAAGCCCAATGTTGTTTGAGATACACTGACCGGAAATCATGGATATACTAGAATAAGCATGGTGTCAGGAAAAGAAACTTAAAGCTAGAACAATTTTTATTCCATCAAGGCCTGGTTGCTACCTTGTGCAGGATGACAAGAGTCACATACAATTAATTTGCCACAGGTATCTGGCTGATCCCAGAGATATGGTATCATATCAGGAGCTCAAAGTGGGTGGTATGTTTCTGTTTTTACTCCATTGACTTAGATTTAGTTGTTTTCATATTGTTTCTTTTCATCTCTTAACCAATATTTAAACTTTTAAAATATCTTATGTTTTTGCAAGCATTATTTTTAATTGTTTATGAAGTGATTTTGATGTAAGCGGCTCAGTCATTCCTTTATTGTTGCTTCCATGGTTTGTTTTTTTTTTTTTTTTTTTTTTTTTGCTATTGTAAACAATTCTGGGATGAATGTTTTTATCCTAAGTCTTGTGCTGTGCTTTAACTCCCTTGATTAGAGAATCCATAAGAACTTTATAAAGCCTTCTGGGTTCCAATCATGGTGTATGTTGTATGTCAACTTATGAGAAAGGTTCCTCCTGGTGTAGTGCGGGCACAACCTACACAGCCATACGTGGCAGCACTGAATCCCAGCTTGGCCACATACTTACTGTGTGAACTCATGCAAGTCATTTATAGCTCTGTCAACTCAATTTCTGGATCAAAAATTAGGGAAAATAATACTTACCTTATAGGGTTATTGTGAATATTGTATGAGTTTACACACACACACACACACATACATATAACCCTTAGAACAGGTCTGGCACATACCGATTGTTACATATGTTTGTTACCATTATTAATTATTATAACACTATTGTTAAGAGGTGTGAACATTTCAAGATTTTACTTGTAAACTGGCAAATTGAAGCTCATCTTTAAATGACTGAAGACCCGACAGAATCCTCTGAATCTAGAAGCCTGACAACTCTAGTTAATGTCTAGTTGATTTGGATTCAAGACTCTGTAAGAACCATAGGATAAAGTATATCCATCTATTCTTTGGTGCCCTTTTGAGGTAAGGTTGATAGAGAGGAGGCACAGAAATGGAAGAGCAGATGTCTCTACAGGGGAATGGGAGCCCAGGAGGAAGCATGCCATTAAGGAATCATGATTACAAAAAAAGAAAGACAATGGTGAGGAGTTTGGTAGAAGAGAAGCCTTTCCTCTGTGGGGAGGAGAGAAGACTACAAGCTCTCCATGAGCAGGGGGAAGAGGCGTCTAGTTCCCACCAGAGTCTGATGTTTAGGGAATGTCTGTCACAGTTCATTCTGAGTCTAGGTGTTTTGTTTACAGTCCAGATGGGAATCACATGCTTACATCTGTTTTCCCCTCTCTGAATATTTTCCTTTAGAATAATGATGACCTCGTTAACCAACAACAACAATTTTCAAAGGAATGCTTTCAGAAAGATGCAAAATGCAGCAGAATACTTGACCAAACCCATCTGGCTTCAGAAGGTCTTCTTTTCTCAGTTGTGTCTACTCTCATTAAAACAAAGCATGAAGATTCTCATGCCTGGGAACACAGGGAGAAAAGCTCTATTGCAGGCAGTTTCAGGGGCATCTCCTTGTAGAATAAGTGAACTGAAGGCCTGGGCTTATTTTTCCCTGCATTGAATTGGCTTTGGTGTGCTTTCTACTCTCCACCTCACACGTTTGCCTCTCCATTTACCTTCTTTCCTGGGAGGAAAAGCTAATCAGACTGTTTGGGGGCTACGGTATTCTTTGGGTCACATTTAACTAACAGGCAGGGCTACTTCACTGTCTTAGTTTGGAGAAAGCAGACCCCAAGACAAGGTTTTAAGTATAAAGTAATTTATTGGGGAAGTGTGAAAGGAACAAGCTAGTTAGTACCATGGGCAACTGGAGCTTAATACCATAGGGGCGCTCTGGGAAACAAAGAGAACGTGGGTCTCAGAGGAACCCCGTCCTGTGGTAAGGGGGCTGGGGTGTTTATACAATCAGTTGTTAGTTGAGGGCTGCTCTGGCAAATGTTAAATCTTAGCATTTTCAATGCTCAAAGGCCTACTGGGAGCTTTGAATAAAAACCCTCAGGTAAAGAAATGTAGATACTGGCAGTTAGAAATCTGCCTACACACACCAAGAAGGCAAAGTTTGAGGATTATAGATGAGGCACTCACAAGGTCTGTTGCATGTGGCTAAAGGTCAACACCCAAACTCAGGTATTCTTATAGTCCATTTTTCTGTGGCAAATTTTGGGTAATGCTGATTAGAAGAGTAATTAATCACATTCAAACAGGAAAAATTGTTAGATTAACTAATATTTATGGAAAACGCACTTTCTGTGTGTAACCTGTATCTGGTCTTTGTAATTATATTGTATAATACATTTTTTTTGGTAAAAGCAGAACACAGCATACAAACATATTGATTAGAAAGTAAAACATGTCTTGAGAAACAAAACATTTGGAGCCATAGACATGTTTCAGGGGAAGGGACTTCAGAGTTTTGAATATTTTTGTAACTCTAAGGTTTCAGCAGAAAAAACTTATGAGATTCTATTGAGAAAAGTTGACTTGAGTGAGAAAGGATGCAATGACTTTGTGACCTTCAAAACATCTTGGGAATGGTGTAGGCCTGACCGTCTTCCCAATGACATGGTCACAGCCAAGGTAGACCTGCCAAGTCGGTATGAAGCCCTGCTGGTTTTCATCTCCTTGCAGCCAGATCAGCTGCGTGGAGGAAACTTTGGGCTGTAGGACGTGGAATTCACCTTCTGGTGGATTTTATAAATTGGCTTGTTTTGCTGCTATCACTGGGCTTAATGCAATATGAATAGGAACATTCTTTCCCCACAAACATTTTCATACAACTTTCCTTCCCTACCTCTTGGATGATGTCTCAGGGAGGTTCTACTGTGTTTTCAGTCATTTCAAGGTATTAGAACAGTTTCATTTGCAAGACTAAAAAGTTCAATCTAATCTAATATCAAAACTTTGACCTCTCTAATTCAAAACTTTTTGTCTCTTCCAAAGTCTGACTTAACTCACAGCTTGAGGACAGGCAGGAGACTGGGGAGGTTGTGGTCTGTTATTTTTTGTCTTTTTTGTCCCACCTCCTTCTCAAACTAACTCTGCTGAATCTGGCTTCTTCAGAGACAGAGGATACAGATACAGGAGATAGAGGCAATGTTTTAGTTTGATGTTGGTTTTAACTTGACATTGGTATGTGTTTCTCTTGTGGCTATCAAAAGCCCTCTGTCAAGACAGGCATCCAATTGCAAGTTTTTTTTGGTCTATTCTCAGAGACCACCAGTAAGGACTTCTATGCTTCACTATTTTCTGGGGTCATAGACACCCTCTTGGCTGACTTTTTATAACTCCTACCCATATTCAGTCTGCCAAGGCACATCAGCGGGAATGCTTTGCTCCAGCAGGCAGTCCTCTTGGGTGAAGTCTTAAGCTGGCTTAAGCATGAACTAAACTTCACAGGGTCCACATGAGAACTGGGTTTTCTTGATATACCAAATTCTCAAAGTACAATTCATTTCTATTCTGCCCTCAAAGATGCTCCAGCTAGCACCTCACCTTCATATCACCCCAAGTTCTAGGAAACCCATGTCAGTTTCTTTCAAAAACTCTCTCATGTTCCAATCTCATTACAAATTTTGGGGGCTCTACATACCCTAAGCTATAGAGGAAGTTTCTATTTATTCCTCTTATTAGATAATACCAATATCTAAAAATGAATTTTTGGGACCCCTCTTTATTGTTTTGGGATAAAAGGAGATGTGAGAATCCTCTCTAATGATTCCACTTTGAATTGACTTATATTATACAGGACATATGTCAAAGATGACCTGAATGATAGTGGTCCAAACTGCATAGATGTGTCAAGTATTGCATTAGCCATCTTAGGTAGTGCTATAGCAACTCTGGAATCTCAGTGGCTTCAAATGATAGAGGTTTATTTTTTGATCATATCATTGACCAAAGTGGATTGATGGTTGTGGTTCTGCTTGGTGTGTTTGTTCAGTGTCTAAGCTGCTTCTCCTAATGTCTTTGCTATCTTCTATGTGGAGAGTTTTCTTTTGTGCCTTAGCTTCCTTTGGTAGTCTGGTGAGGCCTATGGACTCTTTCTCAGAATAATGTTTATAACCAAACAGCATACAATAAAATATTAATAAATATGTTGAAAGTAATATATGTGCTTCTTTTTAACACATAAGACTGATGTGGCAAGTTTAGTGACTTCCATAATTTTGAAGTAGTCTTGAACAAAACCATATTTTAGTTATCTCTAACAATTATAATATGCTATGAAAACATCTGTGACTTATTTGGTGATAATGTCACAGGTACTGTTAATACTATGTAGTTTTTAATAAACTGAAGGAAATGTTAATATTGGTTATAGGTTAGTGAACATAATAGTGCATTTTTTTCTCATCAAAGTTTATGAATTTCCTGAAATGTATGTCTTGATGATCTGTAGACTCTGTAAAGCACTTTGTAGGTCCCTGAAGTCCTTTACAAGATCTGGCCAGTGTGACAAGAGAAGGCATGGAGAAGTGTGATAGATTGCAAAAATGGCCACAGTTCTCTACCCCTTCTTGTATCTACATTCTTTGTAATTTGATTCCGTAGCTCTTCCCATCAAAAGGTGGAGTCTAGATTCTTGCCTCTTTAATAAGGGCTGCTTTTGTGACTCTATTTGGTGAATACAGTATGGTGGAAATGACAGTGCGCCAGTTCTGATCTTGGTCCTCAGGAAAATTTGCAACTTCTGCTTTTTTTAAAAAAATTGATATCCTGCCATTCCCATATTACCAAGTCTGGACCTGTCTGCTGAATAATAAGAGACATATGGTCAGCTGCCCTGTTGCTTCATCAGACTGCCAGCCAAATTGCAGAAGCAGAGAGGCCAGCTGACCTGCAGACATGTAAGGGAGCCACAATGAGAACAGAAGAACCACCTAATGGAGCCCAGCCAGGGATCTGAATAAATGGTTTTTGTTTTAAGCCACTATTTTGAGGAAATAACTAACTGATGCAAGGAAGAGAGCCCTGCTTTTATTTGACTTGGCTTGGTGGTGAGATAGTTCTTTTCACTTATATTCTACCACTGAAATCTAGTTATAGGGCCCTACCTACATACAAGAGGAGACTATAAATGTAGTCTAGCAGTGCATTCGGAAAAGAGGGACATAGACGTTAGAGGGAGGGTCTCTGTCATAAACACTTACCCATTTTTCTCTGCTTTGGGAAACTCAGATGAAACTCCTGTACAAAGACAGCTGTGCTAGGTAAAATCCTGCTATACCTTGTGTTGGAGAGACTGTGACTACCTGATGCTCCAGTGATTCTTGTTGTTCCATCCGCCTCCAAAGAAGATAAGATTCTGGTCAAGCAGACTCAAGGCCTGGTCATCTTTATTTGAGTAAGAGAAAGGAGGAAGTTTGCAGACCTCAGCCATCAACTTCAACTGCATTTTTAAAGCACCTCTGGTTTCTTGTATATAGTTCCTTGGGTAGCCCATAGGGAGGAGCCATCACAGTGGGATTCATGCATTCTTGCATTGTTATGCTGTGATTGATACTATCAGAGCAGCATCAGTATCTTTGTTCATTGCTCTTAGGAGTCAGTAGCCAGTCAAATGACTGTGGTGCCTAGTAACTTGATCTATGATCCGTGCATTTGAATGCTGTTTCAAACACCCTAACAACGCACACAGAAACTGGAGTGTGTTGGAGGAATCACAGTATGTCAGACCCAGGTCTCAATCCTTTCTTTCCAACTTACTAACTTTGTGAACTTAGACAAGTTCTTTAGATGCAGAAGCTGTTTCCTTTTTGCAAAATGTCATAGCAAACGTGCATGTTTCTTATGAGTATGACATGAAAAATAAATGTGAAAGTACTTGGCACTAGTAGATGTTTTGCAAATACTAACCGATTCAAAATTAAAGGATGAGCAGACTAGTGTTTTAAATCATACTTTAAAAAGTAGACTCAGGTCAAAAAATTGAGTTAATCATAGCACATTTTAAACATAAATCCATGAAAGGCTGTCTTTTGTATGTGCCGATTTAATTTATTTTTTTTTTGTCCCACTTATTTACCTTTTTCTGTACATATCCATTTTAATGTACTTTACACATATTCTTAAACTCATTTGTCTTTGGAAAATATAATGTCGTTTTGTGTGTATATGTGCGTTTGTAAAATTTATGCAAATGGCACCATGCTATAAATTTCTTTTTTTTAAAACCTTTTTATTCAGCACCATGTTTTAAATGATTGTCCATGGTATGGAAAGTAGTCTTATTCATTACTTTAAGGATAATTTGTATTATGTTGTATTTCCTATTTTTAACTTACTCATTCCCCAATTTTCAGATGCCCAGGTTGTTTCCAATACTGAAAACACACATTAAAAACGTCTTCTAAAATGCCCCTTTACTAACCTGCTGGGAAACTTCCCTGGGATGTATGCTATGGAAAGGACTGATCGATTACATATTGTGTGCACAGGTGGTTTTACCAAGGACAGCGAGGTGGTTTTCCAAAACAGCAGTGACAGTTGATATGTCTGCCAGTATAGCACAAGGAGCCTGTTTCTGACATCTCTCTATCTTCTAATTTGTGCATTTTAATGGATATATAGCAATATCTCATTGCCATTTTAATTTCTATTGCTCTGCTTTCTTGTGAGTGTGAGAGTATCTTTACGAGCATGTGGGCTTTTCAGGAATTCCTTCCTTGCATCATCTCTTCATATACTAAGAATCAGTTTTCTCAACCCTGTATACTAACCAGACCATCCTTTCTCTACTGCTTTGAAGAGTCACTTTTACTGTGAGTCAAATTCATATACAAACTGGGGTTGTATTTGTTCTATTTCTGTTCCACATTTGTTCTGTTTACCTCTTTTTGCATCAGTCTGTATTGTATTACAATGGGCTTTTTCTACAATTCAATATCATGGATAGTAACTCTCTCCCTGCCCCTGCCTTTCCTGTACTATTTCAAAGCTGATTTACTTCTTCATGACCTTTGTTCTTTTTATCCCCAATACCAATTTATAACCCTGTTGTCCCAACACAATTTTTTGAAAGAGATAGCTTTTAATATTTCATGTTAGTTTAATCATTAATCTGCATTTCTAAGATCTGGTATGTTGTATTCTTATTTTTGTTAATTTTTTAGTGGCCATTTTCTTTTGTTCTTTGACTGAAGAGTTATTTTGGAGAGTGATTTTAAACAATTCCAAGTGGTTTTATTTTTAGGGTTAAAATATTCTTGTTAATTTCTAGTTTTATTGCATTTTGATTAGAGAATATGGTCTGTAAAATACTTTTTAGAACTCTAGATTGTCTTTGTGGCTTAATATATGAGAGATTTATGTGAATGGATCATGCACATTGGAAATCTATTCTTTATAGAATTAAAGTTTGATAATTGTAAAAACAGCCTTTATTAATTATTTAATTCAAATCCTTTTATCTAGTATTGTTAACCCATAGAGGCCACAAAGTTTATCACTGGGCTTCAAGGTAGCCATAAATCCCCTAACATAAGGAAATATACACATGCTTCTGAGTAAGAAGAGAGCTTTTGTGAATTCTCATAGGTATCCAGGAGTCTAAAAAGATGAACAACCACAAGATCTTGATTTTTTGTTTTATGTTCATTTATTTGTATCTATTTGATCTGTCAATAACACTGTAAATGTGCTTTTACAATTTTGTCTTTTTCCTGCTACTTTTCATTTTTAATATTTGAATAATGTTAATTGATGCATAAAGATTCATGGAAAGTGATAAAATCATTGAATTTTATCCTTTATCATTATAAAATGATAATTATAATATCATTAAAATCCCTTTTAATATGTTTGCCTTGAATTCAGCTTTATCTGATTATATTATTCCAATTGTAACTTTCTATTTATATTTGTCTAACTTTTTTTTTTCAAAAACTTTTGAGTTTCTTGCTTACCTTGATTTTTTTATATCAAGCATGTTTAATATGGAATTTTATCCCTTTAATGCTCATTGCTATAACTATATATTTGCTCCTACTTCTATCTTTTGTTTTTATTTGGTTGTTGATATTCATTTTGTTGTTGTTATTGTTATTTCAGTCTTTTGCTATATAAATTTGCATTCATTGCTTTTCTCTTTTTCAATGGTTTGCATATTTTGATTACTGTCTATTTTAAAACCATATTTTTGATCCTCTGAAAGCTTTTCCAAATACATTCTAATACATATTTCTCTATTTAATATAACAATTGGTATCTTTTAAGAACTTTCATATTTTAAAATAAGAATTTTGACACTTACTCTCTATTCCTCGTCTATTTATACAAACTTACATTTTAATTCAGTTTTTTGCAATCCCATAATTATTTTTATATTATAGATTTTTATGAGTATGCTGTTTTATTTTTGCAGTTTTTAGTTTTATTTATAAGAATTTAATCAAATTATATTGATTGCTGTCAGTAGTCCCTGTGACATCTCCTTTCTTGCCCTCTCAATTTTGCTTTATCATTTCCAGCTTTCCATGTCAATCTTCAAGTGATTTTTTAAAGAGAATATATTTTCAGGCCCCCCTTATTCTTGTGATACTCTTTCTTTGCCTTCCCACGTAAATGAAAGCTATAGTGAATGTAAATTCAGTAGTTAGCAATTTTTTACCTGAAAAAATAAAAAAAATTAATGACTTAAAATGATAATCATTTATTTAGTTCACAATTCTGCTGTTTGCTGATTGGAGCTGAGTTCTGGAAAATTCTGGTCCAGAAGGGTCTCACTTATACATCCATGTCAGCTGTAAGTTGACTAGGGGTTGGCTTCATTTGGAATGGCTCAGTCCTCTGCACTCTCATCCTACATTAGGGTAGCTGAGGCCTGGTAGCTAGGCAGGGTTTCAAGAGAGCACAGAAGCATGGGAAGCCCCTTAAGGCCTTGGAACTGGCACAGCATGATTCTAACATATTCTGTTGTCCAAAGCAATGACTAAGACCATCAGCTCATATTAGAGGGGTGGGGAAGAAGACTGTCCTGTCACCTCTTGCTAGGAAATGCTGCAAAGTGACATTGCAAAGAAAAACTCATAAACAAAGGGGATACCTGTTGCCATTGTTTATATATTCGATAATTATTAATCTTTTTTCCTCTATGTTCCAGAATTGTTCCTTAGCTTCTCAGGATTGCCCTTTATATCACAAATTCAATTTCTGTAGCACTTGTTTTACTCCTTCAGTATTAATTATTGTTTTGTGAATTGCTTGCTTGTATCCTTTATCTTCTCCTTTTATTTAAACTGAGCCATCTTTTTCTTATTGGGTTTTAAGAACTCATTCATAAGCAACATAAAATGATGGTTTGAAGCAAGGACTCCTGTGTTAATCTTCATGGTTCTATATCCCAACTTCACTGTTTATGACCCTGTACAAGTTCTTCAGTTTTCCATCATCCGTAAAATGTGGATAACAAGAATATCTACCATTTAGCTCTGTTGTGAGAATTAAAATAGATAACTTATATAAAGTACTAACCATAGTACTTGATTTATAGTTAGTGCTAAATAGGTGTTAATAATAAAAAAAATGATATTTAAAATATTGACCTTTTACTACGTTCATTGCAAATTTACTTTTCCAGTTTTTTAAATGTGTTTTTCATTTTAAAAGCATTTTTAGTTCAAGATTATTTTTTTAAGAATCATCGATGACTTTCCTAATAATTTTAGAGCTTTTTAACTTAAATTATCAATTTATCTGAAATATATTTTGCTATAAAGTTTGGAATGTTTCATCTAACTTAATTTTGTTTCCAAATGCTAAGTCAGTTGTCCCAATACATTTTGCATTTTTAATAAAATATTTCAACTTTATCATATTCTAAATTCCCACATAATTTTTAGGTAATTGATAGACTCTCTAGACTTCTCCATGGATTTCTCTGTCTAGTCCTTCTTCTGAACCAGATTACTTTTTTTATATAACTTACGAAGTGAATTTAGTACCCATCTGACACTGTGCATTGTAATTACAATATTATTGACTATATTCATTATGCTATACTTTACATCTCCATGACTATTTTGTAACTACCAATTTGTATTTCTTAATTCCTTCTCCTTTTTTTATCCACTCCTCAAACCCTCTCCCATCTGGCAAGCATCAAAGTGTTTTCTGTATCTATAAGTTGGTTTCTGTTTTGTTCATTTATTTTTTTACCTTTTATTTTGAGATAATATGCTATATATATTTTTTTCCATTTGAATTATTTCACTTAGCATAATACCCTCTAGGTCCATCTTTGTTTTTGCAGTTGGTAAGATTTAATTTTTTTTTATGGCTGAGTAATATTCCATTCTGTATATGTACCACTTAGTTATCCATTCACCTACTGATAGACACTTAGGTTGCTCCTATATCTTGGCTATAATAAATAATAC
Source organism: Macroglossus sobrinus (assembly GCA_004027375.1). Classification (NCBI taxonomy): domain Eukaryota; kingdom Metazoa; phylum Chordata; class Mammalia; order Chiroptera; family Pteropodidae; genus Macroglossus; species Macroglossus sobrinus. The sequence continues at coordinate 104,898 of PVKZ01002530.1, read as the reverse complement.
TGCAATGAACATATAGATGCATATGTCTTTTTGAGTTAATGTTTTGGATTTCTTCAGATAAATACCCAGATGTGAAATTGCTGTGTCTTTCTTTGTCTCTTGTTATAAAGTCTATTTTGTCTGGAATAAGTATTGCTATGGCAGATTTTTTATTCATTTCTTTTTTCATGAGTATCTTTTTCCATTCCTTTACTTTCAATCTGTGTAGGTCTTTTGAAGTGAGTCTATTGTGAGCAGAATATGTAAGAGTCTTGTTTTCTTATCCATTCAGCCACCCTATGTCATTTGGAATATTTCATCATTTTATATTTAAAGTAATTGTTGATAGGTATACAGTTACTGCCCTTTTATTATTCATATTTTTTATTTTTTTCTTCTTCTTATAGATATTTCTTTAATGTTTCTCGTACTGGTTTGATGGTGATAAACTCCTTTAGCTTTTTCTTGTCTCAGAAGCTATCTGTCCTTTGATTCTGAGTTATAGCTTTGCTGAGTCTGAATGGTAGCTTTGCTGAATAGAGTAATCTTGATTGCAGATTCTTGCTTTCATCACTTTGAATATATTTGTACCAATCTCTTCTGGCCTGCAAAGTTTCTTCTGGGAAGTTAACTGACGGTCTTCTGGGAGCCCCCTTGCAGGTAACTATCTTTTCTCTTGCTACTTATAAGAATTTCTCTTTGTCTTTCATCTTTGGCATTTTAATTATGATGTGTCTTGATGTAGGCTTCTGTGGGTTCATCTTGTTTGGGACTTTGTGCTTCCTAGGCTTATATGTCCATTTTCTTTGCCAGGTTAGGGAAGTTTTCTGTCATTATTTCTTCAAATAGGTTTGGTAATTTTGATGTTGTCCCCAGAAGCCCCTTAAACTATCTTCATTTTTTAAAATTCTTTTTCCCTGTTGCTGTTCTGGTTAGGTATTTTCTGCTTCCTGATATGATCTTCTGCTTAATCTAACCTATTATTGATTCCCTCTAATGTATTTTTCATTTCAGTTATTATATTCTTCATTTCTGACCAATTCTTTTTTTTATCTCCATTTTTATATTTCCTATCTTTTTGTTGAAATTCTCACTGAGATCTTTGAGAATCTTTATAAACAGTGGTTCAAACTCTGCATCTGATAGATTGCTCATCTCTATTTTCTTTAGTTCTTTTTCCAGATTTTTGTTCTGTTCTTTCAATTGGCATATTTCTTTGTCTTTCCATTTTCCTGCCTCTCTGTGTTTGTTTCTATGTATTAAGTAGAGCTGCTATGTGTCCTAGTCTTAGTAGAGTTGCCTTATGTAATGGGTGTCCCCTTGCTAAGCAGCCTGAAGCCTGGCACTAACAGAAGCCAGTCTCATCCTATCCCAGTCACCTCCAATCCAAAGAGCACTCTGTAGTTCATACCAAGTGGGTGTGAGCAGGACAGAGGCAGTGGCTGACCCTAGCTTTCACTAGAGCACTTTTAAGAGGCCTCAGAAAAAACACACCCAGTGGCTGCCCCAGACCACACCAGAGCACCACCCAACCACCCAGCAGGCACCAGAACCCTGAGAAACTGAACTAAATTACTTTTAATTTTTATAGCTTATCAATATTTTCACTAAATACAATAGGTTTATTCACTTTTATCACCCGTATTTTTCATTATTTTCCAGGTCACATATGCATATTTATTAGTGAATTTTAATACATTTAAAATAATTTTAATTAAAGATTGAATAATATAAATGAATATAAAATGAATAATATATATTTATATTATTATACGTAATAAGTAGTAATGCTAAGTGAATATTTGTGTCCCTGGTAACCTAAGAGATAGAATATTACTTAGAGGTAGCACTTAGAAGGCTTCTGTTTCCTCCTTGCTAATCTAATCTCTAGATGTAAAGACTATTTTGAACATGCATGTACATATTTACAGTTATTACAATGGATTTTTAAGCTTTATTTGTTTTTGAACTGTGTCTAAATTAATTTATATTGAATGATCATTTATTTTTTTATTCAATTTTAAGTTTATGGTATTCATCTATGTTAATTTTTACTGCTGTTTATATTAATACATAAATACAACACAATTCACTTAACATTTTCTTCATGGACATTGTTTCCAAGCTATTTTAAAAAATGTTTTATTATGCACCCTATTACTATGAACTTTCTTGTATATTTCTTTCTGGTGCATTTATGTAAAATTTCTCAAGGAGCAGAATTGCTGGGCATCAGGCATGCACATCTTCAACCTTGAAAACTATTGCCAAATGGCTGAACTAATTTATAATCCCACCAGCAAAGTCATAAGAAAGCATTCTTTTTAGGTTCCCTCTCCCTTCATTTCCCAAATGCTTTTCTGTATAGCAACAACAACAACTACTATTGTTATTTTATTTAGAACCACATTAAATAAAAAATTAATTTAGGGAGAATTGGTATCTTTACAGGTTTGCATCTTTTTATCCTAGCAAGATGGATATCTTGCCATTTACTTAAGACTTCCTTTATATTCTAGTTTTAAAATTGCCTTTAATTTCTTATTAGACATTAATATTTTCCTAAAGTTTTTATTATGAATGTTATCAGCCATATAAAAAGAGTGGTATGTGTTATATTATATTTGCTGAGCCATTCAAAATTAGGTTGTGTACATCATGACACTTTATCCCTAAATACTTAGGCACAATTCTCCTAAGTACTGGAACATTCTCTTATATAAGCTCAATATCATTACTTTACTTATAAGAATTAAAAATAATTCCCTACTATGAGCTAGCCCACATTCATGTTTTCCTAGTTATCTCCAAAATGTCTTTTATATATTATTTTTAAGAGAATATTGAATAAAGTTTTATATTTCACATATTGCATTTTGTTATATATTTGTAATCTCTTTTGTAAGAATAATACACTTATATTTGATAACCTTTTATGATTTTTTATTACATTTTTACACATACATAAAAGTACATGTGTTAAAAAATGAACTTGCATGTACCCACTAATTAGTTTTAACAATTATCAGTACCTTGCTAATCTTATTTGCTCTATTCATTCTTCTTTACACTCTAAATTCTTTTTTTTCTTGCTGACAGCTTTCAAAGCAATTCCCATATATCAGATCTATTCATCCCTAAATAATTTATTATACATCTGTAATTGATAAGAACTTTCCTCATGTAACCGATATGCCATTACCACATTGACGAAAAAGAACAAGTTCTTAGCATTATCTCATTACCATTTCATATTCAGATCTACCTGATTTCTTTAAAGGTTGGTTGCCAGAATCAGCATCTTAACAAAAGCCCACACATTGTATTTTGTTGTTATATTATTCTTCAGAGGTACAGTTTATTTTTTTCTATTTTCAATTTTAGAGTTTGTTTTTATCCTTTTGGATTTAACATTTTTTGGCATGTATAAAACATTTCCATGGTTCTAGAGTCTAACATATATTAGAGTGAATACTCAGAAAATTTTTGTTTCTATCTTCCTCTCCTTCATTCTGTTACTCTTCCCATTACCTCTGACTTCTATAGAAAACCTTTTGTACTAGTTGTGCCTTATCCTTTCCTTATTTCTTCTGACAAAAATAATTGTGTATGCATGCATACACATGTGTGTGTTTGTATATTTCCCGTTTTTTTTTTCTTGCACTAAAGGTATCATACTCTATAAATTTTTCTGAACCCTGCATTTGTCATTTAACAGTATATCTTGGAGATCACCCTATGTAGGTACATAGAGTTTTTCTTTATTCTTTTTAATATGGTGGCAGAGCACTCCACTAAGTAATAATCTGGTTTGTTTAACCAGTCCTCTGAATAATCTTGAGCACATATTGTCTCCTATTTGTAGAGGAGTATCTTTAGGGTACATTCTGAGATATGAAATTTGTGGGTGAAGAGGAAAATGCTTACGTAATTTTGTTAGGTATTGTTGTCATAACACAGGATTTATTTTTTACTGTTATATTTTCTATCAGGCCTGACTTCAACATTTTTCAACATCCAGGTTTTGGGTTACATTCTCCATCCACTTGTGCTGTGGTTGAATTTATCACAAAGGGCAAATCTGCACACTTGATAGTTCAAGTTTTTATTTCTGGCAGGCTTCCACTTTCTTTGTTTCTCTTTCACCAACACTATTGGGCCCTGAATTAGTATGTAAAAATCTGTGATTCCCAGAATGCACTGCTACCAGAGGTCTCCTTACCTCTGCTCCTGCCTATCACTTTTGTTGTGAAACTCCTATTGCCCCATATATACAATTTACCTGAACACATATTCCCTTATCTGCTGTTCAGGTAATTTCTGGTACTGCAATCTTAATATGGATATAAAAAAATGGCACTTGGTCATGGACCATTTGGGGAGTGGATAGAGGAGGGGGGTTACTATTGTGCTTTTGTTACAGAATAGTTGGGAGTAGAGAGGAATGGCTCTTCAATCTTCAATTCTGTTATTACTTTTTAGATGGGGTTTTCTCTGGATTATGTCTGTTCTTTCCAGATTCATGGATTGCCTTTCAGTCTACCACTTTTGTGATAGTATGATTTTCAGCTTCTGCTATATTTTCACTGGTATTTCAGTGAGAAGATATATAGAAAAGCATGAATTGGGACTGCTATTCAAAAGTCATTTTAAGCCTGAAGACTTATTTTCCCCCCAGTATATTATCTGTCACCTATTGCTGTTTAACAAGTCACCTCTGAACTCAGTGGCTTACAATAATAATTTATTCTTGCTTACTTGTGATTCAATTGGGCATCAACTAGTCTAGGCTGCATTTGGCTGGGAAGCTCTCTTTGTCAGTCTCACTGCAGATTGGGCTCAGGTCTGCTCTGTTTATTTTCATTATAGAAAATGGACTGAGGTATCTGGAAAAGCTCTTATGGTGATAAAAGGAGTGCAAGAGAGTTAATAAAAATGAGTTTCCTTTAAATGGTTAGGTTTAAAACTGGTAAACTGTCACTTGGATTCAATTTCTTTGGCCAAAGCAAGTCAGATGACTGGATCCAAATGCAGGAAACAAATTCTATTTGTCTGAATTCTATTCAGTGGGAAGGATTGAAAAGTCTCATATGATAAAGAGCATGGAATCAGGGAGGAGGCAAAAAGTTAGAGTTAAACTCTGTCTATCAAAAGTATTTATTATTTTATGCAGCTGCTATGCCATGTCCTTCCCACAGATTGTTCACATTCCCCATTTCTCTCAACACTTCCACAAAATAAAGTTTCTTCTGTGTCATAATGAGGAAACTGAAGTTGATAGATTTCCAATGACTAGTTCTCACCATCAAACACCTTTTAAAAGATTTAATTGGGATTTCAAAGTAGGTCTTTCTATCCAGCAAGTCTATACTTTTCTGACTCGACTCCTCCAAATTAAATTTCTTCCTCAAACCCCATGATTGCTCAGCCCCCTATAAACACACAGTGCTCATGGAAGAAAATCAGAGACAGACATGGCAAGCCATCTGACATTTGAAAAGCTACTATCAACTACTCCCTAATGTAGAAGGTGAAAGATGCACTCTTGGCAAGAAGAATCACAAATTTGTTAATGAAAATGGAGTTTATGCCAGATATCTCTTAAAGCCTCTGGGTAGCTCTGTAATTTGGTGTTGGCTGGATGACAGGGCTTGGAGAAGTGATGTTGAAAAGACCTCAAGAAAAACGACTCCAGTCACACCTGCCGTCCCATGGTTAACATTTCAACATTTGCTATAGAGAGCAGGTTAGCAGAGGAGAGAACCTCAGCTTCGGAGGCATACATAATAATGAGTCACACAGTCATTAACGTGTGAACCCCAGGTAGGGAGCTCACATTTTGTGAGAGGGAAGAGTTTTTGTTCAGTCGTAAGCACTCCCCTACTGAGTCTGGGATTGCTCTCTGCACCAGAAAATGCCTGACTTCATTTCCTTTGAATTTAAAAGGACCTTCACAAACATTTTGCCTTAAATATAAAGAAAAACTTTTTATAAAAAAAAAAAAGAATTGGAAAAAAAGATTAGTAGAATATGAGTGAAAACAGTTTTATGGAAAATGCCTTCAATGAAAATGGAGTTAAAGAATATTAGGAATATGCTTATGGCTCCAGCCCACTCCCTGTGCTTCTTTCTCAGGTGCAGCTTGGTTTCCTTAGGGAGAACAAAGGAAAAGGAGCCCAGTAGATGCAGAGTGTATAAATTTCGCAATAGACACTAAAATGGGAGTTTCTTTTAAAATGTTGTGACTAAAAAACCTTAACAATTAATTTATGTTTTTCAGTTGCACAAAGTATTTTATTATGAGCATTTCTGCAGAAGGAGGGGTCAGAGTTTGGGCTTCAGATATTGACCCCGACAGGACATATGTTAATCTGTCTGCTTTTATCTTCTCTCAGTCTCACTTGCGCTTCACATTAGTTGTAACTGGGCTGTACAGATACCTAGAGTCAGTCACCTTGTCCTCATGAGAGATCAACTTTGCCACTTTTCCCTACTGAAACAACCAGGGTCTACTTCGTACATATGGACACTTAAGTGAGGCTTTCTTACTGTTCCAACCAGAAGACATTGCAAAAGCCTTAAAAATTAGAAAGTCAACTCTGGGATTAACAACAAATCTTACTTTTCTTTCCTTGCTGGAGGATGGAACTCTAGACTTTTCATTGAGGAGGTAGTGACCTGGGGGAAAATAAGTTTCTAAATAAAGTCACCTTGAAAGAAGATGAAAGCATCACGGGGGCTCTATACACCTTTCTTCAGTTCATTTCAACTTGTGTTGTTCAAGCCATTAACATTCAAGGAAACTCTCTAGTGGTTATTCATGTTTGTCATTTCTTTGGTAGCGTGATGGGGTGATGATGTCTTAGGAAAAGAAGACCCTCAATATTAGTATTACATGTTCCCTGCTAAACCTCAGAATACAGATCCATATATATTTTTTGTTGTGTACATATACGCTTTTCTCTTAAAGGATTTTTTATAATGGGCAATGCTTTAGATAATTGTTACTTTCTGGGTAAGCCTAAGCAGCTCATCTGAATTGGAATATCTGAAACTCCACCAAGTTCTTCTCGGAGCTGGCCATGGGCAAAACTAAAATCTATAAAATTCATTTTTACTAAGATTACACTGCCAGTTCTTTGTTCTGTCCCCCATCATGACACCTCTGAAGTTATCACCTGCTCCTAACTTCATACGATCCCTCTGGCCCCATCAAGATTTGCTCTCAGAATTCTAATATTCTCAGCAATCATAAACTGAATCACAGTAAGGTATTGGCAGCTGACAGGAGGAGGGGATGCCTTTTATAAGGATGAATGTGTACTACAAGGCAGTGGTGGCTTCTAGCCTAAGCTACCTGGACCCTAAGGTTCTATGTAGGTAGTTAAGGAGATAGCTTTGAGCTATTTTCAATATTTAAAAGACAAATCAAGTTTCCTTTTTTGAACTTTAATTTTATCAAATTCAGGGTGGTAATTTAAGTTAATGTGCTGAAGAATAATTTATAAATACCAAATATTTGTTATTTAAAAATCTATCAGAGATGTGATTTACAAAAGAGATTAAAAATTAGTTTGAATGGTGAAAAGTTTGGACTTCTGATTTAAAGAAATAAAGATTTAAATATCAGCTTGGGACTGTGATAAAGGAGAAGGAGGAACAGGACAAGTTATCATAGGATGAGCACCTGCTGAGTGTCTGGCTAGACACTTTCACATGTAGACATTCACTAGGCTATGGGTACTTTCGTGTTGACCATGTTTTATTCCAGTCTATCGTTAGTATTTAATGCAGTAGTTAGTTTGTAGAAGGTACCTCATAAACATTTATGAAATGGGATAGAAGATGAGAGAAGTCACCTGAGAACCCATCTATAGAGCTAAAATTAGAATCCAGACCTGTCTCAGTAAATTCTATTCTTTCCCCAGTCTCATCATGAATTTGTATCAGTGAGATGGAGAAGAATCATCCTAGATGTCCTGAGGTCATTCATGTAGAAAATTACACACTGCATCTTATAGATTAGCCATCTATACATCTGACCATCTTGGAGTTATTGTTCTTCTCGATGTGGTTATCTGTCCTGAATTGGAAAGCTTTCTGCTTTGCACAGTACCAACTATCTCTCCATATCACTCCAAACAACAAAAATATATGTGCCAGAAATGAGTGGATGAGGCTTTTTCTGTAAACTCTATTGCCTCTTGGGCACAGAAGTCTGAGTGCAGGCTGTGCTGAGGTTCCCAGAGCCTGGCTCTGAGCTGTCCCACCTAGCTGGGTAGCTGGGGTATCATTCTCCTTCAGGTCTTACCTGTGCTTCCCTTCAGGGCCTGCATATCACATTGGGACTGCCCCGGTGTGACAGGCTCAAGGCTGGGCATAGCAAATGCTGATGCAAAAATAAATAAAAATTAAAAAAAGAAGCCCATTGACAGTGTGCACCTGGAGAAAAGACTTCTTTTACAGTCATTGTTTAGTTCTGTCAATCAGCCCCAGAATCCCTCTGCAGGACTGGGAAGCCACAGCTCAGGAAAAAAAAATGATGCTAGGGATGGATCACACATACCACACACATATACACACACATGCACACACACACATACACACACATGCACACACACACATGCACACATCCATGCACACAATTACATAACACAGGCATGCAGGGTGGGAAGGAGGGAAAGAGACAAAGGTGAGGTGATTGACTCTGGTGCGTCAGGGATGAGAGATCTTACTTTCACAGTAGTATTATTTTAATTTCAATAAACATTTTCTGAGAGCCTACTCCTGTGGAGCACTGTAGCAGGCACTCTGCAGGCTCTGACTGGAATGAGGAGCCCACTAAGACAAGTCTCTGCCCTCACAGTCTAGAGGGAGAAGCAAAAATCAAACCAAACAAAAACCAAACAAAGACAAAAAAACAAAACTCACCAACCCAGGCACCAGGCCTGAGAATTTCCAAGCACTTTCACAAACATCTCATTTAGTCCTATTTACAAGGTAGGTGAGGCAAGTGTTATCTGCGTTTTACATGTGAGAACAAGGGCCTTGTTGAAGATTGCAAAGCTAGCACGTGGCAGCCCCAGAATCTAGGTCATCTAACTCCTGATTCAAAGCTTTTTCCTTAATATGACGCTGCCTCTTTGTAAACACTTGGTTATAACACAGCACTGCATTAGGAGAGCACAAAGAAAAAAGAAAAAGATTAATTCTTCCTAGGCCAAGGGAGATAGAGGATCAGGCTTCTCCAAATAAGTAATTTTCCATAGGGAAAATACAGATTGTGTAGGCAGGAAGACACAATGGGGTGGGCAGGTAAGCAATGTTCCATGTAGAGCGTAGTAAAGAGGCCCTTCTATTTAATCCAAACTCTGCTAAATGATCAGATCTAGGCCCAAGAGGAAATGGGCAGAGACATGAAAGCTTCTGTCTGCCTCCAGCACGTCTCCTGCATTTCTGTTTCCTGTGTGAGGACATGTCAGGTAATGGACATGAGAGTGATGACCCCTTTTAATTACCTCTAAGCCAGGGGCTTCACTGGCCTCAGTGTGAAGATCTTGTCAATAAACTACAGCATATGTATGTATTGTTCATCTAAGGGACACATGCATAGGATTTGGGATGCCATTATTTTTTTTAACAAAAATGCTTCTTCTAATTTCATGTATGACTTTGAATGCATCTTTTGGCTCCTCAATTCTATTTCTTCATTTGTACAATGAAGATAATTGTATCAACCATGCAGGGTTGCTATCGAAGTCAAATGAACTGATGTTTGTGAAGCACATAGTATGGTGCCTGCTACATAGCTAATTTTATAAATAGGAGCAATTACTATTACTATTTAACCTAAAAAAGGGAAATAGATGAAGGTCTATTTAATGCCACTCTTACACCTCCTCCATTCCAGCCAGATGTGGCCCCTGCAAGGCCAATGAGACCAGAGGCGGAAGGGCCTCCATTGTCATAGTCAAGTTGGGTCCTTAAAAATGGCTGCTGAGACCTCTGTTTCATAGATTCGTAGAGAAGAGGAAGAAGAGAAATCAAGGTTAGTATCTGACCTGGCTGAAGGCATGGATCTAAGTGTATTTGGTTTGGATGGTTCAGTTTGTCAGTAAGAAAGGGTTACAGGCAGAAGATGCTCAAGATGTGGCAAGGGACTAAAATGTGGTGCTGCTGACCAGTCAGTTATGAGCAGATCTCAGACAGCAGTGGCAGGGACTGGGCTGTAGCAGGAATGGCCAAGCGCAATAAGACATCATTCTATATCCATCCTCAGAGCAGAGATGACATAGTCAGGGAAAATGTGGCTCTGTGATGACTCGGATGTCTGTGGTTCATCAGCTCCTAGGTCTCTGGCAGCACAATTAAATCCAGGTCCCCACCGAATGGTATGGCTGAGACTGCTCACGCAACTTATAGCCTTATACTGAGGGACTCAGGATTTAAGCAAGATGGGGTAGGGAAGTCTGGGACTGAGCAAGGTTGGAGGAAAAAGGAGCTGAGGCCCACAATGAAGTCTCAGTAATTGGTTGCTCTTTGTCATAGCCAGACTCTTCACTTACTCTGGATTTTGCTGATTTCACAACTATCATTTGTCATCTGATACTCCATATTACACTTATATTTTAGCTATATCAGTTAAGTCCTCCACATTTGCAGGAATTAACATATTTTCCTTCATCCATGAATGTTTTTATACTTAGGGGGACTCTTCAGTGTGGAGGAACTGTAAAAGGTACTGAAAAAAAAAAGCATGTGTCTGATTTACAAATGGGTGATATTTTTACTAGAAGGTAGAAATCAGGAAAAATGCTTGGGAATTTTAACTGTACTCAGAGTTCACCCATGACTGCTGGTTGATTTTGCTTGCTATAGAGACTGAAAAACTAGAAACTACATTTCCCAGACTTCCTTGTGGCTAAGTTTCTTCATGTGACCTAGATTTTGTCAGGCAAGAGTACCTGCAGTAAGCTCAGAGGCATGTAAGAGCAATGAGGCATTAGTCATACAGAGACTTACGATATTTTGGAAAACATGGTAGCAATGTTCCCTTTCTTTAGCATCTTATTCTTGTTTTACAAATGCACTTCTCTTATTTCTCTGAGGTGATTGACAATATGTATTTTATGGAAGTTTTTTTTTTCTTTAGAGATTTTAATTCCTCTGAGTTGCCTTCTCTCCCCACCTTCCCTCTTTTTTTTTTTTTTTTTTGGTCCTTATAGTTTATGTTGGAAGTTTTCCAGGAAGGCTGATCATTCTTGGTTGTATAGGGACTAAACACTTGGAACCCCTGAGTGAATTAGGTGCTTTGAAGACTGTAGGGTGGTCCAATTGGGGAACTTCTGCTGGTTGTTCCTCTTGGTCTGGGAAGAGGAAAAGGCGCAATTGCCAGTGTTCTCAGAGATGAGAAAGGGAAGAGGGCTGGCCTATGCATTCAACATGCATAACTTTACCTAACACAATACTTTGACTGTCATCTTTGCCAGCCCAGGAGCTTTCTGCCTAACCTTCTCCGAAGGACACTTCCAGACTCCTTCCAAGGTGAGAAGTGATCCTGTGGTGTGGGAACACCACCTGATTCTCAACCCATCCTTTGAATTTGTCTTCTCTCTTTTACACTAGTGGGGTTTTGGGAAAGAAAGAAAATCAGATGTTTTCAATGTGCCATCTTTATGTACAACTGTCTACATATTTTTTATATCTAATTACCACCATTTATGCAAGAATCATAACACTAGTAGAAATTACCTTCTACTTAATGTATAATGTTATTATAACATTGTAAGCATGTTTCATATTATTACACTTTGAAAACATTTTTTTTTGGCTATGTATTTCAGAGCATAGATATACCTTAATTTTCATACTTGAGTGGAGGAATTTTAGATACATAGATTTCATTGATTCCTTCCCAGGAAGATCAAATTGAAAACTCAGAATATCAGGATTTTACTTTTCACTAGAGTTGGATATTTATTTTGTTTTACTTGTTTCACTGTTGTAATGAATATCTTTGTACATAAAACTTTTTCATGCATTAGAATGATTTCTTCAGGCTAGATTCCCAGGAGTGGAATTACTAGATCATGAGCTATAAACATTTTTAAGGCTCCAGATTCTCACTGTCAAATTTCCTTCCAAAAGTTATGGTACTGTTGCTTAACAGAGGGGAACAAAGGGTTGAAATATGTTTGTGTATGCCCGTGGGCAAGGGTGGGATGAGGAGGTCCTCACAGCTTATTTCAGTAGCTGAGCACACACACACAGAAACACATAAATGCCCACAAAATCTTGACATTTCCTCCTTTTCCCACTTAGGATGCCAGCTTATTTGGTCACTATGAAAGTGACCAACCTGAGTAACCAACCTGCTACCTGGGGTCATGCCAGTCTCCACTGGAGGAGCACTTACCATGTGCTTAGACTGACCCCAAAACAAGTAGTTAGGGACAGTTCTGACTGTCCCAGTTTTAGCAAAACTTTGAAATGTTTCAGACAGCTGGTGGTGCTCCCTGAGATGGGACTCCATAGGGCTTGTCACCATCAGAGCTCCTCCCTCAAAATTTCCTGTCCTTCAATATGTAGGAGCAGAACCAAGAAAATGGTGTATCAGGGCCAAGAAGAGGGAAGCAGTCAGTGGGATCTTGTTGGTCGCTGGAGCCCATCTCTCCGTGACCTTTGGAACATTTATGATGAATCTATGTCATTTTACTTAACAATGTATCTCCTGTCACACCTGGTATTTTACTTCAAGCAAACATATAAGGCAGAACAGGCTTGAACAATCTTGAAGGGGGAAAATGGCCCACCTGCTTTGGGACTGAGAAGTCAAATGAACTCTCTGCCTGTGTCTACATATTACCAAACCAGAGTCTCATCCTTGACCATTCTGCAGTAGTCAGAAAAAGAGTCACTGGAGTAGAAATTCCCCATAGTCCATAAACAGATAGACATGAAAGCTCTGTCACAACCACACTTAAGCCAAAACAATGGCTTTACTGAATGTGTGCGGGTGGTGGGGGAAGGGTTAGTGCTCCAGAAATAACAGCTCCTGGTTGTTATTTATCAGTGTTCATGAATGGTATGGGTGTGATGCTGAAGGTGATGGTAAAGGTGAAGGTGATGGTGGTTGTGGCTCAGGATCCTTGCGGCTGAGCTGAAGATTTGTGGGCACCTCCATCCTTAGACTCAGGACCCAGTAAAGCAACCTTTTGATAGCCCTCAGGACTCCAGAAGCCTCCTAAAGGACTAGTGCTTTGAACAACTCTTGGAGCAAAATACCTCCCAGAAAGGACCCTGATTACTGAACATTGCAACTGCCTTGGTAATTTCCCTTAGTATTTTATTGATACATATGTATAAAATGTCACAAAAGACAGCACCTGAAAGCTAACTATATTGTAGGAGAGAACTCGTCCTTCAGTGTTTAAAGGACTTGAATATTGATTCATCTGTCTACCTCTCAGGGATTTTCATGTCTAAAATGGGAACATAATATTTATCTCATAAGGTTATTATGAGATTAAGTAAAATGACCCGTGTGGAGACACTCATAGCCTGTGCTCATTTCTTTCTTTTCTCTCCGAGGAGAAATACCTTTGGTAGAGGGTTCCAACAGAGAACTTCCTGCACAGTCCATCAAGGACAGAGTTCCTGGGGCTTTCTTTCCACCTGTTTCTGTCTCACTGTAAGAATTGTTGTCCCTCTGGGAGTCTTCTCCTCCTTCTTTTCTCGGCCACCTCCTCTCATTTCACTACACAGTGGTTCTCCAAGTGTGGTCCCTGGACCAAGAGCAGCATCACCTGGGAAATTAAAAATGTAGCTTCTTATATGCCTAGGCCTTACTCAGACCTGAATAAGAAACGGGCTGGTGCTCAGCAATCTGTATTTGAACAAGCCTTGCAGGGAAGCAGACTCAAGATTGAAAGCATCAGTCTAAGGACTCCAGACTCTTCTTAATATTACCTGTTCTGTCTGCTGTCCGAACACAGATCACCTGCCTTGGGACTGAAATCAGTTGAAATCTCTGCGCATGTCTCCAACAGATGCCAACCCTTTAGTGGAACCTTAGGCTTGTCCCAGGAATAGAATTGTCTTCTCACCGTGCGTGCCCAGGCACACCTGCGGTGCTTAGCACTTGGCAAGGCCTCAGCTTGAACAGGAGGAAGCCGTGTTCTCAGCTCTCCTGTAGCCCTGCATCTGGATGATGAGGCATAAACTTTATTGTAGCTTTCCTTTTACTTTGTATTTTATACCCTGTCAGTCCTTGAAATGACTTTGTTTTGCCAAAATGAAGAGGAAAAAAAACCTTTAAATGTTGCTGAAAACCTCAATAGTCTTAAGTTGTTTCCCAGATCAGAAGTTCAGAGCATATGCCAGCTTTTCCCTCATTTTCTAGTTCCAAAATCTGTCTCCTCTTTAATAAGCTCACATGTCAAACAGGGCACAAAAAATTCTTATAATTGTAATCTTTAAAGTTAGGATCCTGAATATTATCATTAACAAACTTATTTCTGTATTCCTCCTGTGTCCAGCACAGGCTTAGCACACTGAGGGTCACTCGATAAATCTCCATTGAGTGGACATGCTCAATGCATATCAGTCCTCTGTAGAGCCTACAGGTCTGGTTTGATCAGCTGCTGGCACATTTTGAATGGTATTGAATTAAGACTTCCTTGAGTAGGCTTGTGTTTATCTTGCAAGGAGCTTTGCCAAAAGGAAATTAAATTTTATGAGGTCCTGCATGGTTGAGGAAGCCATAACAGGGCTTTAATATTTCAGAGAGTAATTATATTAGGTTTGATATCAAGATCATGTAAAATATGCAACACTTGTGTGTATTATTTTGTTGGAAGTTCTCAGGCATGATGATGAGACGCCTCAGAATACCTCGTTTTAACAGTTGTTTTGGGTTTGGCCAGCATTAGGAGTGACTCATTGGTCTCAGCAAATATCTCCATGGGCAGGAGGTCTGCTTTCCAGACCTCAGAACTTTGTGCTTTCTCTACCCTTTGCCCTGGAGTGCTCACCAACATCGTCCCGGGACACGTTTCTTCACAGCGTTTGTTAAGGGGCAGTATAGTGCTATAGTTAAGAGCACAGTCTCTGGAGCTAGACTGGGTTAGCTGCTGCCTCCCCCGCTCTCGTCTCCCCTTCCTAGCTGTGTGACCTTAGTCATGTAACCAAGCCCTTACTGCCTAAGTTTCTTCAACAGTGAAATGGAGGTAATAGTATCGATTTCCTGGAGTTGTTGAGAGGATTAAAACAATTCACAGAGGCTAAGTACTTGGAATATTTCCTGGCATGAAGAAAATCCTGTTATAGGTAACTATTACTATTATAATTCAGGTTCAGTTCCGAAGTCACCCATTCTGGAAGGCATTTCCTGACCACCCAATCCAATTTAGTCTTTATTACATCACCATTTTATGGTCCTCATGACATTTAGCACAATCTGGCATTATCCAATTTCAGCATTTGTTCAACTGTTTATTTTATGTGTCTCACCAGAACAGAAGCTCCAGGATATCATAGATGGTGTCTTGACCATTGCTGAACCCACAGCACCTAGAATACTGCCGAGATCACAATAGAGGTTCAGTAAAAATCTGTCGAATGAATGACAAGTTTCAGAGTTATTCTAGTTCTGATTCAATGCAGAGCTGGTATTCTCCATATCGTGGAGAAGCAGGGCATGGTCCAGGGCTTCCAGAGACCTTGGAGACCCGCTTTTCTCTTACAGTTCTGGAGAACTTGAGCTGATTTTTTGGGGGGAACTTTGGAGTCTGGTTCATTCTAGTATTTTCTAGGGCTTGAGAGAGAGATGCAAGTGGTCAGCATAAGCACGGTGAAGAGGAATATTTCTAGCCCTCCTCAGGTGGAAATGGTCTGGTCTTTATAGCTTTTCAAAGATTAAAGATAAAATAAGAAGTTTATATGTATATAGAGAAGGCTTGGCTGTTCTCAAGGAGATTGATGCAAATTGGCCACACTGCTCATCCTGCCTACTCCAATAGATGACAAGTCATGCCTGCTGTGAGGTTTTGCTAGTCCAAGTCCCAGGACAGGTCACAATGATGCTTCATGTGAGAAAAATCCCTTTTCTTCCTTGCCAAACTCGGCCAAGTGTACATAACAATTGGATACTTGAATCTGTAACTCTCATTGTTGGGCTTCTCTTTTTATACACAGATACACTGCAAGGCCATGCGCCAGTCTGGGGACATTAGATCAATACTCTGCTGGGGTTAAGTACTTTCTGACTCAAAGTTATGCTTGTCCACAGGTTGTGTGGTGGTTTCTTTTCCCACCCTCCTGAATTAGTCAGGATGAGATAGGCTATGCCGCAGGAATAAACAAATCCCAAGTCTCTGTGATAATGCAAGAGAAGTTTATTTATCATTCTTGCAAAGTCAAGGTGATCCTTCGAGTAGCTGTCCTTAAGTGGTGACTCAGTGAGTCAGGATGCTCTCCATATGAGGCCTCCTCCAGGATCACTGGAAGAAAAGAGGAAGGAGAGTAGAGAACTGTACAGTCTGATATACTTCTCCTCTGCTTCCCTTTCATTAGTCAGAGCTGGTCACAGCTCAGCTACCGCTACAAGGACCTATGAAGCATGATCCTCCATGTGCTCAGGATGGGGAGAAATGGGTATTAGTGAACACTGATGATGTTTTCACACACCCCCCCCAAGAAAGTGACTCTGTTACACAGAAAAAGCAAATAATTCACTTTATATGTTTTATCAAAGTGACATTACTCCAACAATTATAAAGATATTTGCTTTCTGTACCAAGACTGTAGCATAACTTGAAACTTCTCTGTCCTAATAAGAAAAATAAACTCACATATTTAATATTTACATGCATACTCCTGGTAGGACAACTGCTAGACTATGACCCAATAATGCATAAAATTTGGATAGAGGGAAAAAGTAATGTATCAGGGCCTTGGGACATGTAGCAGCAACTTAGAGACAGGAATGATTATGAATAGTACCATTAGCATGAAATTAGAAAACTACTCAGATGTAAAAGTTTTTGAGAGAGATGCTAACTACCCAGAAGACTAATTCCCTAACTTCTCAGCATTAGTGATGAGATATTGAGATGAAATATTCAAATCCTTGGATAAAATTGTTCAAGCTCTTATCCATTCCTTTAAGGAAGATCTGTGAATGCCCACTGCATGCTAAGGATTGAACTAGACATGGTTCAAACCTTTAGAAAACTCATGGTATAGTGAAGGATACTCATTTAAAAATGCCAACATCCATTCAACATGGGAATTGTAATATAGAGGCCTGTCTAAGATGAAATGATGGCCTGTGAGGTCAGAAAAAAGCTTCAGGCAGGAGGAAGCATCTAAACTCAATCTGAAAAAATTGACAAGGGATAAACCAGGTAGATAAGGGGATGAGAGCATTCCAGGCCCTGGGAACACTATTTAAAGGCCCAGAGGTACAAAACAGTGGGTGTGTTTGGATCGGACAATAAATATGTAAAGGAATAAAGTACGATTGAAGAATAAAGGGAGAGGTTCGGGCATGAGATGTGGCTGGAATGGGGCAAGGTCACAGGTTGTCTTGTTTGCCATGTCAGAAAGTTTGGGCTTTAGACTGAAGACAGCAGGACGCCTTTGAAGAGTTGTAAGCAGGGAGCGAGAGGCACTAATGACATGGTTTTCTTTGGTAAACCAGCATTGTTGCAGCAGAGAGAAAGGAATCTCACATTTCACTTCTGATGCTGCTTGGTTAAGGATACGGGAGAGGGTAGTATGAAGGTAGGAGCCATCAGAAAAAATATGAAAATTCTAACTCTAAGCTTGCCAAATGTAGAAGGTACAGTTGGTGCCTTGTTCAGATCCCATCAAGCTGGGACACCCGCCCCCTAGCTGCTGAGAGTATAAGCTGATGAAAACTCACAGTTGTATCCCTTCGTTTGGTGGGAGCTGCCTGGCCCTTGTAGTTCGTTACACATGCCCCATCCTGGGGAAGCCCATGTCCAATGACAGGCTCATATGGAAACCTAAAGGTGAGGACGACTTTGCATTGTAGCTTATCTTCAGAGGTCCCTGTGGTCAAGTCAAAGCTAGACTTTCCCTGAGACCACATCTTTGCTTAGCTCTTTCTCTTGCCTTGTTCTTCTTCTCTTCTGTTTCTCCTGAGAGTGCTTCCTTCACATAGCACGTGCAGCAGAATCTTTGTCTCGGGCTTTGTATCAAGGGAAGCCAACCTGAGGAAATGATGCAGATGGAAGTTAATGAAAGATTGGGGGAGGAGAACCCCAAATAGCAACCCATCTGAGGAATGAAAATTAGAAAACATAGTCTGAGAATACAACATGTGGTGGGTGATACATGTTACGGTGGGACTGAGGGAGAGAGACTGTTATCCTTTTGCCAAGCTTATGAAAGAGAATCTGGAATCTTTGAAGTGTGTGTGGGTACTCTGCCCTTAGGGGTATGGCCACAGCTGCCCACTGAGGTCCTCAATGTCTATGAGCTGATTTTCTAGGCCCTGACCTTTGGATGAAAATCCCAAGGGTTAAGAGGCACTGTTCGCTTGTTTGCAAAGTAGATGTGGGAGGTGGTGGAAAGCAGAGTGAGGGGCTGCACTGAGCTATTCTCATCCTGTTCAGTAGGGGCAACCTCGGCAGTGAGGCTGCAGTTACTGGAGCCTCATCTGAAAAAAGAAGATTGGAATTAAGTAATCTTAGCTTTTTTCAGACTTTGCTTTAGTTCTATCTTCTGAAATGGAACTGCAAACACCAATAACATCTATCTCCTTTCTGTTGTCTGGGTGGCTTCTAAGGCTGCGGGCTGTAGAAATAGATAAAATTTGTTCTTGGCATACTCCTCCCTTTTTCTAAGCCACCTTACAAAGCCTTGGCTCCCTCCTGTCCCCTTTATGCTAAAATACACAACTCATGTGGGTAGAAATCATTTTTAGGCTCTGTGTCTGGGTTGAAGGCTCCAAGCCCAGTTTTCCCATTGTTCTACCATTTCCTGTTCAGAGTGGTCCTCAACAGGCTGAGGAGCACTCTGGCCAGGAGGAACCCTGGGCCAGTGCTGAGGGTGGCATTTGTGTTCCTCTCCTCCCACACTGAAAAGCATCAAGTTTCTGGCATGCAGAACAATACTAAAAGGGGCTGGCTGGGATTTTGATTTTTTTACTTCCCCTTCCAAAAAGCTTTGCTTCATTTTGGCACAGAGACAAAATGCAACCACCCACTTCAGCAAACACTATAAAACCATCCCTAGACCAAACCTCCCTTGGTGCTTTAATCAGGCATCTGTAAGGTACCAGGTCCAGATTGATGCTGAGGGATTATGTGCAAGGATGAGGCACTCCAGGTCATCTTAGACATTGTGGGTTGTTTTGACTTGTTATTTTGGCTATTGGTCTTGTAGATAAACTTGGGGAAGAGTAAGGGAGAGGAATTGTGGGGAGAGAGTGATAAAAGAGAGAGAAAAAGAGAAGCAGGGGAAGGAGTGATAGTGGGAGGAGATGATGGAGATGGAAGAAAGAAAGATAATGAAAGTGAGACAGAGAAAGAGAGAAAGGGGGAGAGAGAATTAAAGGTGTGGAAGAATTCAGAAATAGTGGGAGAAATCTTGCTCATTGCAAAGAATTTTGGGAGAGGAAGGCTGTTAGCTGCAGCACAGTTGTATTGAGGAAGGATGGTTATAAGTGAGCAAAACTGGTGAAGAAAATGTAAAAAACCTCTGACATTTTGACAGAACCAGGATCGGAAGAAATGAGGGATATAAGTGGACTTGCTGAGTTTTAGGCCCAGGACACACTGGCTCCTTAACCCATGGTCTTCCCTGCACCCTCTGCCCAGGTGCTGTCTAGTATTCCTGGGGGCTGTCTTCTTTTAAAAGGAGCAAGGCATATGATTACGACCTTCTTCCTGACTCTGCTGAGTATAACAGAAAAGGGGATGCTTTAGGTGGATCTAAAAAAATTTAAGGTACAGGGTTCTGCCTCTGTCACTTGCCAACATGTGACTTTGGTAATTGAGTCTGCATAGCCTTGATGCTACTGGTATCCCCATCTTATACATGAGAGAATGTACAAGAGAATGTATATTCTCTCATGTATAAAATGGGGATACCAGTAGCATCAATTGGACAGTGTTGTTCAGTGTAGGAGGTTCCCAGCACATTTTTTTCTCCCCTCTGCCTTTCCTCATGAAATTTCCCAGTGGAGTTTCCTAAGTTACTGTGATGTCTTTGGTTTCGTCCCTACACAGCCTGATCCTGTGGTCTCCCAGGAATATGATCTCTCTTTAGCACTGGGTTGTAGCCTCCAGCCAGGCCCAGAGGTGCCACTCTCTGGCGACCGTGAAACCTTAATCAATCCTGGTTTAGCCATTGTGAGGGCATGGTGAGTTGTAACAAGGTTTCGTGCCAAGAAGATAATGCCATAACTCCTCCAACCCACTTTTGGCCCCTGGAATCTTTGTACATTTAGATGTTTGGGCACTGGACCTACTAATGAGCCTTGGTG
Organism: Macroglossus sobrinus; assembly: GCA_004027375.1. NCBI lineage: Eukaryota > Metazoa > Chordata > Mammalia > Chiroptera > Pteropodidae > Macroglossus > Macroglossus sobrinus. The sequence continues at coordinate 84,404 of PVKZ01002530.1, read as the reverse complement.
GTTAGAATAAAGCTGGGCATCCACTTCTACCAGTGCAAGAGGAAGTGCAGGCCTTGTGCTCCTGTCTGCAGGCAGTGAAATGAAATCAATGGAACAAGTGCCCTCCCCATGCCAACACTGGAGCTGGTTTCTTTTTTAGCTCTTTTTCATTGCACTTTGGCTTGTCATTCCCAAGTCCCATTCTGCCCTCACTTGGGTCTTCTTGGAGTCATGAGGCAGCCTGTTCTCATATGGAGAGCAGACACTTGGCACTGCCAGACAGAGAGTACATTGCCACGGTCCCGGTTAATCTGTCCAAACTGGTCAAAAGAGAGGCTCCAGACCAACTTCCTCATTGTGAATTGCTTTCTTAATACCATCATTTATCAAACCCACAGGGGCCAAGCCGCACACTAGAGACTTCTCATTGTATCCCCACCACATCCCCCTTGAGCTGGCAGGAATGGACTGCTCCAGTTTTAGTACAAATACGAGGAAGCTCAGAGAGGTGAAGGACCTTGTTCGTAAATGGTGGAACCAGGATGGGACAGGGTCCAGTCCTCCAGACTCACAGACCCTGAGCTCCCAGGAGGAGTCCCATGCAATGCTGGATGGAAGACATTTACAGATGAGGGAAGGGGAACCTGAATCGATGTGGAGGGGCAGAAAAAAAGCTCCCCTTGCTTTCAGCGGAGCTCAGAATGATGGCCTGAGTTCAAAGAGATAGGGATCTTGGCTTTGTCATTACTGCCATGGTAGTGTTGATGACTATTTTTACTAAGAAATAAGCCCAAAGTGGAGGCGGCAAAACCTCAGATTGAGATGACATTGGTCATAGAATCTAGAAATTTAGTTTTAATTACTGCATCTTGGTAATTAAGGGTATGAAAGAAAAAGACAGTCTTTTCCTTTCATTGCAAATGTACTTCACCATCACACACACACACACACACACACACACATCACCACCTGAAACTTCAGAGGGAGCCAGATTGCACTGCTGGGACAGCTTCTTTTCCCTGAATACTTCCGGGAGGCCAGGAAGGCAGACTCCACCTGGGCATTGTAGCTGATATCTCCCAAGGAAGGCACAAGGACAGTATCATGTGGGAAGATGCTTTATTTCCATTACCTTTTCCCTACCTGGGCTGCTGGGTCTCTGCCGGGGCTGGAGAGGTGAAGGGAAAATTGTGTCCTTGTGTTCCCTAGGGCAACGTTATGTGCCCAGGAGCTTGGCTCAGCCTTCTCTACAGCACTAATCAGTTTGCATTACAAGCATCCGTTTCCAAGGCTGTCTTCACCACTGCACTGTCAGCTCCCACCGAGCCACAGGCTGTTCTTTGTTCTCTCTGAGCACAAAACCTGCTGGTGGAGAAGCAGAAAGAGGGATTGCGGATAGAGGTAGAAGATGCCTTTACCCTGACACCCTCAGCACAACTCCAGACCCTGCCCTTCATCTGCAGATGCAGAAATCCAGACCTTCCCATGAACCGGAATTTCAGGAATTCCTAACAGACCAGGGACTGAGCTAGCAAGGAATGTATGTGTTCGTTTTGCAGGAGGAAACCTTTCAGAATGAGAGTGCTGGAGTAGGCCAGATCAGGACTTATCTCCCTGTGGACAAAGCTGTGTTGGGTACTCTAGGCCTTGCCTCTCAAACTTGAGAGACCAGCATCAAAATTGCCTGGAGGGCTTGTTGAAACAGAGATGGTTGGGCCCCACACCTGAGCTTCTTAAGAGCCGGTTAGCCAGGGGTGGGGCATTTACCAGGTGATGCTAATGGTGTGCCTGCAGGGACCTCCACTTTGAAAACCACGGCCCTGGGTCAACCTGAGGGTTACACGGGAGGAGGGGAGGGTGGCTCCAGAGGTCTCCCCAGGCTGGGCATCTGCAGGGCTATGTGGGCACTTCATTGGGGTCATTGCATATCAACCGCTTTCACTCTTCTTTCATTTGTCTCCTCCTTATAAAAATAACCAACCCAAAAGAAAAATAAAGCCACAGCAAAAATGATCCTAAACAATAATAGCCACCACCACGAAAACGTCAGACAAAAAATATGGATTGTGGGTGCTGTTACATGGTTTTGGACGTTGTCCCCAGTAGGAAGCAGCTCCCGCTCACAGCAGCGAGGAGCTCCGACGTGGTCTGGGTGGGCTAGAGTTTGCCAGTCGGACCCCCAGCCCAAGGGCAGGAGGCCAATCAGGTCGCAGTGCCGCTCGGAGGAAACTGTGCCAGAACAGCGGGGTGAAGACGAACCACAGTCCCCACCTGTTCTCTCCACAGCACAGCTGTCTCCTCAGGCGTGGACGCCTCACCATCTGTGCCTTTCACGTGTGAAACACATTTTAAAATATACTATTTAATTAAAAATCATATTTGTCTGCTCACTGCCGTGCCAACTTTCTTTCCACGGTCGTGTCGCTGCAGGAGCCATAGCAAGCGTGGGGAGCAGGCCCTTGGAGGGGTCAGCCTCGGGGTAGCAGCGGTGGGAATCCCAGGAGAAGCCGAAAAGCTTTTCACGGCCAGCAGTTATATACACTCACATGGTTCTCCGAGATCTGGGACCCTTCAGAAGTCCAGAGTTACACAGTTTAAGGTACTGATATTTCTGGAAGGAATGGGAACCTTTGAAACTCTCCATAACTTTTCTACCTTTTTTTGTACCTGTAGTACAGGCCTCCTGTGTAAATACTAATCAATCAATATGTCAACCTAAAAACACCCTAATAATTTACCAGCTACACATCCCTGAGTGGAAGCTATCTGAGTACTCTGGGTTTAAGAGCTAGAATGTACCTTTTTCTTCTTTCAAAGTCCAAATTATGCCTCTGTTCAGCGGTTTGCTCCTCTCCAGCGTGGAGATTCGGAAGATTTTTCACAGCCTGGATATATGACAGATTTGTTCCTGCTGTGCTATGAATTCATGTCTGTTCAGCCGGCACCACCTTCCTGTGAGGAGGTGTCTAGGGGTGTCAGCTGGGCTTTTAGCCCTGTTGTCAGCTTTGAAATAAATTGTAACCACATTTTGTGGCCAAAGGGAGGAGGCAAGGGAGGGAGGAAAAGAGAAAGAGGTGGGGAAGGAGGGAGATGGAGAGAGAGAGAGAGAGAGAGAGAGAGAGAGAGAGAGAGAGAGAGAGAGAGAGAATGCGCGCGCGCGCGCGAGAGAGAGAGCGAGCACGTACCTAATTCTAGACAGAGGTGTTTTCTGATTTCAGTCTCTAGAAAAATCTACCCAGTTAATTGTGTGCCCCAAACCTAGGACTGGAAATGGATTTTCTGCACCTTTTTGTAACATTCAGTTTAACTTGTGGTTTGAAAGCAGGAGGTTTGACCACCAGGTGGGGCTAAAGAGAGGCTCGTTTTGGATGAGGCAGTAGCCAACTGGCTTACTTGGAAAACAATTAGTCTTGGAAAAGAGGAGTTTGCTTTTCGTATCTTAAAATGAAAGTTAAGACCTAGTAAGTCCCGCAGTTCATGTTCCTTCTACAGTAGAGGTCCACGCTTTTAGCAGTGCCAAGCACTGTCCCTACAGATCTCAAACCAACTTCATGCAACCTCCTTTCCTTCTTTCTTCCCTCTTCTACCCTCCCAGCCTTCCTCCCTCGCTTTTTCTGCCCTGTTTTCCATTCTGATTTAATGATTCATTTGTCTGTGGGGACAATCCGATTTGCCTCTTCTCCATAAAGTATTATTTTAGGGGGTAGCTATGAATGACGCTCTACAGACCCTGAAAGAAAGGGCCGAAGCAGCTCAGTTTCACCTCAGAGCTCACTGCTCTGGGCTGATTAACATGATCACTTTGAAGAAATTCCTTCAGCAAACTTCCAACTGAGTATTTGTGTAGCATTTCCCAGGGAGCTACTCACAGTTCTCAGAATAATCTGACAGTCTCATCTCACTGATATGTGATCTGTCCTTCTCTGTGAATTACTTGAATGCCCAACCCCCCAGCCCCATCCCGCCTACTTTAAAGCATGGTGGAACAGTTTTACCAGTCATACTTTTAAATACTAATGTTTTCCAGTTCAGAGTGCAAGGTAATAAACACATAATGCTCTAAATTTTTAGATTAATTGGTAATTAGTTTGTGAAGAGCGTTGGAGATAAAAGTGTCACATGCCATCATGTCAAATTAGCATTGATTACAGGGATTTTTAAGCTTAACACCATGTGAATGTTGGTTTTTCCAGACCTCTTTTTTTTTTTCTTTGTAGCCATCATTTTTTAAAATTTAGTTTCAAGTATATAGTACTTTGGTTAGACATCTATATAGTTCATAGAATGATTCCCCCATTTGCTCCCTCCCTCCCCTGACCCTCCACCTAGTCAACGTATTAATGCTAACTGCACTCCCTATGCTGCGCTCTCTATCCCCATGACAATCCATCAGCTACTAATCTGTACTTCTTTAGCCCTTCACCCCATTGTTCCAGCTCCCCCAAACCCCCTCCCCTCTGTTTGACACCAGACCTTTTATATTGCATTTCCAAAACAAAAGGGCATTTTTTTTTTGGAATTTTATATCAATTGTTGGTTGAACGAGAGAATCAGTGACCTCCATGAACATAGCAATCAGTCTGATAGCAAACACACACACACACACACGCATGCCTGATGAGATCTTTGCATTGGGGAACACATTCTTCATTACATTGTAGGCAGAATGGAGTTGGGGAAATGGCAATGAAAAAAATGGTTCAGTCTGACAGCCCACAAGAGTACATTTTCTAAATTTCAAATTGAAAGACATAATGAAGTCAATTGGGTGAATATCTTGCTTAAGTTCTCACAGGTCAAGGAGAACCAAGCAGGACATATGGGAAGGCTGATGCATTCTCAGGAAAATATCTCCACAAACGAGTGACATAGAACATTAGACCAGGATATTTTGTGGGGAACAGCACAGTCTGGGGGATCACTACTCACCTAGCTGCTTGCTGGTTATAAAATCTGGGGATACTAAGACTCCTTGAATCTCAATTTCCTCTCTGAAAGGTAAGATAATAATACCTTCCTCAGGGGTTGTTTTAGGTGGTAAATGAGCTAAACAAACAAAGCAGTTAACAGTGTCTGGCAGATAATGTTTTCCCTAAGTGTTATTCTCTTTACCAGAACTCTTAGGGACACCCAGAGAAGGTCTCCTCAAAATGTCACAGGGAATAAGGACCCTATAGGATAAGAGTATTTGAGCCATGGCCAGCAATAAAAATAACTGACATCTGCATCCAACTTTGCAATGCACCATCACACTTGCTCTTTCACGCTGTCCACAGCATCTCCTTGTGAGGAGGTCAAGGCAAGCAGTATTTTTCCAAAACCAAAAGTGACAAAGTGGAGTGATTTGTCTACCTAGACCTTTTGATTCCAAGTCCAACACTATTCTAATGCATCCCTGAAGGTACCAAGGCGCTGTAGGGTATAAAAGAAAGAAAACCCATGTAGATCTTATTTCTGGAGCAGAGAAATTATTCCTCAGCAGAGAGAGTGAGGCCACCACTTCTCTCATTCCTGTGGGTCAAAGAACATGCAGCACACGCGCGTGCGTGCACGCGCGCGTGCGCACACACACACACACACACACACACACACCTGAAAATAACCTGACAGCTAGTGAAAATCATTGGCCAAATGCCTGGCTGTAATCTGTTAAAAAAAGAAAGATGCCATTTTCAAAGGTTAATCCCCACTTTTTAAAAATTTTTTTTATTTTTAAGAAACTAAAGGGGAAAGTCTCATTTAGAGACTGGTGGTATGAGAGAAAGACTTTCTGGGTTAATTTTGGAAGTGTGAAAGTGACACGCTAGTTTGAGTATAGAGGTACTGCAAATTTTATTTTTTCCCTCACAGCTTTACATTAATGTCTTTCTTACATATTTCTTCCTTCTTTTCTTATGAAATGATGCTCATGAATGCAGAGGAGACTTTTATTTTGTTAAAAGGAGCTTTATTTGAGATAAGTTTCCATAACGACAGACTTTTTATATATAGGAACAACACTACTTACTTTAAAAAAATATTCTTCTGGAATCAAAGTCTGAGTCATTTTAGATCTGGTAAATTCCTAAACTCCTCTAGGGGTAGACAGAAAGGGTCCACAGACATCTTCAAATCAGTGGGCTCATGGACAATTGGGCTGCAAATTGCTTTACAGCTCTCTTTGTGGGTTCTCTGCCTGACAGAGGCCTGGGAGACCTGGGCAGCAATCTGTACCATGACTGTTAAGTGACACAAAGAGCATTGTTTATATGTAAATGAATTAGATCCTTGCATTCACCCCCATAGACAAATGCAGAAGCTGAGTCTCAGGGAGCTTAAGTAATTTGTTCAAATTAACTATGCATTCATTCATTCATTCATTCATTGAATCATTGAGTGATTTCTTCTCTCATCGTGTGTTTTGTTTAGGGCCTGGGCCTGGTAGTAGCACAGGAAACACGCAGAAGAATAAAGTCTGGTACCTCCCCTCAAGTGGCTCTAATGTGGATTGTTGCTGGAACCCCGGCTCAAACCTCATACACTGCAGATCTTATGCTTTTTAAAAAATATTAATTTGAAATAGTTATAGGCTCACAAGAAGTTGCAAAAGTCATACATATGATATGTACCCATCACCCAGCTTCTCCCAAAGGTAACAACCTAATAAAACTGTAGTGCATGATCAATACCAGGAAATTGGCACTGGTGCAATACAACTAATTAGACTACAGATCTTACTCAGATTTCACCATTTTTTGGTCTTGGACTCTTTATTATGGCATAAAGCCACCAGTGGACCTATAGACCTTGCTTAGCCTTGATACTTTTTACAACCCCAGTGGTTTCTGAACTCTTGGATAGCAGCTGCTGATCAAAAAATGCAGAAGATACAAAATGCATTCTGGGTGAGTTAGCTTTTTATGAAATAAAAACATATGTAATATCTAATGGACACTTGGTGCTATGACCAGATTTCCTTTACTGGGCCAGCCTCTGTCTCCCAACTGCTATTAGTATCTGCTGCTACTGGCTTATAGCTGCCCCTCTTCTGGACAATTGGATCTCAGTCAGGCAAGAGCTGCCTGGCCCAGGATGTTATATCCCCCTTGACTCTTCCCGCAGCTCAGAGTCTGCAGCTAATGATGGTCTGATTTAGGGGCAAATAAACCTGGTTTTTTGGCCCAAGATGGGACCAACTCTATGACACAATTGATGTCCCGGAGACCCCAGGAGGATCAGGCTAAAACTCTTCTCCAGCTGAGGGCACTTTCTTGCTTAGTTCCCTTCCCTGCTAGGTCCTGGTCCCCTATCCACTTTCCCCTGCGGACACCTTCTCCATAAATAATGTGCATCTGAATCCCTGTGTCAGACTCTGAATAAACCTACATGTTTATTTTGTTGTCTCATGTTTTCATTTTAGAAAAAGGCAGTTCTATGTTCAACATAGTTTTCCTTGTAGTACATTAAAGTACCCCATATACCCCATAGATGTACACAGGCACCCAAACACACACATTTGTATACCTTCATTGCCACCCAGCTCTCCTTCACACACATCATAATCAAAGGCACGACAACTGGTGATGGGGGTAATCCTGAGTAGCCCTTGGGGACTCTCCACTGTGTGTATAAACAAACAACAAATTGAAGCCCAGATCAATGGTTATGAATTTCATGTCAGATTGGGTCTCGTTAGTTTGTGGATATTACTTTGAGATGATCAATACGGTGTGATTAGAATGCAATTTTAATAGCTGGGAACCCAGATTACTGTTCCCTTGCCTCCCCATTTACACAAAGTCAACTTTAAATTAGGCTGATCGCACTGATCATTTTTCTTTCAGCAGAGAAGAACATTAATATGGCTCCTTCGTGGCCAGTACAAAATCACGAAGAAGGACTGGTCTTTCAAGACATACAACTGGAGTTCAGAAGTCTTGGGGGCTTCCATGACCTGCTAACTATGAAACCTCAGGTATGTGCCCTTAAAAATTGGGGCTTATTTTCCCATAAAATGGAGCTAATAATATACCCCACTGCATGTCCTGGGAAACAAGGATAAAATTATTAAAGATGCTTTGTAAGCTCATAAAATGCTGAAGAGAGAGGTAGGTATCACTTTTACTTTTTATCACTTGAGCATTTCGTTTTTCTCTTGTTAAACTTTCTCCCTCCTCACCTTTTTTCCCTTCCCTCCTACCCCGCCTTCAGCCAGCAAAACCTCAAAAAAGTCTTTTCTGTGATTTCTCTGGGGGACTCTAAGTCTCTTAGAATTATTTTCCTTTTGAATCTGACCAAGAAGAAGATATGAATATAATCTAATAATGCTCTGATGTGGCTGGAATTTTATGAGCCCTTTAATCACTCTAGAATTACCCCATCACCCGTTGCCGTGCCTTTGATTATGATGTGTGTGAAGGAGAGCTGGGTGGCAATGAGGGTGTACAAATGTGTGTGTTTGGGTGCCTGTGTACATCTATGGGGTATATGGGGTACTTCAATGTACTACCCCCAATCTACCCCCAATCTGGATTAAAACACAGAAAACAAAATATGTCCAGTTTTTTAACTTTGGCTTATTCTTCAAAAGTTTTGTGTTAATGCTACCAAGATATTGAACAAGCCCTGGTATTTTTCTACAAATACCCTCAGAGTGCTCCACATTTCTTTTATGAAATGTCTAGAACTAAAGAATCATTCTTCTTCAAATCATCCTTTAGTCTGCTGTGATCACAGAGCAGCTAAGGCATGCAAGGAAGAGCATAGGGGAGCATGTGGTGATGGGGTCAAGACATCTAGTTTTGAAGACTACTTCTTTTGAGTTCAGTTTTCACTTTTTCTTCCTTCTGAAAATATAGTCTTCATTTCCTCCTTCCCACTTGAAACCAGATATTAGCATCCTCCCTAAAGACTGCCTCCATATGGAGTGCAAACAACATCAAAATGTAACAGTCCAGATTTTGTATGCTATAAAAATATAGCATTTATTGACATCAAGTTAATTATATTGGCATTCACCAGAGGAAATAAAAAGATTAAACTTCTACCCAAGATGCTCTGTTTCTCAAAATTCATGCAGAATTTGTACAGTAGACATAGTCTCGGCAGTTTAATAGCCCAAGGAACAATTCAGGGGCTAAACTTTCTGGCAGTTATGTCGATGCCTCTTTCCTGAGCTTGCCTGGTGAAGTTTCCAGGGAGTCCTGGTTGCATCTTATCAGCAAGGTTCACTCTGGAAATGCATAGATGGTTCAACTGGGTTCAACCTGGACATTTTGACCTTTTCACCTTATGGAATGTTTAAAGTACAATCAGGACTGTTTTGATTCACTAAAATGTTATCTCTTCATAATTACAAGACAGTATCGCAACAGCAAATACTATGTTCTCTGTTAAGTGCCAACTCAGTAAACAGCCCCTGTGTCCTCTGGTTACACCAGCCTGTAGAAGCTTTACTCTTAATCCCCACGTCTAATCCCTCACCAAGCTTTGTAGATTCCACGTCCGTAATTCTTAATACCTTTTTCACTTCTCTCATTGCTGCTGCCCCCATTTAAACCTATCATATCACACCTGGATTGTTATAGTTGTATCTTCTTGAAGCCATTCTTGCTTCTCTCCAACCCAGTCCCCTTACTTCCACTGGGTTGACCTATAAAAGTGCACATCTGGCTTCAGGTTTAAGATTGCAGACTCATACGTGTAGCCTTCCTTTCTCCCCAAAGTTTGAAAGGACAAAGAGAGATTTTTGAGAACAATAACTTAAATATAACAGTGCTAGAAGACCAAGGAGGATACCAACAGCAAAAGAGAAAGTTTAAGGAAGTCCTGGATGATAAGAGACAGCTATGATCAGTTTGATAGCAACAACCGAACTGGAGAAACACCAGCCTGAAACATCTAAGATATGAACAGTCTTCACTAAGGTGGAACAGAAAAAGATTCGAGGTCAAGGTCAACAATACAAAATCCCGCCCATAGGGTGATTTTCGGGGTTAGTAATTAAAAAGCTGAAATAATCACAGCTGAGTCCCCTGGGGTGTCCCTCTTTCTCCCACTTCTCCTCATACATAGAGCATATGACAATGGCACAGTCCAAGAACTGGTCTCTAAAGAAAATGTATGATCTTTCTAGAAAGGTATCCTCCTGGGGTTTTGGGGGATCTGCAGAAAAGCTGAAGAGCTTACAAATTAATTCAGAAATTAACTCAGCAGAAATTAACATTACAAAGAGAAAAATGAAACCATAAAAAACCAAAGCATCTTGACCCAAGAAATCATTTTAAGATAAAAACCAAGCCCTCTTTACATGGCGATTGTGGGGGATACCACCTGCAGACAGCTCCCTAGCCCTGCACTCCACAGGGACATCTGTGTGTCACTAGCCACTGTCTCCTACATGGAGCCATATATATAAACAGCAAAAAAGCCATCCCTGAAAACTAAAAGTATATTTAATAAAATTGAAAAGAAGAAATCAAAGGACTGACAGAATAAAACTTGAAAAGCCAGGATTAAAGACCAAAGCTAGAAGATAAGTCAAGGTTATCTTCCACAGTGAAAAATGAGTCTAAGAGGTCATCCTATCCACAGCGGCATGGACATAAATTGGATTATATCGTATGTGGAAAACGTATACAGCAATGAGAATGAGCACACTGCAACTACACAGACAGTGTGGATGAATGTCAGGAACATAACATTGAGCAAAGGAAGCCAGATACAAAGAGGAGATATACTGCATTAATCCATTTCTATCTCTATGTCTACCTAGTTATCATCTATCTATATCATCTATATCTATATCTATACCTGTATCTATATCTATCTCTATCTCTATCTATCTATATCATCTATATCTATATCTATCTATCTATATCTATCTATATCTATATCTATCTATATCTATATCTAATCTATATCTATATCTATATCTATCTATATCATCTATCTATATCTATATCTATATAATCTATATCTATATCTATCTATTTATGTCTATCTATCATCTATCATCTATCAGCTCTACTCTGTGGCATTAAGTCAGGAGGGTGGTCACCTTCAGGGAGGTGGTGACAGAAGGAGGCACCAGGGGGCTTCTGGGTATTGGTAACATTCTCTTTCTTGATTCAGGCTGTTCAATTTGTGAAAGTTCCTCAATCGTACATTTGTGTGCACTTTTATGTATGTATATTATACTTTGATAAATTTTTATCAGAGACAAAACAATTATAAAACAAATATAAATCCATGAATTCAAATTTATAAACTTATCATTAATGTTTCTGAGTTTTGTATCATATTCAGAAAATCCTCCTATTCTCAGATTATAACTTTCTTTCTCCTGATACTATCTTCTAGTACATTATACTTTAATTTTTTTGTAGTTATTGATTAAATTGAATTCTCAACTAGGTTTCCTTTCACAAAGCATCATTTAAAAAACTTCACATCTCACCAACAAATGCATAAGGATTTATTTAATTCATTTCTTACTGTTAGAAATATAGGATATATCCAGTTTTCACTATTTAGAAAATAATAAAATCAGACAATTGAGCAATAGGAAGTTAAACATTCATCAATTAAGAATTCTAGAAAGAGGACAGAGATAAATTGAGTGGAAGAAACAAATGGAAAATAGTGGACAGTGTCTCAGAAGTGAAGAAAGAAAGTCTTCAGAGTATACTGGCTTAACCCACATGGATCAGGATGCTGAGAAAAAAGATCCACAGTCAGAAGCAACCAAATTAAAGTAGAAAAGTCCAAGGATAAAAGAAAAACTCTAAAAGTTTCTATAAATAAGAAGCAGATTACTTGAGATGCAATAAGAATCAGGTTGACGTCGGACTTCTCATGGTCAAAAGTGAAGAAATACCTTTTGAGTGTGTGTGTGTGTGTGTGTGTGTGTGTGTGTAGAATAAACTGGATGATCTGGCTGGTTCTTGAGCCACTTGGAGGTACTGGATGACAGCTGCTCTAATCTGGCCTTCCAGGGTACATGCTAGCAAATGAATCTGAAGTCTTATTGCAAAGTTCTGATTCTTCACGGCCTATTTGTTTGGACCCCAGATTTAATTGACTCACTGATGTTCATGGCACTTCCATGGTCCCTCATTAGGATGTACAAAGTCTTCTGAGTATCCTGCTTACCATATACCCAACCATAAGGAATCAAGGCTGCCATCTCAGGTCTTATATTTAGATAACTCCCTTCACCCTTATCGCACCATCAATCTATTTTCATTTTGGACTTTGTAACAAGCTGAATGGAAGGTTTCTCCTAAAGCATTGCAGCATCCCTCAAGCTATGATCTAGAAAGTGGTTTGCTGTCCCCGAGTGGTCTCCTGATTCTGTGTGCTAACTAGAAGGTTACCACCATGCATGAGTTCTCTGGGATTTCGGCCTGGAGAGAAGCTAGGGCACATGTTTCTCTTTGCTTCTTCACCTCTTTCTCCCCTCCATAGAAACAGAAGTGTTGGACTTTCCCATGTGGCAATGATGTATTATGTCCTGAATTCTCTCTTTTCCTTTGACTTGTGGTTCAACTCCCAGCCTTTGAGAGCCCAAGAAATAGAGAAACAGTTTCTTGATAGGAACCTGAAAGTACTTTATTGACTAGTTGGAAACTGAGTATTGACTCATGTGTTATATCTGATATCCATGTTTCTCTTCTATATATGATGTCTTATGTTTCATCAAATCTAAGGGCAGTTAACATTTCTTCAATTCCTCCCAACCTAAAGCAGGTCTGCTAGGTTTCTGCTCATCTGGGGCATAGCAGTCATCATAATTTCTTTGTGTGCCTGTCTGCTTATTGCTTGGCTCTTTCTAGATCATAACTCCATGAGAGGAAATGCCTTCAAACCAGTCTATGAAGTATTCTGAGACTCAGAGATTTCAAACCCACAGAGGACTGCCTCTACTGCATAACTGCTGTTACTCTGTACAAAATGACAGTTAATCTGGGGATGTGCCCCATTGTGAGACATGGGCTAGGGAGGACATAGATTCACTCTGTCCTCCTGTTATAGGTGTTTGTTTCCAAAATGGTATCTCGCTGGACAGGACTGTGAATGAGCATATATATCCTGACCCTGCCATATTGTTGCCATGAGAATATATCATCAAATATCCTTGGGTCTCTCTTATTGCATCACTCTGTATTTCCTTTCATTTACACTGTCCTTTTAAATTTTACAAAAAGGCACGTAGAGTCGCAGGGCAGTGCTCTTGTAAACCATTTTGATGTTGAAGCAACAAAGAACAACACTGGAACTAAAACCATGTTCTCTTGATTCCTATTTGTATCTCCTTCCATCACTGAATACCAAGTCCCTAGCAGTATTTATTTATTTGTAAAGTGAGTACTTTAGCTGAATCTGTCATAAGCTCAGTTATTACCTAACTGGATTTGTGGTGAGGATTTACATTAGTTAAGATATGTAGAGGGTTCCACACAGGGCGGAGAGTAGACTCGTGATATCTGAAAACTTTTGTGAATGTTAACTTCTTCAACCCATCAATTATGGTTATAATAATAAGAAAATTATCTTCCCTAGCCCAGTATTATGACAGTTTACAATAATAGCAAATGCAGATTCCAAGTGTCAATTTTAAGGAACTGGTCAGCCACTTAGCAAATGAGTCATTTGGTTTGTTTCTACTTGCCCAGTGAAGGATGGTTCCTGAGCAAGAGGAGAGGGCACTTAAGTCAATTATGGTTACTCTGTTGTGGCATGGTAGGTAGCAGAAACCTCAACTCAAAATTGCAATGGATTGATTAGCAGTGGCTGCTTCGAGCACTGTTTCAGGAAAGATTCTTAGGCGGCATCCAAGAGTCAGTATGAGAGGGAACTGTAATTGATTAGTGATGTCTGTAGTGAGAATTGTAGATTGAAGCAATAGCAGTAATACAGCATGTTTTCCTCTTATGACTTTTGAAAACAAGGTAAACCTTTTATGGAATCACAAAAGACCCCAAATAACCAAGTTAATCTTGAGAAAAAAGAGCAAAGCTGGAGGTTATCACACTTCCTGATTTCAAACTATATTATAAAGTTATAGTAATTAAAAAACTATGATGCTGGCATAAAAACAGGCATGTAGGCCAATGAAACAGAATAAAGAGCCTATAAATAAAGCAATGGATATGCAGTCAACTAATCTTTGACAAGGGATCCAAGAATACACTATGGGAAAAGGACAGTCTCTTTAATAAATGATGTTTGGAAAACTGGATCTCTATAAGAAAAAGAATTAAACTTGAGCCCTACCTTAGAAGACCATTCCCAAATATTAGCTAAAAATGTGTTAAAAACTTAAATGTAAGGCCTGAAACAGTAAAACTCCTAGAAAAAAAATAAGAAAAAAGTTCTGTGACATTAGTTTTGGCAATGATGTTTTTAGATATGCTACCATAATTACAGGTAACAAAAACTAAAATAAACAAGTGGGACTACATCACACTTTTAAAAAAGCTTTTGTTCAGCAAAGAGAACAATCAAAACAATGAAAAGGCAACCCATAGAATGGAGAAATTTTTAAATCATAGATTTGATAAAGAGTTAATATCCAAAATATATAAGGCACTCATATAACTCAATAGCAAACAAACAATATGATTAAAAAATAGGCAAAGGATCCATAGACATTTTCCCAAAGAAGACATATAACTAGCCAATAACATGAAAAGGCATCACTAATCATCAGGGAAATAGAAATCAAAACCACAGTGAGATATCACCTCATACCTGTTAGGATGGCTGTTATCAAAAAGACAAGAGGTAACACATGTTGGTGAGGGTGTGAAAGGGAAGACTTGTACATTGTTGATGGGAATGTAAATTAACGCATCCAATTTTTATGAAAATATGAAGGTTCCTCAAAAAATTAAAAATAAAACTGTCATATGATTCCAGTAATTCTACTTCTGGGTATTTTTCTGAAAGAAACAAAAATCAGTATCTTGAAGAGATAGCTGCACTCCCATATTACTTGTAGCATTATTCACTCTTGCCAAGACATGGCAACAACTGAAGTGTCTGTCAACAGATGAATGAATAAAGAAAATTACATACACTCACTCACACACACACACACACACACACACACACACACACACAAAATGAAATATTATTCAACCATAAAAAAGAAGAAAATTCTACCATATGCAGCAATATTGATGAAACTGGAAAACATTATGCTAACTGAAATAAGCCAGACAGAGAAAGACAAAAACTGTATATTAGTACTTATGTGTGGGTTTCCCCTCTGCAAAAAAGCTGATCTCATAGAATCAGAGGGTAGAATGGTAGTTGCCAAGGGCTGTGGGCAGGGGAAATAGGGAGATGTAGGTCAAAGGGTATACATTTTAAGTTATAAGATGAATAAGTTCTGAGGATCTAATGTACAACATGGTGACTATAATATAGTATTATGTTAATAATACAGTATTAGTAATACTGTATTGTATACTTAAAATGTGCTGAGAGTAGATAGTAAGCGTTAGCTCTGTGAAGTGAGAGATGTGTTAATTACCATGTTACATCATCACATTGCATACTTCAAATATATACTATTTTATTAATCAATTATTCCTTAATAAATCTGGAAAAATACATGTAAATGATACAAAAAAAACACAAAGTAAACTATTATTTGAAACATGTGCTAAAATGTACGCCTTCTTTAGTCTGAATTACTTTACTCAGTTACTTTCTTCTTCAAAATAGCTAGGGTCTTCCACCTTAATGTAAAAGTGAGTTTTAAACTGGAGAAAGTAGGAATAAGTAATTTGGGAACTGAAGAATTTGGAAGAAGGAAAGATGAGCCTGGGAGGAATGATGAGGCAGAGGCCTGAACAGATTATTCCTTTGGTGGTGCCCTCCCACATCTCCATCCCCTTCTCTGTATCCCTCTGTACTCCTGAAGGATGCTCCACATGGACCATCTCAGTGGGCTCCCTCTGCTTTGGCTTCCAGGTAGACTCAGACCGTTGTAAGCCTTGTCTTGGAGAACACGAGGAGAGAAAGGTGAGAATGTTTCTTTCCACCTCCCTCTTTGTTTGGCTCGCATGCCTCCATCTGTAGCTGTCCCTTCCGTGACTACATCTCCCATTGCCTGGCCCTTCCATAATCCTGCCCTCACTGAGCTCCAGGATCCCTATTTCCTCACCTTGCAGTATCAGCCATAGGAGTTGGAAATGGTATTATGCTTTCCTGGTCTCCAATGCTGCAACATTCCTTGCTTATTTCCTTAACCCTTTTTATATTTCTATAAGTGGTCTCTTAAAAAAAGAAAATCTCTTCATCTGAACCACTCATTTGGAATGAATTCTGAACCCTGATGGGACCCTGGCTGATTCAGTGTTCTTGGTGATCCAGGTGGTGAATGAATGAATCATGGTGAGTGAGGAAGAGAATAGAGGGACCCTGGAAAAGGCAGAATTTATCTAGTTCAATCTTTTTCTAAGAGTGGTCTTTTTTCTTTGCCCCTTCCCAAAAATTGAGTAAGTGATATTTTTCTTTAAAAACATAGAACCCAAGAGTTAAATGGGCTTGAGAGTATTATTTTCTCAATATTTTCCCCCAGAGCTCTAGACGAAAGGATGAGTAAGTTATATCTAAGCAATATTGTCTGGAGCCAGGTCAGAGATTCCAAATACTGAAGGATTTGACTCTGTAGATTTGGCCAATTAAAGTGGACTCATTTCCCCCCTCAGATCTGATTCATAATCAAGAATTTTTTTAATTGAGATATGATTGACAGATAACTATTAATTTTAAGTAAACAGCATGATTTAATATATATGTATATAAATCCTTACCACAAAAAATTTAGTTATTCATTACCACACATAATTATAATCTTTTTCTTGTGATGAGAACTTTGAAATTTACTCTCTTAGCAACTTTCAAACATGCAATACAGGGTCGTTAACTACAGTCACCATGCTGCACATTGCAATCCCAGGACTTATCTATTTTATAACTGGAAGTTCCTTTTTAGCGTGGGTTTAATTCAAGTGATTTCCCCTGAATTAAAACAAACTACCAGGGCTGATCCTTGAGGAGAGACCCAAGGATGGAAGGAGATGAATTTCTCAATTATAAGTAGTTAGAACCCAAAACTCATACACAACACCTCTCTCTCCATCTCCACCCCAACCTGCCAACTCTCTCCTCACTCTAGGAATATCCTGCAGAGTCTGCTCCTAGAGTGTCTCTTCTGGTTCAAGGTGCCTTTAATGTCAATGTGGGGACAGACAAACTCACACATGAAAGCTGGCCCAGGTCTCATGCTCTAGATTTATCTTAGAATTCGCACGAGAAGAGTCACCCTGTGGTGTGTCTCTTAAAGACCAGGAAAGCTGACACAGGGGCCAGGTCTTCACAGGGTCAGTTGCGCTAGGAATCAGAGAGTTCTAGCTCTTTCTTCTTTCTTTTCTTCCTCCTCTCTCCCTTTCTTCCGTCCTTTCTTATTTTTATTCTTTCAATGATGTCTGAACCATGCTCTTTGCAGGCATACCTGACCCTTTTCCAGGCCATCACTGATAGTTTGGTATATTCTTCACTTGCCTTTTTAAATACATTAAGCATTTTTTTCTAATCACTCCTTTAGTTTTGAAATACATAGTTTCAGCATGTTTCTTGGGAAGCAGGAGGCCTGCTCTTAGACATTGCTGTATGACTATTGGAAAATTAACTCCCTTCTTTGGGCCTCTGGTTTAACTTCTGTCCAAAACGACCGAGTAGGACCAGATAATTTCCAGCACCTCTGTTGTCAAAGGCATTCTATGATACTTTGCTTTGAAGCAAAGGCAGGGTTGACATGTGGAGGTATCTGCCCATGATTGGTGGCTATTGAGATTCAGCTTGGAGAGCTTTCATGGGGTATGTGGGCTCACTCTTAGAGCAAAACAGCCCCGAAGAAGCATAGACAAATGTGCAGGCAGGAATGATCTTCCACACTGAGCTGCCTAGTTACAGAGCCAGTTGTTGATTAATGAAGGCAAGAGAGCATAGAAAACTGAAATCCACAGCTGATTTTCAAACCTTGTCTTCAGCAACAATTTTAACCTCCTCTCTGATTCCATTGACTTTTTATGTTTTATCTTTCTCTTAAGACCAGAGCTGCTAACAGGAAAAAATTGACTAATGTAAATTTTATATTCTTTAATTTTTTTAGTGCAAACTGAGGTAGAGGTGCTAATGAGACATAGGAAGACAGCAAGGTTTTGTCGGAGAGATGAGAAAAAGGGCTAGAGAGGCCCAAGCCCCTACCAAAGTGGAAAAATTACAAAGAGTGAAGGTCTGAGTTAGGATGTGGTAGGGGCTGTAACACACAAACAACTCCAAATCTCCTTAGCTTAACATAATAGAGGTTATTCTCACTCATGCCATTGCCAAGTGCAGGTAGTGGGTAGTGATGCTCTGCTCCATGCAGTCATTCAGGAACCCAGCATTCTTCCATCCCTTGAAGCTTGCAAATGAAGAAAGAGAGAGAATGTGGAAGATCGTGAGGGAGGGCCTATGGGTCAGGCCTGAAGATAGCATATGGGAACTTCCATCTACACAGAACTCAATCACATGGCCCTATTTCACTGCAGGGGAAGCTGGGAAATGTAAGCTAGCTGCATTCCCAAGAAGAAGAGAAATAGGGTGGTGAACACATAGCATTGTCTCTGCCACCAGGTCCTCTATCAGTCCTGGTTGATTTCTCTCAGGGAGCTCAGAGTTCTGAAATGGGAAAAGAACTCTTCTTCGCAGTACCTGTGATCCTCTTCAGTCTTATTCATGGCTCTGGCTTCAGCCCTCTCTTATTTAAATGCAGTGAATCTCTAGCATCCAGACCACAGCTTCTCCCTGTCAGGAAAACTTTTTGCAATGGCACTTGACTCTCTGAAGGCAGAAGAGGAGAGAAAACTGCTATTTCCTTACAGTCTAGTGATTAAAGACTTGGCTTTAAGCCCTTTGGATCTGATTTGAATTTTTGCTGTGTCATTCACCTTTTCATGCCTGAGCTTTCCCGGGTATAAAACAAGAATTAAAAACCTTTTCTCATTAGGCTGGGGGATGTTGAGGATAGTGTTTGTCATTGTGTATAGATATAATATTATTCTATAATTATCAGTGGACTCAGAAGGAGAAGAAAATGTTTGGACTTTGCTTCCAACCCCAGTAACTCTTGAGAAGTTGTTACCTTTAAGAGGAATGAAGTTCCTTTGTGCTGTCTCTTTCCTGTTAATTGACAAAGAAACATTGAATCCAATTATGGCCTCTTGTAATCAAGAATGCAGGAATAATGGTGAAGATTATTCATTTCTTCCTTTGTGGAACAAAAATGAGGTTTGGAAGGGGATGCCCAAGTATCTGATTCTGTCATTCTTAGGACATTAAAGGACCAAGAGGGTGACTGTGGAGCTATATTGGAAAAAGAAGACCCAATGGAAGAAATTAGGGTTTATTTTGAAATTTCGGAGCTTAGAAGACCTGTGGAAATCTTTCCCTCTGTCTCCCATGGAAATAAAATAAAAATAATTTTTAATTCTCCCAGCCAAAAGTTTCTGTTTTAATTTGTACTGCCCCAGGACTGCAGGGGTCATGGTTGTAGTCCTGATTAGTGTAAGAAATTGACCCAAACTAAACATACCCCTACTTAGTAGTTACTACATGCCAGGTTCTTATTTATTTCTTTCATCTTGGCATATCCAGGATTTGAATTCAGGACCAGTTGGCTATAGAGTCAAACCTTTCTCGAAATGTCCCTTAGGGTTGTTCAGAAGTTAGTGCCATAATTCTAATTCACGTGACGATCCTACCTGTGACAAATTTGTGCCTTTTTATGTGGGTTGGAAATTACATAACTCTTGTTACCCTGCTTGGTAACTAGACAATGGTGGTGGGGTGCTGTCCTCAACAGTTTTCATTAGGAATGTGAAGTATTTTGGTTCTACAATAAGTAAACTAGGTTTCTATGAGTCCAGCTCCAAGAAAGACAAACCCCTGTCTTATGGGCCACAGGAGAGCTGCATGTCCACAGTTGTGTGTCCAGGGATAGGGTTCCCAAGGAAGTTCACAGACGAATGTTAACCTCCTAGCAAAGATCTGTGTGGGGGTTAGGAGGACAGTCCAAGGGAGGAAAGGAATAGAATACGTTCTGGGCCTGCCAGGTGGGTCCTAGCATTTTCTCAGGAGTTATTTGATACCCAGGGCATGTGGAGGGATTTCAGAAAGAGCCTGAGTGGGAAGACCTCCACCCTCTTGCCATGTCCTGGGCAGGGATAATGCTTCTGGACAAGGGGTGTCCACCCAAGGTCACAGTGTCAGGGTGGCAGCTGTGGGCTGTAAGGTGGAAGTAGGCTGAAGCTGAGGCAGCCTACCCTATATCCCCTTCCTTAAGAACAATGACAGGTGAGTGAGGACTCCCATATAGACTTTTAAAAAATAGATTCCCAAAAAAGCAGAGGAAGGACAAGGGCTTACTTTTATTTGACATCTCTGCTTCTCTCTTCTTTCCTTCCACCCTACTTAGGAATTCAGAAGTACAGGAAATTACTTTGTTAGCCAAATGAAGAATTTAATGAACCCACTGATATCAAAAGAAAGACCTGCGATATCTTTATCTGTATAATTAATTAGCCTGTATCTGTGAAGTGTTCCGAGCATGAAGTGCCACAGATATCTTATGTTATTAATTATTATTATGCATGGGAAACATGACTATATTTCTTGACCTCTATGCACTTAATAGCTCCTGTTTAATGGTGCGTTAATTGTAACTTTATATATTTTTTTTGATCAGCTTTAATTCTCTTTAGGTGGTGATATATCGAGACACTTTATGTCTTTAAAGATTTTTCTTTACAAAATCAAGTTTTGAAAATGTGTGTGCAAACGTAAGTGGCTGTGACAAGCAACTGAAGGTACGTGAGAAGGGGAGGAGTGTATGAATGCATAGGAAACAGGTTTTCAGGCATCTGTTAGCATCAGATGAAATTAAAAGAGGAAGAGACTGGCAGCAGGGAAGAATCCTGCTTAGATAGGAAGTAATGCAATTTTGAACTAGGATATCTTTGCTCTCATATATCTCTTCATTATTTTTCTACCTGTCTGGAGTAGAC
The DNA here is from genome assembly GCA_004027375.1 of Macroglossus sobrinus. Lineage (NCBI taxonomy): Eukaryota > Metazoa > Chordata > Mammalia > Chiroptera > Pteropodidae > Macroglossus > Macroglossus sobrinus. Next base: position 63,321 of record PVKZ01002530.1, on the reverse strand, counting down.
ATCCATATCTCAAAGGGACAAACTTTTCAGAGCTTTCTGAAAACCCTTGTCTTTCAGAGCCACTGTTTCAGATTACTCTGGGCTTCTAATGAGATAAAGTCTAGATAACTATTCTGGAACATTCTAGACTTTTAATGAGTTGACCCCAGAGACACCTCTTAATGAGGTGAGGCTAACAGGATGGACTGAGTTCATCACTCTAAACTCTATAGAGACCAGACATAGCTCTACTGTCCCAGGAAATCTACACAGAAAAGAAATGGAAACACTTGGATGAAGTCTTCCAAATTGCTACCTCTTTCCCTAACTCCCCTTGTTGTCTATCTTTTGTGTTGTTTATTTTTATTTAGAACATGTATGTTGGTGGACAGTATCAGTAGAGAGGTGGAGGTTAGAAGCTGTGGGAGCAGCAGTTTATGATCTCTTGATCTGGACCCCCTTTGTCACTAAATAGTTATGTGACCCATTGTAAGTCACCCAGTTCTTCCTCCTCTGCCCAGTTCTGACATTCTACCTATGTACTATTTAGTTTTCCATTATATTGCCTTGTTTAGCTGCCTCTATTGAGAAATATTCAAGCTAACTGGTCATTTTATCTGCCAGAACAAAAAGGAAAAAAGTACCAAGTGTTGTCTTCTACAGATCACATGGATGTAAGATACTACATTATTGCTAACTTTAATAACTCCGGGGGTGAGAATGCCTTCTTTGCCCTCTAGTACTCACCTGTAAAATTACTTGAGTGCTGGAGTCACTTGTCTTGTGGGAGAGAAATTTCACTCTCTGTGGAAGTTACCACGGCCACCCAAGAATGCAAATCATGTGAAGGATCCCAGGCAAAGCTCACAGTATACGTCTAAGATTTGTTTCATTCTATGTTTCTTACTATTGTCATTCTAGGATGCAAATGGGTTGAAGACAGGAGCTGTCTTGAGTGGAATCTGAACAGTGCCTAACCCCTGTAGATGTCTGTTGAATGTTAAATAACAAGTGATCATGTAATAATGATACCCAGCTCACTTGGGAGAGAATACAAAATAGCTTGGAATTTTCCCTTTACTGGCAGCATGACCCAGAAGCATCCTGAGGTGAATTTAAAAATCCTCAGCGATTCAAAACACTTTTCCCACAAGAAATATATCTTCTAGTTTGGAGTAATTGTTCGATTTATTGCTAGTTTTACTGTGTGATTTGTTAGTTTTTGTTTGAATCTTCCAGGTATAGAAGAAAGATATTGTGCTTTAATGATAAATAATCTCGAAAAGGGGGAAAATCCAACTAGCTCCCCTGGCCAGTGCCTTTCTCCTTTTTTTCCTCATCCAGTATTTTTTTCCAATGCTTCAGTTGTTCCAAAGTAAATTATTACCATATGAGCTCAATTTAAAGAGCTTCTGTAGAAAACAAGTTGCCACTAGCTATTAAGAAAATAACCCTATTTCAGTTTTGAGTGGAAAGGAAAAAAAATTAACTCCATTCAAGATACATGTATATATTTTTTTCATTGAGCCAGAATCTTTCTATAGTGTCAATGAAAGGGAATTGCAATCTTCTTATCCTCCCTGCTTTTCTCAATCCAACCCCAGCCTTATTCCACAGGGTCCTGGAGGAAAGTGTCAGAAATCTTGGTTGAAGGGTCTCTGACGGGGACGTTAATGACTGGTTTGGGAAGAGTCAAGGTTAGTGGATGTGAACATGGCTTTGCCTGAGATTTGCAGTGCTGTGCTAGCACAGACATCTTCCTCTTGACCAATGCCTAAACAGTGCTGGGCATGTCTGGGCTTGAGCATTTATTTATTTATTCATTTATGGTCTGCTAAGTGCCAGATGTTTGGCTAGGTGATAAAGATATAATAAAAGAAGACACAGCCCTTCCTTTAGAGGTGAATACATGATTATGGGCTCCTCCTGGTTGAATATAATGACAGTGACAGATACAGCTTAGAGGTAGACTGTGAGACCACAGCCCAGAAGCACCTCACATATTAATGGGATCATAGAAGCCTTCTGGAAGAGTTAACTCCTGACTTTCTTTCTAGTTGAAGAAGGGACCAGAAAAGACTTTTTCATTGTAACATCTCATTTGTTCTTCCCCTTGAAATTTAGGTAGAATTATTATACCTGAAAGCAGTTCCAAACCTTGTCAAAGTCCAAAGAGGGGACCTTCTCATGGCCACTTCTGCTTCCATGTGTCCACCGCTAATTGTAACAGTTATCAAGCATCTACAGCACAGCTGATGCTGTGTTGGGTGCTTTGTGACATTTTATTTATCTTAATTTTACTCCCATATTACAGACAGGAAACCTGAAGTCATATAGCCAATAATTCAGAGCTTAGTCCATTTCCCCCAAATCTAAGTTTTTCTCACTATAATATGCTGCAAATTACAAAGAAAAAAAAAAGTCTGTATGGTTTAAGCAGAAAAAATGTTCCAGCCTGATCTCTACACTTTCTATAATAAAAAACCTACAGCAGGTTTATGGTATTTGCTTGAATAGATAAGTACCATTATTATCTTTACATTTGAACAGTATCGTTTGTTGTGCTTGCTTTCTATTTTTTAGTATTATCATGCTTTGAAAAGTACATTTTATAGCACATTTTTATTTCTTATGAAAAAAAATCTCAATGTTTCTATATTTTTTGTATGTGGACCCAAAAAGAAATTTGAATTTCTGAGCCATTTGCTAATAGACTTTATAAAACACTGAGCTGCATGATGCCAAGGCCAAAAGATTAAAATCTTCAGTCTCCTGCTCCTATGTGGGTAAAATGATATATGAAACTGCATTCAGAAGGGTTTATTTAGGGCTTTTTTTTCTTCTTATAGGTGTACTGAAATTCAAAGGAGAATGTTGGGACATTTTGATCATTGTCCCTGTACTGGCCCTTAGGCAGAGACCACTGATTATGTATGAACATGTTTTTTCTCCCTCCTACACATAGGACTAGAATTTATTTCCAAGTCTTCTCTGCAGTTCAGTATGGTCATGTGACTGTTCCAATGGTGTGGGGTGGGGGGAATGATGCTCACTACTTCCAGTTTAGCTCTTAAAACCTACCATGCAAGTTTCTCCATACTTTCCACCCTTTCCCACTATTGACTGGAGATAACTAGTAAAGTCATCTCTTGTAAGCTGCATGTTAAAGATTCCTGTTCAACTGTCTCCCCAAATGACCACGTAGAATCATACATTTTCTGTCAAGAACTGCTATGTAAACATGGAATAGACTTCTATTGTGTTTCTGTTATTTATTTGTAGGCTTATTTGTTACATTATCTGGTGATACCCTAAATGATAGAGGCCATCATCTCTGGAGACTTAACCTTATTGTTATAAGGTTAAGATCTGTGTCCTGAATCCCGCAGTTTCCACTGAAGAGAACTCAGCAGGGATGAAGTCAGGGGAATTTGGAAGGCTTTAAAGGGAAGTAAGGCACACAGGTCACATTCATCAGGCCTGTGATCTCTGCTTGTATCTGTTTTGCATGATTTGTCTGTCCCCTGAGGGCTTTTCAAGGTGGGGAAGTATGTTCTGACTGTGGTCCAGCAGTGGGCTTTACCTGAATTGATTTATCAACCTACTTTGTTCCTGCTGCCAGTTTTCTGATGAGATTTCTGGCCACTAGGGCCTGCCATCTCTCTGTCCTTATTTTACCCTCATTCTCTTGTAAAGTGGTCCACTGTAGTGGCTTCATTAGCTCTGGTTGTTTTCAAAATTTTACTCAGGGAAGGAGAGTGAAGCGCCTCTCACTCTCAGAAGTCAGAGCTGCTGAGTGAGAGCTGCGTTTGGAGAAGAGCAAAACTTTTTTTATTTTACTCATGTCTATTAGTGCAAGGGACTGGTGGGGACCTGGTGCCAGCTTTTAAAAGAATAAAGTTGAAATTTAGTGTTGAAAAATTTGCATCTATCCTGACAATGTTTCCAGAGGTCTTCCTAAATCTGAGGTTTGGGGACAGTTTTTCTGGATAGATTTGCTGAGCCCCTTCCACCGTTGCTGCTGCTGCTTCTGGCCCATATGCAGACAATGAGCCAGGAAGCATCTCTTGCTGAGTGAATCTAATTCTCACTCTATTAAAATGTCACAGAGCATGACCTGACAGGGAATGAACAGCGTGGTTCATGACCCTGTCACTCTAGACTTCGGGGTCTGAGAACTAGGTGAAATGCTTCCTTTTTCTGTGACTCTCCATTGCTATTTCCTTCTTATTCCTCCAGGCAAGAGAAGGCTGAAGCAGGAAGGTCTCTGGGTAAATGAAGTAGCCCACAGATGGTACCTTCAAGATACGCCCCTCTTCCTATTTCTGCATACTGGCAATACAGTAGAAACTGGTAGGAATAAGACAACTCAGCAGCTGAGGATTTTAAAGGTATGTCTGATATTATATTATTACATTTATAACCATATTTCTAACTTAACATGTCCCCACCCAGACTGAATTGTATCAAACTTTATTTCTCTAGACAGAAGCGTTTCCATTGACTCTGGTGGGTTTCCTATTGTGCTATTTATAACATAATATCTCATGAATCTTCAAATATGTACCATTAGCATATTGTTCATTATTATTTGGAAAGCTGGCTGAGCATTTATCTCCACTCGACCACAGTATTCCTGACAGCATCCCAGGGCACCTTAGTTGTTATATTACCTGGGAGAGTCCATAGATATGTTACCTTCTTTAAAAATGTTATGTCTAAGTAACTCCAACTTTCTAACACTCATCGAAGTTCTTAGATTGATTATCCCCAATCACAGACCCTCCCTGGGGAAATTGTGGTGACTCCCTTAATAACTGCCCTTTCATTTAGATCATCTTGTATTGTCTCAACCTCAATAGTGACTAAGTTGTATTAGTAACAACAAATTCCTGAAGCTGTTAAATTCAAATAGTTCTTTCGACCCAACGCAGGACCAAAATTTCTGTTGTACATGCCTTTAGAAGTTTCCAGTTGGTCCCTGAATGCCTTGTTTTGGTGTATGTTCTTTTTAAGTCTCTAGAGTACTGAGGAGAGCAAAATCTCTTACTAGAAAGCACAACTCATGGAAAAATCAATGACACAAGTAGAACTCAATAACAGACCAATATTAATTGTCTTTAATTCTGCCTTGATAATTTCTAGCTGGAAAATTATATTCATTTTCTCTTAGAGATTGAGTTGGTTTAGTCATATTTGTAAGAAATTAGCATCAGGAAGTCAATTGTTTTTTTGTTCTTGGATGGCTGGATGGTGCCTCTCCTTCCCCTCTAGCCTCCTTCTTCCCATGGCTCAGGATATATATATAAGAGCTCTTTCAAAGGTAAGTCAGGCCTGAGAAGCAGACAGACATTGTTTTTAGCACCATCAAGTATAGGAGGTGTGGTAGCAGGGTGAAAATCTCACCCCATGGCATACACTGGTCTGGTTGGGCTATGGACATCTCATGCACAAATCAGCCCCAAATAGTGTTCCCTTCTCTCCTTCTCCTGTTCAAAAGGTGTTGCTTCTCTCTCTTTTATAGTAGCAACATCAGTGAGAACAGGTAGGGGCTGTGCGTGCATGCTGGAAGGCAAAACCCAGAGAAGTTTACTTATGTGGGAGGAGAGAGAAGCCTTAAAATGCAGAGAGGGAGAGGGGGAGGGGGAGATAGAGAGAAAAAGACACACACACACACACACACACACACACACACACACACACACACAGAGTCAGAGTTAGAGTCTAGAGGGTGAGGTCTGTCTTCTGAGGGGTTGGTTCCCTTTGTCTCCCCAGGAGTCTGAGAATCAGATCCTTTTCAGATAAGATGTTTTTGGTACCAAAAAATAGAAACCCCCAATACAAATGATTTAGGAAAAAGGAAAGCTCATTTTGTGTAGGTGCAGTTCGTGATACATTTGTAATGGCTGACTTCCTCAGTTTCTAGTTTATGACTTCCTCAACGCATCAGCTTTGTCCTAGGACTGATGGCTTAGTGCTTCAGTAGCCCCAGGTCATCTAGACACCACAGCATTAGAGGAAAAAGAAGGAAGACTTTTTCTTTACATCAAGAAGACATTTTTTTCAAATCCCCAGGAAACTTACATGATGTCTCATTATCTAGAATTGGGACACATGCCCATTCCTTAAGCACTGACTGATGAGGGGGTGGAATCACCATGATGGCTTTAGATTAATTATTCATGGTAAACTGACTATTGTGGGATTAGTCACCTTGACACTAAAGGTTCCATCCCTGTGATTGTACAAGGGCATTATCTCATCTTTTTATCCCACATATTATCAATTCAATAGATTATAACATATTTAAAATATTTAATAACTGGTATGTAATATAAAATATGAAAGAAATTTAGTCCCTTTTATTTTTGTAACTAAACTATATACGATACATAATATATATAATGTTAATATATACTATGTATGTATATTTATATTACATATTATAGACTTATGTGCTATATATATACAGTATATACTATAGTATTACTATATATAGAATATATATACATATGTCTATAAATTTTATATAATCTAAAAACTTCTTTCAGAGTGCCATATGTTGCAATACAAATCCTTGATCACATCAATATAATAATTTCCTAGTGGCTGTTTTTTTGAAATTGTGGGTATGCTCTTTTGGCCAATACAGCATTCATTAGCGAAAGGTGCCCCATCAGATCCATGGTTTGGCAAGTGCATCGAACTCTTTCAATGTCTTTCCCATTATATTGATGGCCACAGGGAGACTGGGATCTTGTTGAAACCTGAGTGTGGGTTCCTGCCTTTGTCCGCTTTGGCACTGAGGTCTCTAATGGTCTCCAGGCTTTGACTCCTCTCCTTCCATCTTCTCTTCCCTGTTGTTAGGTTGGTGCCTGGGGGCTGGCCCATGCAGGTGCTGCCTCTGGGGGAAGAGGTCCAAAGGGACAGGCAGAGAGGAGAAAGCAAGAGGAAGGGGGAGCAGGCAAGGGGCAAATTGGTTCTTCTTGGTTGCAAGTGCCAGGACTGGGATCTTTGGTTTGCCTATTTCACCCTGCCCAGGCCATTAACAGATGAGTGGGCAGTGCTGAGAAAGAGGCAACAGGCTCTATGATGTGGAAAACAGAGGGAGAGAGATGAGAAGGGACATGAACAAGAAGGAAAGAGGAAGTGTGGTTATTGACGGGCTGTTTGGGTGGGCTCAGTCGGCCACAGGGAGCATGCGGTATGGGAGGGGAGGGGTAGATGGTACACGGCTTCTCTGCCAGAGGTCACTGGAGGAGACACAGGTGGGTGATGGAGACACCTGCTGGGAGATCTGGGCAGAGTTCGCGCCAAGATTGTTCACAAGGTCAGGGATGGTTGCTCCCCAGCTCACCCCGCAGCCCTGCTCTGACCTCCGTCAGGACCCACTGACCTTGACTATTCTTCAGCCGCCACCTGTGCCCTGCAGGGTTAGGCATTTCTTCTGGGTGTGTACAGAGAGCTTCTCCCCTTGGCTGACTGAGCTGCCTCTTCCACCCAAAGGCTTTTGAAGCAGGAGACAAATTTTTAGCTCATTAAAAAAATGTAGCAGTGGACTGCAGCAGATCCAGTAGCCAAAACACAAAACGTCTTGACATTATAGCAATGTGTGGTTTCTAAGATAAACCACATGTGCTAGAATTTACATTATTTATTTATCCTACCATTTATAGCAGTTTATGTTTACTGGCCAATGTGGAGGTATTTAAATATTTGAGCAGCTTATAATGGCGTGTCCTCACTGAATTGCTGTAGTGACATTTCTCCCCACCCCCAAAATGTGGCTTTCTAGAGGGGGCTGCTGAATTATAGTGCTCGAACCTGAATGAAAACTTTATTAATTATTTTGGAGTCTATGTGGTTTTTATGGCTGAGGGAGGAGATGGGCTGCTTTTTTCTTCATCAGAGTATCCTCTCTGCTCTCTCCAGCATGCAGGGTAGAGTGCTTAACTTGACCACTGCCCAGTAAAACTGATACCTCCTGAGTGTCCACTCCCTTCCCCGCCATGTTGAGAAGAACACATCATTCATCAATTAATCGTTCTGTGCTACACTTTTTTTTTTTTTAAAGGAATACATTCTTCTTTGCCAGGGAATGCAAAAGTAGACATGATATAGAAATTTGAACAGTGAGAGTGTATCTTGTAATTTATGGTCAATGTGCTTTGAAGGTGAAAAACACCCGCTAGTCATACAACATCACTGTAGCTTCTGTCTGTCTTTTTATCCACTTTCCCCCCTAGTTTTCTAGCTGACTTGAGTAACCTGCAAAAGAGATCTGAAGAGGGAAGGAGAAATGAAGAAGCACACTGGAAAAATTCTTCATTTATTATTAACTTAAAACTCCAATTGACTTGCTTCCCCCAGGGCTGGAGACTACAATGGGAGCATGGAGTCGGTCTGGTTAGCCTCAAAAAATTCAGAGAAAGAGATTGGTGTCGTGGAAAGATCAGTGAACCAGGAGAGAGAAGAGCTGAATGCTAATCACGATTTTCTGAGTCCCCTAACTTCTCAATGACTCAGTTCATACTTTGAATACTTTGTTGCTGCTTGTTGCTAGCTTCTACTTCTTGTTATTCTGTGATTCTCTTTTCTACTTCTTGTAAGACTTAGGACCATAACAGATAGAAGATACCTTAAGACTGTGTATTGGTTGATTTTTGTTGTGTAAAAAATTATCCTGTAACTTTGTGGCTTAAGACAAAACCATTTTATTTAGTTTATAATTCTGTGAATCATCCAGGTCATCTTCCTGGGCTGGCTTGTCTGGCCATGGCTGGTTCTCTCATGCATCTGCTGTTAGCTGGCAGGTTGGCGGAATGATCGAGAATGGCCTCCCTTGCATGTCTAGTGATTGGTAGCTGGGCAGCCAGGGTCTGGATGATTGTCAGCTGGGGTACTTTCCTGGGGTGCATGGGTTCTCCATATGACTTTTCCTCTTCCAGCAGGCTCACTTGGACTGAATCACATGATGGTCTCAGGGTAACAAACTCAGTAGGTGGGCAAGCCAGAATGCTCAAGCATTTTTCAAGCTTCTGATTACATTATGTTTGCTAATGTTCAATTGGCCAAAGCAAATCACATGGATAATCAAGATTCAAAGAGAAAAGAAATAGATTTCATTTCTTGATGGAAGGGGGAAAAAATTGTGGCCATTTTTGTTATTTAGCACTGACTGCATTTTGAGTCCCCTGGAAAAAAAAATGTTACTGGCAGATAATTTAGAGTGTTCACTATGTGCCAGACAGCACACTGGTCACTGGATTTACAGGGAATTAGCCTGATCTAATGACATTTGACCTCATCGGTCCAGCATCTTTGGTGCTTCCATGACAAAGAGAAAGCGACTGTGTTAGAACTCTGCTTTGCTTTACACAGCAGATGTGGTGCAGAAATGTTTCTTGTAAATAGAAATTTTGTAGCTTAAATTATATTTTCAGCACAATAGGGGAGTTGGCTATTTCAAGGAACCCTGTTGTGAATCCTTTTTGAGAGCAAAGAATCCTTTTGTAACACCCCAAATCACCTCCTGGTTTAGTTGCTTGGCAGGTCAACGCAAAGAGATTTTAAAATATAGATGATGTAGAAAAGGCTCTGACATTGGAGTTGACCTACTCCGGGTTCAAATGTTACCAGCTATGTGATCTTGGGCAAGATACTTAATTTCACTAAGCCCTAGTTTTCTTCTTCTTTTTGTATATGTAAAATAGGATTAATAGATACCTGCCTCCATTGGGTTGTTGGGAGGATTATGTGAAAATAGGGGAAAATATGTAAAGGGCCAGACTTTTTATAGAAGTTCAATAAATGAGTAAAGTATATTCTTCTACATGGTTAAATGTTAGACTTTGTGTAACTAGCCTTTCATTTCCCACCATGGACATGAACCTTTTGAAATATTTATATTCCAGTTTGAGAATTAGCTTGGCTTGGTTTCCTTTTGTCTGTTCTTCTAAAGTCTTGCCATAAAGTTTTACAGCCATTTTCATTTCTTGATCAAATTCAAGAGGGTAGATGAGGAAATGAATTCATAGCTCTGTAGATATTATCAGGTAAAAAGTCTGTACTAAACCAATTTAAAATAAATTAGCTGAGAATAAGGCAGGTGCTGCCTAACACACTCTGCAAAGTTATCTCCTAATCCAATCAGCAGAGAACAAGAAAACAATTAACAAGCTGAGAAGCCATCCCAGGGTCTTTGAGGGCCACTGCCCGCAAGGAGGCCATCAGAGAGGATGTCATCAACTTTGGGCCACTGGGTGGACCTGCAGTGTCATCACAAAACTGTGACTTGGGGTAACCAATCTTTCTGTGCTATGAAAACACTGGAAGGAATTTATAACTGGTGAATTACAAAAGCAGTTCTAACTAGCCCCAAGAGGCCATTGCATAAGAACTACAGAGAACATCGCAGACTCATATTTGCTTCCTTCTCAGGATTTTATATGAACCTGGTAATGAATGTTCTTTAACAATAGGAGCCCAGAGACCTTAGCTCTAATAGCACTCCTGAGGATACAGCCGCCTCTATTTGCAATCCTGCGAAGATCATTTAGCTACTATTGTTAAACCTTGAAATAACCCCCCAATTTGCATTGTGGCTTAAATAAGAAGGGAGGATCACAGGGGAAGAATTTTTCCTTATCTAACCCCCACCCCTTATGCAGCAATGAACAGTAAATAATCTAGCACTAAATTAGGATTCTTGACAGATTCCAGTGTGAGTGTGCATAGGGAGGGGGATGGGAGTGTTTCTCCACACCAAAAAGCAATCCTCAGACACCAGAGTTTTCTACAATTCAATTTAATTCAACTCATTTCTGATACTATCTACCTGGAGATAGCATCAGATTCTGCAGGTAAGGGTTCAGTCTACAAGACAGCTTCCAGCTCCTGCCCTTCAGAGGCTAGTCTCAAGTCTTGGTCATTATTTCTGCCTCTGACCCATGACTTAAATCAGAGGGTCTAAAAACCCTCTCCTCAGGTTTGATTAATTTGCTAGAATGGCTCACAGAACTCAGAGAAACATTTTACTCAGATCACTGGTTTATTCTAAATGAATAGGACTCAAGTCAGCCTGATGAAAGAGACACACAGGGCAAGGTTTGAGGAAAGGGCCAGAGCTTCCTTGCCCTCCCTAGGGGCATCACTCTCCCTGGTTCCCTTAGTCTGCTTTTCCTAGGTCTTGGTGAAAGGCACTCAGCAGATTAATTATCTCTTTGAATTTTGGAGAATGGACTCAGAAAATCCCTTCCTTCTGTCCTCCCTCCACTCAGCAAATACAAAGAAAGTCTAATACAGAACAGCCTCTGTTCTATATGCTGGACATGTAGCCAGGAGCACAATAGGTGTGGGTGCAAGATCATTCTTGGGTCTTCCCTGAACCTAGAGCCTTGCAGTGTTGCTGCTTATAACTAGAAATCCAGACTGGGAGTTGTAAGAGTCTTTATGGGTTAATAGCAGGGAGTCAGCCCTGTCCCTATACTTGTGTTTCCTGAATCAGGTGATACTCCAGGATAAGGCAAGTACAGGGAGAAATTCAGCCCTGTTTTCTTCAAGCCTTCTAATATGGTTTTAATGGATTTTAAATACAGGCAGTTCAAAAAGGATTAAAAAACAAAAGATCATCTTTTTCATGGCGTTTTTTTTTCCACCTGATCCCCAGTGGTGGCTTATACAGAGCACTAATGGCAGACCTCATCCAGGAGATGGTCCAGCTTCACTGACCTTCTGTTGGTAGAGCCACTTAAGAGCTTATTAAGATATTAATTCCTGGGCCCCATCCAGGGACTTCTGAGTCATCGTATCCAGGGAAAGGACTGAAATTCTGCCTTTTAAATAAGAACTCTTCTGATACACTTCTTGGCTAAAAACCTCAGGCAGGCCCATGTGGCTTACGTGTCCCATATTGGATACTGAGAGCATCCACCCTCCATTCTTCTGGCAAGAGCACCTCACTTTCTTTTGTAGAACTACTCTGCTTATCCTGTGATGTAGAGAAGGGTGCAGTAGTTGAGTTGGTCTTCTGCCCTTAGCTCATCCAATCAGATACTGTTTGTCCCAGAGTGAGATAACAGTAGGAAAAATCTGTTGGAGCCTATTGATTCTGAAGAGGCACACTGACCAGCTGGTATTGACTTCTGTTACCTAAATCCTCAGAGCTTTACTGTTTCCAGCTTTTGTCCACGTTCAGTCCTTCAGATATTTCTTGTGTTCTGTGACACATCAAGGATGTTTCAAACAGATAACTTTTTGGCCTAAGTTTGCCAGAGTTATTCTGCTGGTATAAGCAAAGAAGCAGTAAAGTACGTGAAATCTTGACATGGGGTTGGTGTTCTTGTCAGTTTTGGGTGGGTGCTGTTTTCTAGGAAGGAAGCGAAGGCCTCTCCTTTGCATAGTCCATGAAGGAAAGTCTACTCAGACCTCCACCTCCACCCCAGAAGGAATAATGTGTTTCTTCTCTCTTTTTGAGTTTACACAACTGTGCTGTGACTATTTCTCTATGTATCTGTTTGTCCTTCTAGGCTCTGGAGACACTAACTGTGTCTTACTCCTGTCCATTGTTCTGGGGACTAGTGAGAAGGGGATAGAATATAGAGGGCTACTTCTGTGGCTGTGAAGTGGGGTTATATTCTGAACCTGAGCAGTGATGTAGCTGCTGAACCTTATTTGGGACCCCATCTTAATTGCGAGCCCCATCTCAGTGCTTGGGGACTATTTCTCTCTTCCTTTGACCAGTCCTGTGCTAACTAAAAAAAAAGAACCATGATTCAGCTGCTTCCATCTGGGCCATTATCCTTAGTTTTTGTAGTCCAGAAGTCTGTCATTCACTTTGAAATTTGTATATTTCTTGGATTAATTTCTCATATTTGGGACTGCATTTTATTTTCTTCCACTCCTGAGTCTATTTTGCACTAATGGCATGATAGACGAAAGAAACATATTCATTTTGAAATTCCCTAAGACCTCAAGAAATAAAAGTTTCCAATTAGCATTCTTTCCCTGGCAGCCCAACTTTGTGATTAAGGGCTTCATTGGCTTTGGAAAGTTTTAGATTTTAAAATTGAGTGCTAACAGAGACCCAAGGGCAAGACCTTATGAATACAGGCAAGAAAAGAAAGCAGGAAAAGCAGTTGGAGCCAATAAAAGGGAAGGGAGGACAAAAATAGCCTGCAGGGATAATTCGCTCTCCCATAAGCGGAGTTGGTGGTGGCGAGTTCCATAGAGGCAATGTGGTCTGAGAATCAGGAAATTCCAGGGGGCTCATCTTTGTTCCTGCTTAGTGAAGTGCCACTGAATAAATCAAGGAATCTTGGCTTCATTATTCCTTCCTCTATAAACTCACTTCATGGTCTGGATGTGCTCTGAAATATTGCTTCTAAAGATATCAGAGGTCAGCTTATTAGTACGGAGAATTAGAATGTGACTGGCTAGATGTTAGGACATAATAGAATTGTGTCCCCTGTCTACCTACCTAGTTTGTATCACGCCACACTATAGTTCACCCCTCTGCTCCAACTTATTGCTGCTCTGTATTATGCTGTGCTCTCTTACATCCATGCCATGATATGCATTGTTGTTTCTGCCTGGGACATCCTTCCCCCTAGACTTAGGTTGGGTTCCATAAAAGCAGAGAGAATGACAGGGATTCATGTGATTTCTTAAAGGAGTAGTTTCAGAAGAAAGGAAGGGGAGAAAGCAGGGTAGGGTAAAAGAAGGAGCTAAAGGAGAATGTGATCTCAGCTCTGAGCATGACTTGCACCATAGAGATGATCCCAATTTCAGTCAGGGCCTCTGGGCCCCCATATCAGGCAGTCACCAGAGAAGGGAGGTATTCCTGTAGATGGGACATGTAAGCTCCCGGGGGAGGTGGCTCCCACTGGCCAGGAGAGCTTGTCCTGGGAAGGGGGTGAGTATGAATCATTATAGCCAACACTCACAGCAGCTGGACAGTGGGAGCCCTGTCCTGCTAAAGGTGATCTTGGTGAAACACTGACAACTGTCCCTTTACCTACTTTTTTCACCTTATTAAGTTCTTTCACTGGGTTTTGAAGACTTGCCACTGGCCACACACTCTTTGATCTCTTCTTTCCTTTGCACTAGGTTAGGTGTCCCTCATCTGTGTTTAATAGCCCCTTAGACTTACTAATCTTCATCTCATCTCACTGTGTATTAATAAACCTACACAAATATCTCCTCCTCTATTTGTTATTTCCTTGGTGACATGGGATTACCTTTCTAATCTCCATCTCCCATACTTACCTCAGTATATACACCATAATAGTGTTCCATAAAATTATGTCGAGTGGATGAATGAAATCTTGGATCCTCCATTCGTTTTCTGTGTGATTAAGGTCAACAAAACCTAAGTTTTTGAGCCTAAATTCTCACTTCTATTAGTTGGATATAATAATTGTCTACTGGCCTCAGTATTGTTGAGAAGGTCAAGCCACCCAGCCCTGTCTTAGCCATGAGGCATGGTATGAAAATCAGGTCTTGCTTTATCTTGCTTACCCTAGTAGAAGAGTCTGCTTGACAATACCCATAAGAAGGTGGTGTGTAGCCTAAATGAAAATGTTCTTCCTGCCTGGTCCCTTGGTTGGCACCTTGGACAGTTCCGACAGATATTTTTCATATTGTGCTGAAATGTGTCTGTCAGTAACTTCTTCCCTTGAGTCTTAATTTTGCCTCCTGGAGCCACTCAGAACAAGTCTGCTCTGCGTTTCACATGACAGTCCTTAAGGATTGATTATTTCAGAGAGTGCTGCTGTCTCATCTGCTGTTCTCACCTCTTGCTGACAGTTGCAGCCAAACCTTTGAAGTTTGAGTCTGGCTTGTCTGTTTCCTTCCTCAGTTGTCATCAGCTCCCTCTGTTACCCAGATGAGAAGGAGAAAGATGGAGTCTCGATTTTTAAGTTCCCAGGAGAATGGTCTTCAGGAAGGTCTCCTGAGGACATACTTAGCTTCTTGCCTCTGTTTTTCTAATCCTGCCAACTCAAAAGAGGAGATTTCCCCTTAGAAGGATCTCATATTCCCCTATTCTTCTTCGACAATGTATGTCTTAATGATAAACGACATCATATTCATAATTAATTTTTGGCTTTTCTAGATAAAGTATGATTCTATTAGGGTTATGAGGAAACACCAGTGCCCGAGGGGCTAGAATACTTGAACCCTACTTCTAATGGCCATTAATTAACTGTGTGACCTTAGGCAGAGTTCTCTCCTTGTTCTGGAGATGTCTACTGCAGTTCTCAATAGGTGAAAGGAGTGAAGACAGAAATGAACAGAATAAAAAACATACCATAGGGCCTGAATTAACAAGATTTGATGATGTTTTTGAAATGGGTGTTGAAGGAGAGAGAGAGAGAGATTAAGGCCAACTTTTGGAGACTGTAGGAACTCTAGTATGTTGGATAAGGAAGAAGAACCTGCAAATAAAATGTAGGAACAGACAAGAAGGTTGGAGGGAGACCAGGGGATTTCAGAGTCTTGAAAGCCCAGAAAATTCCAGATGAGGTGAGTGGTCTTCACTGCTGCTGAGGTCCCAGGCAAAACAAGAACTGAAAATTGTCCATGGACTTGAACAACAGAGAGGTCACTTGATGATTACAGAGGCTTTTTAAAGCCTGTGATGGGGGTGGAAGACACAGTGGAATGAATTGAGGAGTAAGTGGGAGGGGAGCATATGGAGACTGCAAGGATAGATAACTTTCTGAAAAACTGGGTGTGAGGAGGAGGAGAGAGCTATAGCTGCAGGAAATAGGAAGCGGAAGGAAGATATTTTTAAGGTGGTAGAGACTTGAGCCCTAAGTGTTTTTGAGAAGATATGATTGCGAGGAAAGGGTTGACTATATAGAGGAGAGGATAACTAATTGGTATTCTGAAAAGAGCAGAGAAGATATTCAGAATTCAAAAAGAGAAACTGACCTTGGCAGAGAGGTATGTGTTACCTTGAATGTAACCTTAGGAATATGTGTGTCGCTGTGAAAACTACACTGTAACTCACCAGGCCGGCTCCTTTCCTCACCCTGCCCACAATATCTGCTAGATATTTTTTTATCTAGACCTCGGTTCTCAGCAGGCTGAACTTTATGTATATATCAGATGGGAGAAGGAGAATATGTATCTCTTCAGTAACTGGAACTTAACTTCTTATTTATTGCCTATGATCACACAGTGACTGATAGACTTGATACTCATGTCTAGGATTCCCTGTAATACTCGTTCCTATCAAGTGTCCATTCTCTCCTGACTCCCCAAGTTCATGTCCCGCTGATTCACAGTTGACTCTCTCCCCACAGATCAACTGGACAAACAGCAACTGCAGGGTATATTATGGTCTCATCTCTCCTAGTCTTGTTCAGGCCCCCCTGAATCTGGGTCCAGAATGAGTCAGCATTCTCTAATGTACTTGGCCAGTCCATTTCTCTTATAAACGAAGTAACTATCCCCATTTACCTAGTTTAGGAAGCAGCCTAAGAGGTCCACCTACCTCATCTCTGTGTGCTAAGTGGCTTGAGTGTGGTTTAATCTAACTTCAAGATGTGTGGCTAAATATATAATAAAATGCTGACTCTATTTTAAAAATCCAAGTATCACATTTTTTTTTAATTCAAGAAGCAATTATAATAAATACTGATTAACTAAGAGCTCTAATATGCTCCTTTGTCTTTGTGCCTAACTAGCTTTCTAAAGGCCCTAAGACAGAACCACAGACTTTCTTAAAGCACCAAGAAACTGCGAGTCAATAAACATTCTATTCCTGTGGCACCCTATACTCATCCAACCCAATGATGATGAAAGCACACTGACAAGAGCAATAAGAAAAGTAATAACATTATCGCAGGATCAATGTCTATTGCTGGCTTTATAAATAAAGGACTTTGGCTTCCCATTGATGTTTAATTTTTGTAAATGCCTCTGGAAATCTAAGTAGCAGTAGGGAAACATTACCCTGAGATAATGTTCAATTTCTCCTAACATAAGCTCTTAAACCTTGCATGTGTGCAGTTTTCAGTCTGGGACAAATTCAGGATAACAAATCTCTTTGGAACAGACTGTGGTAGATTTGTTTTAAATAGGCTGGCTTTAGTGCTCCAGGTCTAGGGGACAGAAGAACAGAAGGTGATTGAAACAACAATGACAGAGAAATTCTGGAAGCCAGCTTTCTTTGTGGCTTGTTTTGAGGAAGCCATCTTCAAAATGGGGAGACTCTTTCTCCTCTATTCATGCCTCATGGCTGATGCCAAGGGACAAGTGTGGAGGCTTGGAAGGGTTCACCCGTCTCTGTAGGACCCTATGATGTCCTAGCATTTTGTTACTCCTTGCTGTATCAACTGCTCTGGCATCAACTCAGATCCCTGGGACTGAGTAATAAACAAACTTCTGCTAGCTCTTTCCCAGGAAAAGCGTTAGATTACTTTGGAGGCATGGAATCATAGATATTAAAGCTGAAAGAGAGCTTCCAAAAGCGATCTAATGTGTAGGATTCCTCCACCTTCAGAAAGACAAGGCAGAAATGCCCCCATTCCTCAGAAGGAATTCTGAAGATCCAGCTAATTAGGATAGAAGGTAGGTTCGTGAGGTCTGAATCTTTCACTCTTAGAGCAATGTTGCTCAGATTTGAGCTTGCCCAGATTACCTGGGGCTTATGACCACATAGGCTGCTGGACCCCACCACCCAGAATTTTGGATTCTGTAAATCTGGAGGTGAGGCCGAAGAATTTGCCTTTCTAACAGATTCTAAGTCATGCTGATGCTATTGGTCTTTGTCAGGAGACCGATCTTTGAAAATCACTTGTCTAGAGTTCTATCTCTCTCATGACCCAGAAGCTGGGTGAGGCTTCCTGCAACCTATGAGATCAAATAGGGGCCAAAATACCCACATTACCAAAGGAAAATTCCTCCTTTATAGGAAACTGCAGAGTCCTTGCCTGAGGGAGAGACGCTGAGCTCCTCCTCTTACCGTGACTTCAGGGCCGGGTTCTAGCTGATCCAAAGCCATATGGACTTGGAAAGACACAGGAATCCCCCATGTATCCCGGTCACTGACCTCAAATCTTTTGGGAGAAGAACAATTACCTTTCTGGGAATCTGGAGTAGAAAGACAAATTCGTAAAGCCCTTTCTGACGTTTGAACAGCTGGATTTGCTCTCTCTGTGGTGATCACTCAGCATTATGCATACCTGACAGTGATGAATGAAGCTAAATTCCATTTACATTTCATCAAAGCCTGTAGGGTGGAGACCTCAGTCACTGAGCCCAGTTCCTTCTGCCCTTTCTGTCAAGGCATCTGCAGGACAGGAAGACATTTGAAAAGCTGACAGACAGCACAGAGGAGGTAGAGTCAAAGAGACTTCAAGGTGGGCGTGGCAGCCTCTGTACTTAGCAGACTGAGGCAGCGGTGAGGGTGAGGGGTGAGGGGTGAGGGGATCCGTGGGAGAGGAGGAGGCTGGAGAGCAACGAAATAATTTTTTTCAGTCCTAAGCATTCTAGACCCTATTCAACCTTCTTTCTTCCCTAACATAAGAATTCATGAGAAACTCTACTTGGCTTGGAATGCAGTCCCAAGGTCATTGTTCTCAAAGCAGTGAGAACAATTAGGCTCTCAGTAGAGTTACGTGTTCTAAATATTCTTGCTTTATTATATCTTACAGGAAAGTTAGACAACAAAAACACTAGAACTTTCAAGTCATTATCCTGCTTTTCTCTGTCAGTTTCCGGCCTGCAACCTTTTTTGCATTTCTTTCATCCTTTGTTTTAACTGCTTCCGTCTTTTTCCTTCTGCATAACCTTCTTCTTTGTTTCTTTTTGAGGAATTTGGAATTTTGCTCCTCCATCCACCTCTCCTTCCAGTCTTTCGCTTTTAAGAGCAGACCGGGTCGGTGGTTATGGAACAGAGGTCCAGTCCCTAGAGCCTCCCCCTGCAAACTGCATTTCAGGCAAAATGAACCCAACTTCACTTCTTTTTGCTTGATGTAAATGTTACTGAAGTGTAACATGCACACAGAAAAATGCACAAATCATATATTTTCAGCTTGATGGGTTATCAAAGACTGGATACATGGAGTGACCAGCCCCAGATCAAGAGACAGAGCCAGCATCCTGAAAGCCCCTAATACCACTTTCAGTAATTCCCCGCCCTCAGGAATGCCCATTGTCTTGATATCTACCACCACAGATTAATTTTGACTGTTTTATAACTTTATATAAATGAAATCATTTAATACATACTATTTTGAGTCTGGCTATTTTCCTAAATATTATTTATGTTTGTGAAATTCATTTACATTGTTACATGTTCTTGTAGTTTGTTCATTTTTGTTGTGCACTGTCTCCCTCTCCCTCTCTGTTTAATAAATGTATCACACTTTATTCATTTCACTGTCGATGGACAGTTGGGTTTTTACAGTTTGAGACTATTATGAATTTTGCTGCTATTAACGTTTGTTTATATTCTTTTCGGTGAACACACATCGTCTTTCTGTTGGATTTGTATGTAAAAGTGGAATTACTGTTTCATAGCCTGACATTTATCAAATTTAGTAGATACTACTCAATAGTTTTTTTAAATTGCTTTATCAATTTATACTACCAAAGAAAAGCTGACAAATTCTAGTTGCTCCGCAGACTCGCCAACATTTGATATTTTTAATTTTAATCATTCTGATGGGTGTGTGTCAGTAGAGGATTGTGGACTTAATTTGCATTTCTTCAGTAACCAATAAAATTGGACATCTTTTATAGTTTACTGGCCATTTAAATACACTGTTTGGTGAAGTACCTGTTAAGTATTTTATTCATTTTAAAAATTAGATCATCTTCTCTTTCTTACTGCTTTGTAGGAGTTCTGAATGATTGTGAGTATGTATTCTTTGGTGGGCACCCTAGAACAATTGTTTTCCCCAGCCAGAGGCCTGCCTTTCAGCTCTCTTCACTAAAGCTCCTGCTTGTACAATGTGCAAACTCATACTTTCAACTGCAGCTCAAAAGTCACCTATTTGGTGACTTTTTTCCTCAACCCTTTTCTTCTAGAGTTGTTGCCCACTCCTTCCAAGGCTTCTGCCTAACACTCTTTTATAGCAATTGTCCCATTAGTTATAATGATCCCTTTTCTTATCTCTTCCTTCCCAACCCATAAGCACATTAGGCACAGATTACTTCTAAACAGAAATAGTGGCTGCCATATTTGCGGAAGTTCTGGGTGTTTTGTTTAGTCTTTACTTTGCAATTGTCTGTATTTTAACTTTCTACTATGAGTATATATTACTTTTGTAATGACAACAAAAATACATTTTGCCCCAAGAAAAGAAAAATATACAATATTATACCCTGGTCTCTGCCTCGTCTTCAACACTATGACTCTATGTGCTGGACATCTGTTTTTTCCAGAGGAATTTTCAATTCAACATGTGAAAAAATGAGTTCCTCATTTTGTCTTTCCAGCACAACACAGGTTTTTTCATGGCCTCTGATAGGTGTGGAGTAGCTATACTTTTGCTCAGAAGCTAAAGGTAGCAGTGAGCTGCTCTAACTTCTAAATTTTCTTTCACAACTTTCTCCCACATCAAAACCATGATTTTCTGCTCTGTTGTCTTTGCCTCTTACTGTTTTCTTGGAAAATTATAACAGTTTCTAAATGGTTCCCTTGTCCACCCTTGTCAAAGAAAAATTGTACTTCATGGAGTTAAAAGGTAAGAAAGACTTGATTCAAGACTACTGTAATAGAGGTCAGAATTATTGCCATAGGGTACAAAGAATAAACTCAACTCCACTGAAACAAACTTCATTAAAACGAAAGACAAAAAAAAAAAAAAATAGGACAAAAGAGTTTTAAGCACTGGGGTGAATTAATGTAAGAGCACAGGAGGATGTTAAGAGGGGAGGTTGGTCAATGTGATTAGGCCATCTGTGTTTGCTAATTGGTATTTATCAAAGTTAAGCTCCTACTCTCCCAGAGAAACTGAGAAATGACTGTAATCATCTCTCTTTATGATTACATTTCAAAGGCATAACTCTTAGGTCCTTGAGAAAGGCGTTCTTGGGTTATAATTGGCTGGGAGAAGATTTATATCTCAAAAAGCAGAGAATGAATTATAAACTTGAATTTAACAATTGCAAGTTTTCTAAAGTAAATGCTTTAAGAAAGGGTGATCAGGGGCCTGTAGTCTGGAAGAAGCTTGTCTAGAGTTTAGTCAAGCTGAGGGGAATAGTAAAGCTGCCTAGGTCACTGACACCAATTTAAGTATCAGGATTTAAACTTTGGTTAACAGTCTATCCTTCTGTTCCAAAACCTTCCATGGTTTCATGCTAACAACCAAATGAGCTGTAAACTCAGGCATTTGTTGAAGAGTTTCCATGTTCTCACCCCAGTCTCTCATGAATCTCTGTCCTTCCATACTGGAGGTGCCATCACCATGAGGATTCTGAGACCGTGACAGCTCATTGTGCTGATGAGGTATTTCTCTGGGTGACCGGGCCAATCACTGGAAGCCCAGAGGAAAATTATAATGGGTGCCATTCTTTTGGGCTGGGGCCAGGACGAGGGGTCCCTATGTCTCTCAGTAAACTGCCTTGGGGTATGAGCTCTGGTAGGCTCAGGTATTGTTGCTGGTCTTCTCTCTGCTTGTGAATATGAAAATAAAGAGGTGAGGCAGAAGAGGGCTGCAAATGTTACCCCAGCTCTCTCTGCCTTGCTCTCTGGTAGAGTGAGGGTAATGACACATTAGTTGCATTTATTGATCTTTTAATATGAGATTATGGCTAACCATTTTATATCATCTTAGCATTTTATAGATATTACATTTAATATTCTGAGTCTTAGATACAACCATCCCCATTCTGAAGGTGAAGAAACTAAGGTTGAAGGAGGTTAACTTTAAAATATCACAGGAGATAAGTGGCAGACCTGGGAGTGATGTGAATCATGGGCTCAGTGAGACTGGAGCAGGAGAAAAGAGACCAGGTAAATTCCAAGGTCATCTGACTTCAACCAAAATAAAGGCATTTTCTCTCAAGCAGGTTTTCAGAGAATGACAGGCCCAGACTTCTGAATTATGGCTTGGCTGCCTTTTAAGGGTTTTCTGATAGTTGCAGCATCTCAGAGTAAGTCTGGCAAAATTCTGAGACTTTCCTCTCATGAGAAACACCTGTGCTCCATCAAGGTCAAGGTTGCAGGCCAATGAGACAATCATGTCCTGTGCCCATCTTCTGAAGGTCAGGAGTGTGGACATGGCTCCCCTTAATGTCTCCTGAATGACAAGGAAAATTTAGGATTCTCTACCTTCCTGCTCCACTGAACACACAGAATTCAATTGAAAGGCCATAACACATTTAAGTGTCTGAAATTAAATCTGGAGTCAAACGAAGAAGCAGCATCTTATTACTTTTAATCAGTGCAGTGCATGAAAGCCCCTTTGCAGAAATTGTTATTTTACCTCTATGTGTGAAAGGCTGAACTGCCTCCCTACTTCGCCTGGTTCCTGGAAAATGACAAGGACTCTTCACCCTGCCTGCCCATCAGACTTGGGGCTGCTTTCAACTTTGGGTCCCACTCTGTATGGCTCTCAGTTATATTTTTCTTAATAAAATGACAAGAGGCTGAGGGATTAGTAACTATAGTTACCATTTATTAAGCATTTTCTTTATCAGTTAAGGTTTTCAGTAGCAAACAACAGAAACTGGTTTGAGCAGAAGGGTAATTTATTAAAGAATATTAGGTCATGCATAGAATTTCCAGCAAGGCTAAAAGAACAGAGTTTGGAAGCTGTGCAGCCAGGAACACTATCCAAAATCTCACTGAAGAATTGGAAGGAATGGGGTTACCATGGCTGCTATCACTGGGCATAGCACCACAGCTTGAGCTGCTAATGCTGAACACCAGAAGCCATGTCTAATTTTCACTGCAACAACAATGAAAGGTAAATATTGTTATCTTTATTTCATGGGGGGCGGATATAAAATTTAGAGATGTTAGGTACCTTATTCCCAAAGTTAGCTAGAAACTCTCAACTGTGGGTTCAGTGAGGGTGGGGTCTATATTAGATTTGTTCATCGTTATAAGCTCAGAACCTAGTACAGTGCCTGGCTTATGGTAAGTACTAAATATACTCATGGAATGAATGCACAGGGAAAGTGGTAAAGATAGGTATGGTTATTGCATTTGTGTTTGTCTCACTTTAATACTACTGGTTCTCTTCCCTCTTACTTTGGGACTATATCCCATGTTTCTAGCCAAAGAATTGAGCAAATTACTCAGTGATAATTTATATCCTGCTGACCATGGTGATCGGCCCCAGAGTTTGAAGGATGTGAGTTTGGCCATATGTCCCAGTATATGGAGCAGGACTGACTGCAGTATGAAAGAATAAAGCCAACATTAAGAGAGAAGTGAAGATAGGATTTATGATTTAATTTTCCTACATGTTATTGATATTGACTCTTTTGTAAGCAGGTACTATTTCCCCGGTCAAGAAAGGCAGGTTGAAAGTGGTGACTTGTCTCAGGAAGGGGATTTTATCTTGGATGCCAACTTTACTGCCCCCATTAGATGTATGTGCTTCAAGAAATTGTACAGAACTCAGTCAAAATGTATTTCTCTCAATCCTTCTTCCTCTCTCCTTGGTAAGCACCCATGCATCGTACATGTATTTTTCATCTATAGTTTCTCCATCTCTAAACTCTTGTTTGGTGAGATTTGTTTGTTGGGATAACTGTTAGTCCAAGCATGTGATGATGATGGTAGATTGAGGAATACATTCTTCAAGGTGGACAAATCACATTCTGCTCGCTGTGGCAGGTTTTAGGCGGGGGATCTGCGAGAGCCCTTCCATTGGAAGTAGTGTATTGTGGTGTGGTATGTTGTGTCAAGCTCCTATAGTGGCCAGGAACAGAGCGCTCATTCAGACGAGCTCTGGTAATGCGACCACTGTGATGTTGTAGTGAGAGACCCAGGCCTCCTGCAGGAGCACAGCCATGGCAAGTGCTTCTGTGGAGACTGGAATGTAATTCAGGCATTAGATATTTGCTCTATCCCAAGGTATATCTTGCCTCAGCCAGGCACATCCTTTAGTACTGGGGTTTCTTCATTATCAGGACTCAGTTATCCTTCCTTTGCTTCAACTCCTGCTCCAGCACTAACAGCATGATCTGCTCCCTCATTACTTCCACAGGCCACTGGCTGGCCTACAGATTAGCTTCTTAGGGACTGGTATCATTTCTCATTCAATTGGTTATTACAGGGGGGACCAATGTCACAGCGTATGAGCCTGGTTATTTATTTGCAAGTAGCCCCTAGGGCTGTTTCCTCTGTAGGGTGCAACTGGGAGGGAATAAAGGCATCATAAAGTTGGAATTCTGACTTAAAAATTATTTGTTTATAATTTCATTCCAAGAAAGCAACTTCAGTCACTTCACAGTGGGTACTGAGATTCATGAGTGCAACAAGTAATTGTTATGTACCAAACCGCTTCCCTTCAAACTCCCTGATTTTTACATGTTGCTGGCATTCACATCAAGCTATACCTCTGTGTCTCTGCTTTGTTGGGTCAAGAATTTCTCTGAGGCCAAGGAAACCACTCAGGTACAATGAGAGTGATGGAGGACTTAGCAACCCGCTTCCCCAGAGCAGTCCTTAAACAACTGGTGAAGAGAATCAGTGAAGGAGTCTCTTGGCCTTCTTGTCCCTGGAGTGTTCTAATTCCTTAAAATGTCCCCACAGCACTGAGCCCTAGTTGCCCACAGAGGTTACCAGCAATTAATGTACTTTATATTGACCTTTCCCCCTTCTCTGTCTCGCTCCTTTAATTTGTCTCTTGGGACTGCTTCTTAAATAAGTTACCTGTGCCCAAGCCCTTGTCTCAAGCTTTGTGTTTGACACCAATTCTCTGACACCACCTGGGTGTCCTACAATTCAGTTCAGTTCAGTTCAGTTCAGTTCAATTCAATTCACTTCAATTCAGACACTAACTACCTGGTATTAGCATAAACCCACAAGTTAATGGCAAAGGCCTTCATAAGGCTATCCCATTTCAGATGCCGCCTGCAAGCCTTGGGTCGCTTACACTTTGGACTTACCAGTTATAAATTCAGAGATTTTTATGACTATCACAAGTCGGATAATTTGCTAGAGCAACTCACAGAACTCTCTGCAAGTGCTGCACTTATTGTTAGTTTTATTATAAAGGATGCAACTCAGAAACAGCCAAATGGAAGAAATGAATAGGATGAGGTCTAAATTGGGTGGACGAGTGTGGGGAGGGACTCCATTCCTGTTTCCTGCTTTCATACCCTCTCCTTGTGGAATCTGGGTATGATTGCACATCAGTGTGCTCACCAACCAGGAAGCTTGGCTGAGCCTTGATATCCAGAGTTTTGTTTGTTTTTTTGTTTGTTTAATTGAGTTTCATTATATGGGAATTGATGAACTCATTGGCCACCTGATTGAACTTAATCTCTAGTTTTCTTCCCCTCCCCAGAGACTGGGCTGGCCCAAAGTCCCTCCTCTAATCACCTGTCTTCCTGGTGACCTGCTCCCACCCTGAAGCTATGTAGGGGCCTCTGCCGGAATTCACTTTATTACCATAACAAAGACACTCCTATCATTCAAAGTTCCAAGTGTTTTTTGAAACTGCCAGGAACTGAGGACAAAGACTATATATATATATATATATATATATATATATATATATATATATATATATATATGTGTGTGTGTGTGTGTGTGTGTGTGTGTGTGTATTTTTTTTTATATCATAGCTGTACTTTGGGGAGAATTCAAACTAAAAAAGTTTTTATACTCATACCCAATATCTATAAAAAAGTACTTTGTTGGCTAGTTCCAAGCTTCTCTCATGGGGAGAGGGAGAGGAAGTCACAGCAGTCTAATGGGACATCATGGAAGGCTTCACATTCCATACATATAGAGAAAACAAGTGACAATCACTTCAATTTTCAGAGTACAGAATAGTTGAGTGAACATATAGGCCCTGAATTTCCACCAGAATCATAGGCAGAGCTGGGAATCCCAAATAAGTCTTCCTGAAGTGCCTCATGAGTATCAATAGTTCTGAACAACTGTCATGACCAAGATTTGGGGCCCTGGAAGCTTTGAGAGCCTGTTTATGTTGATTAGCAAAGAATCCAACTTAATTTTTGTTTGCAGGGAGACTCCATTTCTGTTTCATACGACTTGCAGACCCTGCTCATTCCAGTACATTTCAGAGCCTCTGAATTTTCCAGCTCCCTGCATCTGTATACCTGCTGGGGTGTCTGAGCCTTGCTATCTCTATGCTCGATGGATAGAGCGACTGGCCCTGAGTCCTTCTTAAGCTCCCCATCCAACTGTCTCATCTCCAAAGCTTTTTGATGAAGCAATTTCCGTTTCCCAGGCCCAAAATACTCCTATGTTTTTGGCTAAAGACTTTCCTGAACATCTCGTTCACTTTCCCAGGATACCCAACCTCTGTGCCTTTGTCATTCTCCTTAGGATGCTGGCCTTTCTGCAGAATAAGGAAAGCAGCCTGCCACTTGCCTTTAGTAACTTTCCTTTTCATAATGAGTCTTAATTGTAAGTTTTATTGACAGACTTATGCTTTGCCACAGGAACCCATCTTGAATCAATTAAAATCAATTAATCACACTGCGATTAACTTTAATCATGCGATGTTTCCTATACTTGCAAATAACCATTCACATATGTTTCAATTAATATTTTTACCCCCCTTTGCATTTGCATTGACAAATGATCTATTGTACTTCAATTTAATTAAATGTTAGCATGGTCCCAATTAACATTGCATTAACAATAAAAAAAAAATGCCTCGATTGTCAATACTGAGAAAATTTGTGACTATCTGCCACTCACATGGTGCAACAGATGTTATTTGAATGCGTGGGGGCCTGATCTCTTTCCAAATATTTTGGATGATCTGGTTGAAATGTGAAGCCACATTCAAAGCCATTGAAAATCTTGAGATTTTTTTGTTTTGACTTGAGATAAGCAAGAGTAATAAAACTTTTTCCACCTAGAAAGTTGTCTCTAGATTATTGTTACTTCATGTGGAGTCTTTTTATTTCATTCATTATTTTGTATTATTTTTACTCTTTCATCTCTAATACTAATTCTCCTCTATCTTGACTATTTCTCTACCTAAATGCTATTGCTTTATAAATTCTAAACTATACCTTTAATATTTTACTAAACTTTTTTTTAAGACCCATCTAAGTAGGTTACATGGGTCTATCTCATATGCAAATGTTGTTTAGCCACGTCCACACTGATAAACATTCACATTGTTTCCAAGTTTTTGCTTTTATAACCACTACTGTGATGGATATTATTGTGCATCTAAATTTGAGTGCATGTCTGAGATATATTCCTAAGAAAGCAATCATTGGGTCATAGGGAAAGTATAAACTGCGCTTCAGAACTGATCAGATTTTACATAGGAGAGAACAGAGATCCAGAGAAATGAAGCAGTTTTTTGAGGTCAAGTTTGTGGCTAGTTTTGATCTCAGATTTGAATCTTCTTGAAGTTTTTATTTCACAATGTGCTACTGTGTCAATTTCCATGAGTTCTCTGGAATTTTCTAAGTAAAATTTCCCTAGTATGATAGTTTCATTGTGTTATAGTTTGGAATCATCTTTGTTTTGGTCACTTTAGTACGGCATCAGCATTCAATACAGAATTTGCAGCTGACACAGAGATATAGGCAACTATTATCGGGCATTGGGAATTTAAGCCCAAAATGTTCTCTTCAAAAAGATCTGCTTTTATGATTGGGAAAATGCCTATAAAACCACTTAAATATTTTAAAATAGGTAATAGAGATATAACAGTTATCAGTCTGAGCTATCAAAGTTCCTCTCACAAAAGGGGGCAAAATGCTGTTTCAGTGATCAAAAAACATAACTCTCACTTTCATCTTTTCAAGTAAGCTTACCCCAAAGGGTAAATTTGTGTATATCTTTGAGAGATAAAAAAGAAATGATATAAACCTTCTAAGCTTTTAGATTGTCTTAGAAACTTTATAATTCTTTTGGGTGTTTGCAGAAGGTTTGACTGCCAAAATGCTATCCCCAGATACATTATTGTCCCTTCCCATTTCCCCTGCCTCAGTTTACATTAATTCCTTTAGTGTTCATGGAGCAACTACTTAATCCAAGCACTGGATTACAAGAACAATGTACATTCCTTGTGACAAATTTGAGTGTTGAGTGAGCTAAGCGCTGTGGGTGACAAGAGGAGAGAGCCACAGGATCAATGGTGAGCAGAGAGGTGACATTTGAGCTGGTGTAGGAGGTGCTCAGGCAGAGAAAAGGAAGGTGGGCATCATAAGTGCAGGAGATAGCAGAGACCTTCTTTCTTCTCTTACACTTATACCCCCACCCACCTCTTCTCTACCCCTACAGTAGCCACGTTCAGAAATAATCCAGCATCCCTCAGGGAAGAGAAACAAATGTTCTACATTGCACCATGCTAAGCTTACTCCTTCAGTACTTGTGCCTGTGAAATGCATTTCACGCCTCATCTGTTCCCTAAATGAGATGTGAAAGCAGTTTACACCTCGTTTACATTTGCACCGTTTTACCAAACAGCATAGATACAGCTCCATCCAAAGTAATGAAATGAGGTCAGTCACCCCTTTCTCTCCTTGGATTGAATCCACCCAACTCTTCTTCAGATCCTCCCCAGCCTCTGGCTGCTCTGAGGCAACCAGGAATCCAAGTGCTGGGAGAGAAGGTGCTTGGAGGAAAGGTGTAGGGAGCAACCGACATTCGGATCCTTCTACAGAGGGGAAATGACCTTTCTTTCAAGCTAATAAGTATATTACTAGTTACAATTTACTTAAGTAAAATGTAGAAATTATAAGTGGAGAGTGAGAAGAACTTTGGCTTTTGCGTATGCCTGTGTAATTATCACCGAGATCAACACATAGAACATTTTTCTTATCCCTGAAACATTTCTTCTGTACTTTTCCTATCAATAGCCCCCTCCCTGCAAATAATAGGTAATCTGAGCCTGTTTTATAATTTTATATACATGAAAACACATAGTGTGTATGCTTCTGGGTCTAGCTTCTTTTGCTCACGTAATGTCAGTGAGATTCAGGTGCATCATGGTGTGTATCAGTAGCTCACACCTTAGCATTTTTGAATAGTGTTCTATTGTGTGAATAAACCATAGTTTAGTTGTTCTTCTGTTGATGGACATTTGGGTTGTGTTCTGTTTTTGTCTGTTATAAATAAAGTTATGAACATTCTTACACAAGTTTTACAGGACATATACATTCATTTCTCTTGGGGACACAGCTAGGAGTGAAATTTCTGGGTTGTAGTGTGGATATTTTAACTTTATTAGATACTGCTAAATAGTTCTTCAAAGTATAACATTTTACACTCCTATAGAAAGAGAAAAGTAAGATGGGCATCTAGGCAGAAAGAGAAAGTCGTATACAGTCGTAACACATGAAAATTCTGGTTGCTTTTGGTGATTCAGAATAATGAAATTGTGTTGGAAATCATCAGAAAGTAGCACAATTTCATTTAAGGAGTGAGATAAAAGACAAGGTTGAATAGCTTGGAAGAGAACTAACACATGAAAAGCATTTCTATGCATGGATCTTTACTGCCTTCAGTAATTCCTCTTGAATGTTCAGAGCCTAAATTTTTAAACACAGCCTAAAACTCACTGTATTTAAAAATGCACAATACATTTTTGTCTCCTTCAAACTATACCCCTGTAGGAAGTAAGAATAGTGTACTAGGAGTCAGGCACCAATAATGCACAATGAGGCCATTTGCCCACCTTCACCAAGTGTAGACAATGTTTACAATTTTTTTTAAACTGATAGTTATATTTTAATTGTCTTTAATTTTTGCGCTTTGATAATTAATTCAGTAGCATTTTATTTGTTTATTAATATTTGTATTTTTTTCTTGGTGGACTGTTTTTTCACGGCCTTTGCCCATCCATATTATCTGGTATTCATCTTTTTTAAATTTATATTGCTTTATATGGGCTATTGCTTGTCATATATGTTTAAAATATTTCTCTCATTTTGTTTAGCTTGTTTTCATAAAAAAACAATTTTTATTTTTAAAAATGCTACTTGCTCATTATAAAACATTCAACTAATAGAGAAAATATCACAGAAAGATAAAGATTCTTCTGAATTTCACTTCCAGAGACAAAACAAAAAGCAAAATCCAGAAGTAATAAAATTCTAATGAAAATCACTTCAGACATCTCTTTATGCACTTATAAAGAAAAGTAACTAGGTATGTAGGTAGAAGTTCAGAAGAATTGCCTAAAAATACAATATATGTTATTATTGAAATGGCTACACTTAAGATAGTATTTCTTTATTACAAAATATATTAATCCTAAAAGATTCTTTTTTGTGAAAAGTTTCATGAGTTTGGAATAATATTTGAACCACATAATTAATTCTGGATGATATCTTTGGAAATCTTTGCTATAAATGGTGAAAATTAGTAGACATACTTTTTTTCTCTTTTCTTAACACTTCTGATTTTATTAGTTATTTCAGTATTTTAATGTTAAGTTTTATAACATATATAGTCTTTTCTCTCACTGTAATTTCCATAGCAGTCAATTTTTTCTTCTTGTTTTTAAACAGATCATCAGTATTTCTTTTTACCTTGGCATTACATTCATATTTTTTTTCTGGTTTATTGCTTTTTATATTCATTTTAATATTCTAATAATTTTTTTCATAAAGAACTCACAGGTGTTAGGTTTCTTGCATTCTGGCATATATTAGAATATTTCTCAACTACAATTGTACTTGAATAATGACTTGACCAGGTATACAATTATTAAGCCATGCCTTACTTAACTCACAACTTTATGGATATTGCACTATTGTCTACTGATATTAAATGTTGCCTTGGACAATTCTGAGATTGACAAGAACCTCACTAAATCCTTCCTCAATGTATATACTTTCTCACTTCATAAGCCTGTATATGACTTTCTCTTTCTGCCTAGATGCCCATCTTACTTTTTTCTTTCTCTCTCTATATATATTTCTTAAGACTTATTTCTAAATTATTTATTTCCAAATTATTATTTGTTTCTGAAGACTTATTTCTAAAGATTTTCTTTAGACTTATTAAGTCTAAAGTTACTCAGAATTTTTATTCTCTTCCTGGACAATGTTAAAAAATTTAACTTTATTTAACCTATCAATTGATATACTTTATTGTGTATTTTAATTCTCTATACATTTAAACCCATATAAATAAAATAATAGTAGTTATTATTAATCATTTTTTATATAGAAAGTATTCATTTAGTTTGTTGTACATATTTAACTCTTTGTGACTCTTTATTCCTTCTTGCATCTCAAAGCTTCCATATGGGATCATTTTTCTCCCTAACAAACAATCTTTATTATTTCCTTAACTGTGATCTGGATACGCTGCTTATAAATTCTTCCAATTTTTGTCTTTATTTCACCTTCATTCTCCAGGCATATTTTGTTGAGTATTGGGTGCTAGTTTGCTACTATTGTGCTTTCAACCTTTTTGTTTTTTAAAGTATGGATGGGTTCATTGTCTTCTGTTTGATTTTATGTTTTCTAAAGAGAAGTCTGTCACCTAGCGTCTGATTGTTGCTCTTTGAAAAGAGGAGTCTAACTCCATTTTTTGATGTATGACTGCAGCTTTGAGCCTCTACTCTTTCTCTTTTCCTCCTGCCCCACATCTGGACAAGCTGATAGGAAAGCTGGGTGGAAGACTCAAACCACAGGAGTCCCGGTCTGGTCCTACCTCCTAACCACAGTAGAATTGTAGGGCCAGCTCCTCTCTTTGCTCTGGAAGTTATTTCAGACCTGCTTGAGAGGCCTGACCTGCTCTCTGCAGAGGCCTTAATTATGTAAGTAGTGAACTTTTTCACAGCCTTTGGGTTCCCTGTGGCATCTTCAGTCTGGACATTTAAACTAAACTTTGGTTGGGGGTCTGTCTGCCTCCGCAGGGAACCATAACACCTATTTTAGATAGTCATTTGTTTAGCTTTCATTAACTTTACTGTGAAGCATTAATTATTCTTTTTTATTTTATTTTATTTTTTATTATTATACCAATGACTTCTTTTATCAGTTTTAAAAAATTCTCAGCCATAATCTCTTTAAGCATTACTTCTGTTCAGTTTTCTATAAACTCTCTTTCCGGGACTCCATGACATGTATGTCAGTCTTTCCCACCTTTTTCTGACCCTTTTCTATATTTTTCATTCTTTTCTCTCCCATGTTTCACTCCCATGTTTAGATATTTTCTTCTCACTTTGCTTCCAGTTCAATAATTCTTTTTCACCAGTGTTTAAACCTGTACATTAAATTGATTTTGCTAATTATATCTTTCAGTTAAAGAATTTTGATGTAGTTTTATTTTATAATTCCTAATTCCCTTTCCAAATCCCCAATCTTGTTTTTACCTCCTTGAATATATTGATAGTTTTTTTTAAGTTTGTGTTTGAGAATTGTTTTGATTACTTCTTTTTTCTCTTGGGTTTGGTTTAGGATTTCTTATCTCTTCATTTCTGTTCGTATTACATTCTTGCATGCCCAGTGGGAGAATTTGTCTGAATTACTTGGTCTGCTATTATCAGAAGTGGAAGCCCGAGTCCCTGATTTATTTCATCTTAATCCCTAATGTTCATTAATTTCATCAGAATATATTTCCGTTAATAAATATTTTGCAATCAATTCCTCCTAATACTATTCCTCAGTATATAGTATTGCTTTAGTCTAAATTTACTTCTACAATTATTATATACAATTCTACTATTATTCTGCCATTAACAATAGAAGTAAACTCTCTCTATAAAGTATATATATAGTTTCTTTTTTCTTTCTCAAAATATCAATTATATATATATATATATATATGTTGATTTGCCTTTGTTTTTTATTTTATCATCCTCTTAATAATCTTTTACAAAGCTGGGGTTTTTTTTCTTACCATTTAAGTGATTACCTGAGCTTTGTCAGCTAGGGACCTGTCTGCATTTTTAGTTATATATATTCAATAGTTTTCTACTTCTAATATGGCTTTAATCTCTGTATTGTTTTCATTTTCTCTTGCATTTCTACCTGTGCTTTGTCAGCTCACTTTATTGCTCCTTCTATTATCTTATTATAATCATCTCTTTTGAAGCTTCTTGAGCATTTAGTTTTCTTTTTAAGTTCCTTTTTTCAAAAGAAGTTTTATGACTCTAAAGAATCATTTGCATGAGCTCTTCTCTCTCCTTAAGCATGTACTTAATCTGGTTGTTTTCCTTTCTTTCCTTTTTTTTTTTTTTTTTTTTTTTTTTTTTTTTTTTTTTTTTTTTTTTTTTTTTTTTTTTTTTTTTTTTTTTTTTTTTTTTTTTTTTTTTTTTTTTTTTTTTTTTTTTTTTTTTTTTTTTTTTTTTTTTTTTTTTTTTTTTTGGTCTTATGTGTGAATCTGGTTCTTTGTGGGTCATTATCTGGTATCCCACCTGCCTTCTCTTTGGATTATCTCTGGAAATCTCATGAGGTTAGGAGTCTCAGGAAGCACATTGGCCAGACTTGAAAAAATAGAATCTGTGTGCTGTTCCTGTGACATCTGGAGTTACTATTTAAGCAGGGTTTAGACAGGAGCACAGTCCAGATCAAAAGCTTTGTTTCCTGGTCTCGTGACCAGTTTCAAGTGATGGGTGCTCTGTCAGAGGGGGCTTAGCCAGTATTTCCAGATTGGGTTTATACTGGAGTCTGTGTGTCATAGTAGCTGGTGCTGAAGGTGAAGGATCACAGGAGGCCTTTCCACTGCAATTTGAGTTATCCTTTTCCAAAGCCTGATAGAGAAACTCAGTCTCTCCAGCTGTTCTGGAAACAAACTTCCAAACCTTTGTGTTGTAAGAGTTTTATTGTTTACTCTTCTGGGCTGAAGGTGTTTCAGGGCTAAGAGAATAGGGGAGCAATAAAGTCTATAGAACTATAAGGTCTTGATTTTAGGCTTATAACTCCTGACCTTTCTGAGGCAGATTAATGTAAGGCCTTTGGCTTTTTGTAGGATGATGTATTGGATCAGAAGCTGGGTTCTAGGTTCAAACCCTGGTTCTACCACTATCTAACTGAATTATTTAATCTAGTTACTTAGCCTTGTTATGCTTTAGTTTCATCTTTACTAAATGAATATGATAGCATTAAATGAATATTTGCTATTATGAGGTCCCCTGATTTTGTTTCTAGGCATGGAAAACTCATCCTCACATCTAGTCTTCTTAGAAAGGCCATCATGAATAGGGTCTTCATGAAGGAAGGGTCCTCATAGGGGAGCTTTCTCCATATGGGCCCTTCCCTGAGGGGAACTCTTCCCACAGGAGTTTAGGACCCTTCTCTTCTGGGTATCCTAAAACCAGGAGGACTCTCCTTTATTAGGACCTTTCCCCATCAGGACTCTTCCCTATGAGGACATTTGTCCCTTTTCTCTTTATTAAGGGCCCTTTCTTCACAAAGATCCTTCACCCATGAGGATCCTTCTTCCATGGAGACCCTACCCTTAAGAAGACCCTTTTCCCATATTGACCTTTTCCATGCGAGTACTGATCTTCCCAAGAGGACATTTTCCCCATTGAGTATTATCTCCATAAGGACTCTTCTCCATGCGGATCCTTGCCTTTAAGGACTATTACTCTATCAGAACTTTTGCTTCTCAAAGACTCTTACTCCCAGAAGTGACCTCAGGAGATACTCTTGGGAAATTAATACCTAATTTTTAAACAATTTCTCTTCCTGATACCCTTCAATCAAGTCATTAGGCTCCAGTCCTTGGCTAAATGTAGCCTTTCTTGGCATTGTGCACAACTGGCCAAGGGCCTTCTCTTTAATTTGGGTATATGTCTGGCTTTTGAGAGAGGACCAGTGGTGGCACGTGGGTGTGGACCAGATCCTCATCGTATTGCTGACCCCAATTATTTTCCTTTAGCTGAGTATACAGTGATAGGAAAATGGGGTGTGCAGGTCACATGCACATCAGCTCAGGAAGACCTAACAGCAGACTTGCATGTGGGACATCGCAGCAGCAGAGACATAGCATGGTAAGCATTCTTCTCCAGGAAGGTGTATGATACAGAGTGGAGGTCTATGGTCTGTTCTCAAGGAACTAATATATATAATCTAAAGGAATTGGAGGGGTAAATTATGGAACATAAACAAGATGGGATGAACAGATACTAAATTTAACTATTGTTTTGTTTATTCACATTCAATAACTATATTGGTTCAAATTGTGATAATCTGAAAGGGAAAGTAGAGTATTCCAGAGAGAGGAATCAGCATGTATCAATACCTGGTACATTAAAAAGAGGCCAACATGTTTTTTTTTTTTTTTTCTGGGAGCATCTGGCAGGCTCCAGTGCCAGGAATATAGAATTGGTAAAGAGAAATTGTGGGAGATGAGGTCAGAGAAGCAACTTAGGTTCAGATCCTGGGAGGCTGTGCTAAGTATTTTTGATGAGATTGTATAAGCAATGAGAATCCAGAACAGGTAAGTGATCCAGAAAGACAGTGATCCAATCACTTGGGAGAAAGACAAACCTATTGGTAGTATATAGAACTGGAAAAGTGAGAGGCTGAAGGAAAGGAAATGCATTAAGCTGCCATTGTAGAAATCCAGGTCCCAAATGCTGAAGTGAAATAGCATTTGTAAGAAAGGAAAGCTTGACTAATCCCTCCTCAATCATCAGAGGAATGCGAGAGAGAGGAATATCAAAGATGGCTCAAATTTTTTAGCACAGATGATTTGAAAATTGAGTATGTCTTACCAAATGAAGTCTCACATGTTACCAAGACCATCATGGACAGTACCTTTGATCAGAGTAATGTGGAGATGTGTTCTTAGGGTGGTGATGAGAACACTGGGCTGGGGATTAGCACACACCTGTCCTTCTCCTACTCTTCCACTAACTGGTTACCCACCTGGGAGTAAAGCTGGTAGCCCTTTAGCCTTTATTAATGTGAATACCTTACTCATCTTTTTAAAGTGGGGATGGTCTGTTGTGCAGGTCTGTATTTCTGCTTTCCACTGAAAATGAAAATTAGCACTGTGCTGTTTTCCTCTGATTGCTTGTATGTTCAACATGGAAGAAAGACACCTGGATAATGCATTTTCAGAGACTTCACAATTTCTTAAGAGGATCTCAGAGCCCTTAAGCTTCTCTTCAGTTTATTTTAGGTCTCTCAGCCCAAGGACTGTCACCACATGTCCTCCATCTTGTCTACACTGTTAGTAGGTGTGTGTAGGTGGAACTCAAAGTTAAAAATAACTTGAGTAAACACATACATTTTGTTTTGCAACTTGCTGTTCAGTTGAAGCCCTTAAATTGTCAGCACTTTTCTCAGTGTTTAAACAGAACTAGAAGCAAAGACAGTAGCCACTAATAATCATACTGTGCCTCCAATTCTTGGCCCTAAAACCCCCACCCTAACACACAAAGCAGCACAGTGCAAGGATTTTCTATATGTGTAAAGCACCAAGAGTATAAAGTTCATAATGTAACCTTTATTGACAATGATTACAAAGTTGAGTTGCCTGCTAAGAAAGGAGATGTAGCATGAATGAACTGCTTAGAGCACATATTCCAACAAGTAGGTTATATAGCTTCAGTACCTTAAATACAAGAGCAGTTTGACTTCAGAGCCAGGGCAAGACTAAGAGAGAAGTATGCAGTACTATCATCTTGGGAAAGTCATCTCGGTTATTTGAAGGTCCCTACCAACTGATTCTATAGGGTTTTCATGGTTGGTGCCCTTGAAATACAAGGCAGAGCTCTAGAAGGAAAGAATGTCTTCCAAAGACCTCAGTGAAGAGACCATTTTGCCATCCTATGTAATCAAAGAATTTTTCATTGAGTTGCTTAGGCACCACTGAAATGGATTGGACCTATGATAATAGAATAGAATAACATATTTCTCCTAACTTCTGGTCCTGATAGCCTCTAACACCACAGGACTAATTCTTCTAGACTTTTACATCTCCATGAATATGATCTAATAACAAAGAAATTTCTATGTCATGAATATGAATCAGAAAATGGTATCATCCTAAAACTTCAAGGATTTTTGGCAAGAAACAGTAGAGATTAGAAGGAAGAACTGTTAATATCTTATTCTCCCCAGAGAGGACTGACCTACCTAAGAAGTTAAAAATATCTCTGGCAAACAAAACAAACAACTTAGTAAACTCCTCTTGACTGAATCGCAGGGCCTGAAAATGAGAATAGATTATTAACATTTGATGTGTGTGGGGTGCATTATGATCACGTTAGAGTTTCCAACCAAGGATGCAAGATCTATATAGAGTGGGAATAAACCCAAGAGGGCACCCTACATGGACTGGGGTATGAATGATAAACTGAAGATCATGGGGACACCGAACTGGTTTGTGGGGAGAAAAGTCCCTGTCTTAGTGAGCGTCCTTCTGTTTGGCTACACAGTATGTGCAGAAAGAAGAGAAAGGATTCAAGGGTTGGAGAGAATATTTGTCCTAAAAGGATATTTTTGTCTAAGCCTGCTTCCTTTTGCCCGTATTCGCCAAAATATCCCACATTATTCCTCAAAAGACTACTGTTTTTCAATAAATAAAAACCTTTTCTTTTTTCTCTCAATTTTTTCCAAAGATTTAAACACTATTATATTTGAGCCATATAACCTTCAGTGGCCCCTGGGTCAACTCGTAGAACTAAACAGACATAGACATCTTACCACCATATAAGACTGAGTAAACATTTTAAAGGCTTCTCAATATTTATATATTGAGATATATATATATATATATATATATATATATATATATATATATAGATATGTAATCTGCAACTATTTCTAAGTATCTATCAAATCAGTAATAAAAATTAAGTGAACCAATGTGAACAAATATCTTTTAAAGATAGTCACTACTAATAATAGATACATAATAATAAAAACAATGAGATTGGAGAGGACATTAAGTAAATAAAACATGAATAGAGAATTATAAAAAAATTATCTTTCATGGAAACAAGAAAGAGTTTTTAGAGATAATAAAGAAGATATTTATATATCTATAGATACATAGATATGTATAGTGAAAATATTTAAAAAGTCCTTAATAAAAGACGTTACAGTATAACTTCTTGACTAACCCAAATCATTTACTATCTGTGTATTTCACTTCCCACAAACCTTCCTAAAAGTTTAATCATATAGATCTCAGATAAAACAATTTACTGAAAGAAAGAGTCTTAATTGTTTGGTGCTGTGAACACAGGAGGAAGATGTGCCCCCATCCCTGGCCAAACAGATGTCATAGAATGCAAACTTTTCCTGAATCATGAGATGGGTATGGTTCGACCATGGAACTGCTTTGTGAGAACCCTGCCTTTTCTTGTCTGCAGAGACTGGGATGTGTGTGTGCATTAATAAAATGCAGCAATCTCCTTCTTTGTCTACAGATTATTAGCTGTTTTATAATGCTTCCCTTCCCTGCTCTTGCTCATCAAAACAGGTCCAGATCTGCCCTGGTTCATTTTCACCAAGGATGTAACATCAGAAGCGATGAATTGTTTTTCAGTGGCTGAGATCCTCCTAAGAATAATCAGAAGAGTGGAGTCTAATTATTCTTAACTTCTTCGTTTTTATAGGGAAACAAAAGCTGACTAATGATTAGGGTGACCATTTAATTTATATTCCAAACCAGGACCTTTCTGGGGATGAAAATAGAAACTATTAATAATTGTGCTAGGACAGTGAGCAAAATGGGATTAAAGGGACCCTTAATTATGATCAAAATCAAAACATATCCAGCCAGGTTTTAGTGATGTATTGCACATTTCAAACTAAAACACACTTAATATCTAACATAAACATAGTCATATTATTTTTATTTTAATTTTCCCTTGTGGGGAAAAAAATACAATAATCCACTGAAAAGTGTGCTATACAGTCTGACACCTGCTTTCTTTGTTCCTGATTATCTCAACATAAGATAATCATTAATAGAACTTAAATAAATCTATTATATAAAACAGTAAATAATGATGACCATCACAGAAAATAAATTTAGGAGCCTTGTAGCTATTGGAGAAATATTCCTGGAGCTCAGAGAAAATGAAGGTACTCAAACTTTGCAAGAAAAGATACATGGAGGAATAAATGTAAGATATCAACTATATTTGTAGCTCTTGATTTTATAGAATAACTTGGTCCTAATCCATGTGCTTATTTAGCATCATTCTTTGCATAGTCTCCATTATCACCTTGGTTGCTTTCAGTGCCTTTTGTTACTCTGGCCCAAAAGATCAGAGGTCTTGATGTCTGCTGTTAGAAATCTGTTTTGTGGGTCTCAAGTAGGGCAAGTTGGAGAGTTTCTTTCTTTTTTTCTTTCTTTCTTTCTTTTTTTTCTACGTAATCTTGAAGTTGAATACAGCTCCCCCCTCACCAAATTTGGAAGCTGAGTTAAAATAAAAAATAAGTGAGCATCTTTATATTTCCACTTCTACAATAATTTTTAATTGGGTACATTTCTCCATTTTCCTTGCATCAGGATTTGTCCAAGTTCTAGACAATAGAATATTAGGGTTTTGTGCAATTTCTGAGATATGTTTTTGAAGTGAGGGACACAGTCCTTTTATTTCTTTTTCCATTCTGTTGTCTTAAGTGCAGATCAAATGATGAGCCATTTTTAATCTTGGGGACAGAACATCCCAGGGGTGACTGAGCAACAAGCTAGTAGGAACCTGGGTCACAGATGAATTTGCAAAATCAGAAATTTCTTACCTTCTTGGACTTTTATGTAAGAGGAAAACAAATTTCTATCTAGTTTACTCCTCTATAATTTTTGTTGTCACACTTAGGTAAATTTGTACCTGTACAAAACCTCTCTTTCATGTGCGTCATGTAGATTTAACTCATTCACCTCAGTCCATCTCTTCAAGGTAAGATTCCTCTGGATCACTGTCTTGGAAGTTAAGTATTTGGTTTACTTGATACTTTTGATTTGGAGAGTGAGCCCTCAGTTTCCATTTGTCCAGCCTATACTGACATGTCTACATTTCCAAGATGAGTGTGTGCAGGAGACATTTCCTTATTTATTTGGGACTCATGCTCCATGGGTGTCTTCCCTGTTCTACATGGTGTGCTCCTCTCTCCTGCTGCTGTAGCCTTCCAGTGTGCTGTACTGCTCCACTCATAGGAGACACCCAAAAAACATATGTTGATGTATGAAGACAGTAAATGACACATGAGCAAACTTGTAATTATGCCTCCATCTCTTTTCTTCATGTCATATTGGTCCACAGAGACCTAAATTGGAGACTAAACCTCTGGAGTTTGGGAAAGTGTTTGCAACATCCTGGGTGACTTGGAAAACCCTGTGTCATAGCTAAAGATTGAGACTTGGTCAGAATTCAGCTTTGGACTAGGAGAGAAGCAGCAAGAGTCACATTCTGACTGGTTACTATTGGGCTCAATTGAGCAGTTTTGTATGACGGCTTCATTAACATGGAGTGTGGCTTTGTGATTAGGAAATCACACTCTGTATAATCCCGTGCCATGCTAAATCCTTTATAGCATGTTCCCCACTGAATAATAATAATTTAGTTAGCTCTACTTTTCGAGACCTTTTATAATATATGGTTTATTAATGAAGCAACATAACCAAAGTTTAACTAATAATCAAAAGCAGACATCTGTATGGCAAATAGAAATGTAGCCATTTTTTAATAAACCTAGATTCCTGATTCTTTACTGGATGAAACCCTAAATCTTTAGAAGCACTTAAAGTACCAACCCCTACAATATCTACTAGACCTTCTAGCTGAATGTAAAAGCCAGCATCTTGGTCACTCTCGGACATGCTTTGGGCACCTGAAAATTGTGTATATGTAGTTACCAAGTGAAAAGCTTTTGTCAGAATTTAGAGGTCATTGACTTAAAACAGTTTAGCAACTCCTGTGGTATTTACTGGAGCCAGTGTGAATAGAGAATTCACCCAGAAATTGGAGAATTAAAATTCAGAGTCAGATTATCTAATTTTAATTACTTCCAAAGTTTGTCATATATATTAACAAGCCCCTCTGAGAAAGAATTGACCCAAATGCTTTATTTTAAAAAAGGCCAGTTTCCAACATTTTATCTTTAAAGAGTTCGGCCTTCATCATTTCTCATGGGGTTGATCTTGACACTTTCTAACTGCCTATCTGCCTTCAGTCTCATCCTTCACTGTCCTGACTTCTTAATCTTGCTGAAGCAAAACCGAAATTGTTCCCAGGGCTTTTAATTTGATTCGGCCTGACTTTTCTAGGTGCTTCTGGTCTGCACCCTGTGGTCAAGGCATACACTTCACCTTTCAGACCCCAGAGCATGGACTTGACCTTAAATACCCTCCCAAAGAGCATGGATCTTGCTAAAATAGATGGAAGAAATAAAGCTGCAATGAAATTCTTTAACTACTAAAAAGTGTGTTTAAGCATGTCTACATTTCGAAGACCTTCATTTTGTTAGTTAAATTAGTATTTTGATTATATATACTTGTTACAATAAGTCTACCAGGCTTTATCTAAAGTCTTTTGATCTTTTCTCATAATTGGAAATAATGTAATATTTCTTTAAAAATGGTCTATATTTCAGTTTTTTTTTTTTACTTAGTCATTTATTCTCTTATTCATTCAGAAATGATGAGGGCCTATGCTCCCTTGAGAGAAATTTTAAATCTACTCTAAACTTTCATAAACTAGTTTTGACTAGAATTTCTCTTATTTAATCAAACTAGTGTGGTATGATTATATTTTAAAAGTCTCTTTGTTCCAACAGGGCAACTTTTGTGATCAAAGTCACTTAGTGATCTATGTGCACACATTAGGACTTTCAGTCTCACATTATGACATAGGAGGAGACAAAATGTTCATTTTTTCCTTGGCATTTTCTCCTGCCCCCTTCTCATTATCATCATGGATAATAAGCTTAGACTATGGAACAGTATCCATCAGTCTGCTGGAAAGAAAAAAAAATGATGGTCATTTATTCCAAAGGTACTTATGCTTAATTGAGAACTGCTGACAAATTTTAATCAAGAGAGTGAGAAAATCAGAGTTACATTTTTGGAAATATAATCTGGCCATGATGTTCATATTGAATCAAATGAGGCCTGGAGTCTGTTGGTACCTCCCAATCCGACGTATGGTTTGCTCTGGCCCATGGGCCACCACCATGGCCTCCTCTCTGCCCTCTCTGTTTCTCAAGAAGAGAAACAGAGACTAGATGAGCAAACATCCTATACTCTCTCATCCGGAGTATACTTCTCTGCATTTGCCTGCCATATGTTTCAGATTTATTTCACTTATCAACCCTTGGGGGAGCCTTTCCCAACTGTCTCAGCTTGGACAATGCCCCAACTCTTGGGGCCAGTGTGTCCTTCTATTACATGTGTCATAGACAGTTCTTGTGTGCTCTTCCCCTTGTGGTACTCTAACCCAACCGATGGCAGAAAACTTATTCATGTGGTCTTTATGTGGCCTAGCTCA
The DNA here is from genome assembly GCA_004027375.1 of Macroglossus sobrinus. Taxonomy (NCBI): domain Eukaryota; kingdom Metazoa; phylum Chordata; class Mammalia; order Chiroptera; family Pteropodidae; genus Macroglossus; species Macroglossus sobrinus. The sequence continues at coordinate 20,791 of PVKZ01002530.1, read as the reverse complement.
GTGCCCTGCTCCTAGACCTTTCCATGAGTAAACTAAAGAGTGAATGAATGTAGTAAACGTAAAGGTAAAAAGACTAGAGAGGTTCTAGATAGTCAAACTTTGGAGACCATGGGACTGTGTGAATTGGAGAATGTGTTTGATTTTTCCGGAGTGGGATTACTATAGCAACCCCAAACTAGATGTCATAAGCAATGGAAAAAGAGCATCAAAAGTGATAGTAGCTTTTGGCCTACTTCAGGAGTCTGTATGTGTTAGGAGTGAATATGTGGGTAGAAAAATGTGATTTCTATATAAGTCAAACTTAATAAAGTACAAAGTTCTATAAACATTTAAGATAGCTTTGACTAGTTTCTACTATCAGAAATTTCTTCTGTTGAACCTATGTTTTTAATATATGATTTAAACTCAGTTTGATACAAATTTTACTTTTTATCTTAGACTCTTGAATGAGTTTGCTTCAAAGAGAGAAATAAATATTTCAAAAGAGTAAACAGTAGAAAATTAAAACATGAATAATTTACATGCTGACTCTCAGTTATTTTGTTGATTGCTAAATTATATGTTCATTGAATGCTGACTATGTTGAACTATCTCCTTTAGTGTTGCTAAGAGAAACATACTTTCTTACCTGACTCTTGTGTATAGACTTTATATTGTTTATATTGTTCCTAGTTTATTTTTTGAAAGAAAAGTGACTTTTTCCATAAACACATTCATTTTAAAAATAAAAAAATACGGCGAAATAGGGCATGCAAAGAAAAAAAAAATTACCTGAAATGGCACTAACCCAGAAACAACTGTTTTTAATATTTGAGAAACACAATTTCAGATATCTCTTCATTAATATACATATAGGTAGAAGGAGAGATAGAGAGAGAGAGAACAAAGATTGGGTTCATAAAGCACATGCTGTTTTTACTGAAAGTATTAAACATAATTCTTCTTTAATTTAGCAGAAATAAACTTACAGTGAAATTAAAGAAACCAGTGGTCTCATTAATTTCTACAGTTGTTTAGACTAAGTTATATAACTAAATGAATTTAATGCTAACCACCAGTCCTTGTTTTATGGCTTCTCCCTTCCTGTTGTATATATTTTGATGGATTTCTTTGCTAGCAAAATTTCATCCTCTAGTAGTTTTTGCAAGAAAAGCCCAAAAGTCTGGATTTTATAAGCTACTGCACACTCGCGAATGTCTCTCTGTTGCTTTTATACTTGAAGGAATACTTGTGGAATATTTTTCCTTCAGATCATTTGAGCTACTTATCTACTGTTTTCTAGCTTTGATAGTATTGCTTTGGATAAATCTGAGATCAACTTTTTTTTCCCCCTATGGAATGCTGATTTGCTATTTCCCTTTTAGCCATTGAATTTGAATGGTAACTTACAGACAGAGAAATCCACAACACAGAAAATAAACATTTAGGTATCCTTTACCTAGGTCAAGACGCTAGCACTTTCCACTGTCTTCTCTGGATTTGCAAATCCTCACAAAAGTTGCTTCTCATGGAGGACTCATCACCTTCTCTCTCTGACTTTCCCCAGATCTTGTGATAGTAATTCCTTACTACCTTATTAGCTTTTCAGTGCCTCTTAACATGTTTTTAAAATGTATTTTGTTTAACTTTTCCACTAGTTTTCTTCAGTGGAAAAATTGTTCTGAATTATATGTTTGCCATTGCCAGGAGCTGAACTCCTTTACATGGTTCTTTCAACCTTGAATTTCAATGATTTTGGTAACATGTGATTATGGTGTTTATTGTGGGTTATTTTTTTTAAGGGAGAGGGAAGGTTACTGTCCTTTTTATCCACAAATTCAATTTCTTCTTTGTGTCCAAAAATTTTTCTTTAGTTCAATTATTGAATTCTTGTAGTATCATCTGTTTCTTAAATATCTATCACCATCTCTATAGTCAATTTTAAAAAACTGACATCTTAATGCAGTGTTACATATACAGTATACAGAAAAGTTCTCAAATCTAAGTGTATAGCTTGATGAATTTTCGCAAACTGAGTATATCCAGGTAATAAATAATCAGTTACAGAAATTCGACCTCTCCAAAAGCCTCTCTTTGACTTTGTCCACTCTCGACTCTCTTCAAAACTATCCTCTATTTTAAATTCTAACACCATAGATTAGTTATACTGGATTGTGAACTTTACATAAATGAAATTATACAGTATATACTCTTTTGTTTCAAACTTTTTTTACTTAACAATACATAAGTAAGTTTCACCGGTGCTTCTGTGTATGGTTGTTTATTTATTATTATCGCTGCATTGTATTCCATTGCATGACTGTATTACCTCTGTTTAATGGACTGTGGAGCATTTCCAGTTTAGGGTTGTTGTGAATGATGCTGTTATAAACATTCTAGTGTATGTTTTTTAGTGAACATACTTGTACAGTTTTCATGTGTATTTTCCTAGGAGTGAAATTGATGAGTCATAGAATAGGCAGATTTGCAATTTTAGTAGATATTGTGAAACATTTTCTCAAAGTATTTGTATCAATTTACACTCCCACCAGTGGCACACACTAGGAGAGATCTACTTTTCCCATTCTGTTGCTCTCATTTGCTGATGCTGCTCTTTTTCATTCTAGCCAATCTGGTGAATGGGTTTTTAATCAACTTTATTCAATATGTGCTCTGGATTTCTAAGGGCTTAATTCTGCATCCCTCAGTGCAAGACCTTTCTTTTCTAGGTCTCGATTTTCTTAGCTATAAATTAAGTACACTGCCCTCAATGTTGAACTGTGACAAGCAAATTTCTTAGCTGCATATTTCTCCTTTCTCTTTTCAACTAAAATTCTTTGTATAGGTTTCTCAAACAGTTTTTTTCACATGTATAATTAAGTATCATGATGCTAATTTCCTTCCAAAGAAACTCAAGCTATGTTTTCTGACTTCTTTCTCGAGACATCCTGGGGGAGATGGCAAGCAATGCTGGCATTTTGTTGGATCATTCTAGAAACAATGATCACCCAGTGAACTTTAAGTTGTTCACTTTCTTTGACTCAAATTTGACCTAATTCCTGGTAAGAGCAGAGTGTCAGTGTTGGAGTATAAATCCACACTGTTATGAATGCCTCCCATTTTCGTTCTATGCCTCTTATCACATTCAGCACTTTGATTCCTGGAATACTGAGGTGCATAGGGCTGTGTGCAGTATCATTTTATACCTTGTCGTTAACCTTCATGGGGGAACTGTGTAAACAAACTACAACTAAGCTATAGAGAGGCACCATTCAAGGCTCCAAAGAGCTGTGTGACAACTAGCCTACAGTTCTTTTTCAAACAGGAAGAATAACTCCCAAAGGCTAGTGATCAGTCTGCTTCTTGGCATATTCTGGAGCCTTGATGTTCACGGAATCAGGAGATGGCTGTTTGATTGTTCCTTGGAGAAAAATGGCTCTGACTATTGATATTCTCCTGTATTCCTGTTACTTTCAGAGCTTGATCATTGCTGATACCTCTGCTGATCTTAGTAACAACAAAGAAGAATCTACCAAGTTTGGGGGTTGCTTTTTTTTTTTTAAGTAGCAAAATTTACATAATAATCTTATGCCTGAAACAAGGAGTGTTAGTAACTATAGTGACACAAGAGGTTTCCTTTTAGAGGTAATTCTGACTGATGGGCTTTAAAGATGTAGAGTCCAGGTCATAAATTCTCACTGTCTTGTTCTCTATATGAAAAAATGTCTCATCACCCAAGACCAGAGGGGAGGTAAAACTTTCCATTAACTATTCCACTTATTTGAAATCCAGTTACACTTTTACTTGACCTATCTGCCTTACTTTGGCCCTTAGCCAAGGTGGAGAAATAGGCTTCATAAAGGGATTAATGGGTTTATTGCAGGTGTTCACTGATAGTGTCTCTGTCGGAGGGACACTGAAACCGAAATATTTGAGTCTTCCAACTGATGCGGGAACTTTCCCCCCTGAAGCATCTGTGCTACATACCCATGTGACAATTTCTAACAAATCTTAGAGAACTGAATCAGCAGTCTCTCCTGAAAACCCTCTGAGGTGCAAATGTGGGAGGCTTTGGCCTCATTAGCTTGGTAGTGTAACCAGCTGCAGCTGGCAGAATGGATGGGAGAAATGGCCATGCACATTTCATATGTAGGCCAAGCTTTATCGTGCAATGTCTGTGTATCACAGGGGATCTTGGAAACTGACCTTGGTGTTTGAAAGCTGGGATAAAGCGGCATTTCAGAACTGTCCAGAGGCTAGGATTCAAGAAAGCAAGGCAGGTTTTGTCTAGCTCTGAAAAGGCTCTCTGTGGCTTCAAAGGGGTGATGAGGACACAAACACAGATAGCAAATCGGGCTTTGTGTGAAACATTTGGCAGTGTTACCATCTGTACTTTTGATGTGCAGGGCTTCTACTCATGATCTCACTGGGAAAAACACAAAAGTGAGTGTTTCTTTGGCTACTTCCCTAGAAAAACAAAATCCCCACTTCCTCCAGGGCCTATTAACTGGGCAGCATTTGAGAACACAATATCTGATTTCCCAATTTTTCCTCTTTTGTGAATGTGGGTGTAGGAGGAGGCTGTAAAAATCTGCTAGAGAAGAAAGTGATGCATCTAAACCTCTTTACGGGTTGATTTTATTGTGCTTCGATGAGACTTGCATGGAACACCTGTGCCTCATTCAGTCTTTGTTTATCATATTCTTTGATTTTCATATTTACTACATTGCATTTGTAATAAAACAGTTAAGAAGGAGAGACAGTATGTAAAGTAGTTCTTGATAGAGTGTTCAGAGGCCTTTGGAACTGGGCCATGGCAGAATGATAACACTCTCAGGCTGCCAATAGTGTGATGCTAGTGAGATGGACCAGTGCCAGCGTGGGTCCTTTCCTAGATTGTTAGGCCACCTGCCAACATGGTCACAGTGTATTCCACAAGAGCAACAGCCTCAGAAGGTCACCAGTGTGTGAGAATGACTCTTTACTCATAATGCTCCCCTCCCAAGATGCCCATTGTCATATGAAATGTATTTAAGCATTTTTTTCCTGATACCTATAACTATAGGCTGATTGAACCAGGTGAGCTCAACTTGCAGGCCATAAAAAGTGCAAGAGAGGATACCTAAGAAATGTAAATGCTTCCCTGTGAGGAACAAATTAAACTCACTTTCAAAAACCTGTGTGAATAGCTCAGGGATGTATTAAAATATTTCTTAGTTTAAAAGAGACATATTTTTATACCTTGCTGGAGGAAAAGAAAACCCATATAGTTCTTTGGATCTATTCTGAATAAATGTGGAGAGCAGGTGTGTTCCTGCTCCTAGTCTCTCTACCCTCATGGGGCATTGGTCTTCCTCCGCAGGAAGGAGAGAGAACTCTACCATGGAATAGTGAATTCTAAAACAGTATGTTTCTGTAACACATTTCACAAAGCCCAGATTCCACCTTCCCTTTTGGGTGAGGTGCGATCTTTGTCACTCTTTCTAAAAACAGAAGATTGATTCAGCCCAGTCGCTGGGATCCAGTGGTTGGCCAGGATCTCGTGTTGAGGAAGGCCCTCATACTGTTACAAACTTAATGATTCAAGGACTTAGGCCAGCCATATTGTTTATTCAGAGATTACAACTAGATACCTATAAGCACGGGATAGAAAGCAAAATTCTGCAGCTCCTGGAAGTGTAACCCTCTCATTAAGTCTTGATTTCAATCCTTTATTTAAGTTGGCTATTGCCTGTCCTTCTGAATCTCTCTGTGCTGCCCATATGCCTCTCCTTCAGAGGAAGTATGATAGCTCAGCATATTTATAAGTTCTGGCTACATCTGTTATGCTGGACTGCAACCATTTGTAGCATCCAGAAGCTAAAGAACATGCCCTAGGAGATAGTTTTTTCTGCTTGGTCTTTGTTGGTCAACTGTGGTCACCTTTTAGTCTCTTTGGCTTCAGACTGCACACATGCCATACTTATACAGACAAGTGCACACATGCACAATTGCACACACATATGCCTGGTTTGGGCATTTGTGCACATAAAACTTGAGTGTGCATTTCCCATTTTGATTTTAATTGGCATTTCTCACATTTTAAAATTTTCTTGCAGGATAATAAAGGAGAAAGATATGTAAGAGCATTAAACCTATCTATCAATGTAAATGTGAAATAACATGAAATCCAGCTACATGAGTTCCCCAGTAGGTACCCCCAAACAGAGAATAAAGCTTAAAAATGAGAAAATGGACATAACTTATACGCAATTTTAAACAAAAGGAAACAGCATTGATATTAAGAGTAAATTATATGAAAAAATTAGATCTACAAAAAGGAATACTGTAAATTTATAATGGTGAAATCCAAATGAAAACATAACAATCACAAAACTTGAGCTGATGAATCACACAGATGTACAAAATAAAGAGCAAAATTGAAAACTCAGGAAATATTAGGATGTAATATTTTAAATATTAAGTTGACAACAGAATAGAGAAATCAATAATGGGATTGATGGACTTTATTTAATATTTGTATTTCGAATTGTGTCCTAGCCAAGGAAGAACTGAATGAAAATATAAGTAGAAGTTAATAAATATGTATGAAAATAATAAAAATGAGAGATAAGTAAATACTAGAGTTTTTGTTCTTTTCATTTTCTTTCTTTCTTTCCTTCTTTCCTTCTTTCTTTCTTTCCTTCTTGTTTCTTTCTTTATTTCTTTCTTTTTCTTTTTCTTTTCTTTTCTTTTCTTTTCTTTCCTTTTATTTTTTTTCTTTTCTTTCTTAGAATCAAGACCAATAAAACAGACAAAACTCTAAAGGTGATTAGGGAAATAAAAAGAAATAGCAATATACTTTATTAGGAATGATTGATGAGATGAAGTTAAATAGTTATTTGCATATGCTTATATACACATATCAGAAAAAGTAAAATTGTATGACAATACATGCCAGTACAAATAAATATATGAATAAACAAATAATTTAAGTGGCAATATGAAAAACTATTGATTATAGGAGAAATAGGAAACAAACTGAATAGAACCTGAAATTATAAAAAATTTCTAAAAATAACCCCTAGAAAGATGTCAGATCCAGATGGTTTTAAGAATGAGTTCTTTCAAACAGTTTTAGAACACAAAATTCTCATACCACTGGAAATGTTTTAGCATACACAAAAAACAAGTTTCTTCTTTTTTTAAATGACTATTATAACTGTAGAGAATGGCAGACCAATCTCTCTCAAAAATGGAAATACAAAAATTACAAACACATGATGACTGCATAAAATCAGATATATTAAAAAAATTATGTGCTATGAATAAGTAGATTTTATTCCAGGAATTTAATAATGGCTTAATAGTAAAAATATATATTATGATAAAGCATTATGTTAGTAAGGGAAAAATGTATGAAGATTGCTGATTTAAAGTAAATTATAGTAAAATGGGACTAGAATAGTTCTGGCATATAATAAAAAATATATCTGACTTAAACATGCACATCATACTTAACATGCAAACACTAGAGCCATTCTCATCACAAGTCAAGATCGTCTGCTCTCCCTGCTATACCACAACTGACTCAAATACATTAAAAAGGCACTGCAAACCAATAAGCTAAAGTATAGCTATTTGTTAATATTATAACTAAAGCTGACTATTTGTGAAAAACAAAAACACTCAAGGAAACAAAATTAAGGAGGATTCAAAGCCCTTGATAAGCATAACACTTAAGTGGATAAAGGATATAAAGGTGAAAAAAGTAAACTATTAGCATACATGGGAAATGCAAGCATGTATGTATGTTAGGAGTAAACAAGAACTTTATGCAGAAATCATAAACAAAAATTAAAGAAAAAAATAAAGTCATCTTGAATTAAAAGAAAAGAGAAAACAATATTTTTGAACAAATTTGACAGGTACAAGATTAATATTTTTAATTCATAAGGAGCTCTTACAATCAATACATAGATGAATATCCTTAAAAAAAAAAGTCTACAGAAAAGGAAATGCAAGTTGTTGGGAAACAGAAAAAAAACAACAATGACCTACCACTAATCTTTCTAATTAAGCAACAATTGGTTTTGGAAAAGTCGATTGAGTAAAAGATAATCAGTTAAGTCGAGGAAGTAGAGAGAGTGGGGATTCAGATGCAGGCCCTGGAATAGAATGGCTGTATTTGAGTTAAAACACTTTCCACTTTCTAAAAGCTAATCTCAGTCTGCTTCTCAGTATTCAATGCCAACAGTTATAAGTTAACATGGGTGGCCTTACCATGATCACTGGTTGAAGTCAATGTGAAAGTCGTGCCCATCTGAAACTTACAGAAGCATATCTATGCATCGTACCTGTTTTTCCCTGAATTCTTCTATATTTGTCATATCTATATTTATCTTTTTTTCTAACTATATACTTTCTCTCTATGTTAAGCAGGCATGGGTCAGTAAAGAAAGAGAGAGAGAATGAATAAATTATGTCCAAAGATAGTGCAGTAGTTAAAACTTGTAAAATTTTAAGTCTATCTTTATAAAGGACATTTAACCAAACAAAATATGTAACATTTATAATAAAATCAATAAAACTTGATTTTAAAAATGACATATAGTATGGTAAAGGTAGTTTGTTGGCCACTGTATTGGTCATCCAGGTAATCGCTGCTTACTCACAGTAGGTAAACCCTGAAGTCTCAGTGGCTTAGCACAAGATTAAAGTTGGTTTTTCGCTCCTATCACAGCTAGCTATAGCAGTGTCTTTTGGAACATATGGTGCCCAAGGTTGCCATAGCAAGGGAAGAAAGCATGTTGGAGGCTTACTTTGGACTTTTTAAACATGGCTTACATCATGTTTTGCCCTCATTCCTTTGCTTAGAACTCAGCTCTATTGCCCCAACCTAAGTGCAAATGAGACTGAGAAATGTAGAGAAGCCCATGAAGATCTGGTGAGCATTACTGGTCTCTGCCTTTGATAGAGTATGAACAAGTTCTCTAGGATGACACAGTTGCACCATGAACTTTTTAGAACCATCTTCAGTTTGTTCCACTGTAATAACAGCTTTACAATAACACCATCATCTGGGAGTTAAAGTTGGTTGGAGGGTATTGAACTTGTTCCTCCATTTTCATAAAAGCTTATCGAAGCTTTACTCAGAGTGGATCTGTATTCTAGATCAGGAGATTAAAAAAAAAGTCTGTTTTCCAAGTCTTACTCAACTAAAGGCTAGTTTAAATAAGGAGTATTTGGAAGTAAACGTGTAAGAATTTTTCTTGAAAATGTTTGTAATTCTTGGATCAAGTGGGACAAATCTACATGCTCTGTAGCCTGTCTCTATTATTCCCCTTCCTTCTCCTTCATTACCTCTCTTTTCCTACCCCTACAGACTGCTTTCAGGAGATGCACCTTGGTTTCACACCTGATGGTCCTAATGAAATGCATTACTGCATTGAAACTGAGTATCTCTCAGTGGTCCATATATGAACCCCCAAGTGAGCAATTTCTTTCAATACTGAATTTTAAGGAAAGAGTGACTTATTTTAAAGAATGCTATATTTTGTTCATTTATTTCTTTTTCTTTGTGCTTTTTTCTTTTGCTCTGACCACCAGGAAGCTCAGTCAAATTGTCAGTTCAACTGGAACAACTAGGATCTTAAGAACTGATCTTTCATTTAGATTTATATTTTTGAGTCTTGAATTTTTATTTTCATTTTCATTTTAGTATTGTAATACGTGTTTTAAAGTTACCTTAAATTTCATGTGCTAAATTCTCCCTGGGGAATCGTTCAGCCCAGAAACTTCCAGGGATGATTATTGGAAGGGCTCTTTGATACAGAAAATTGGGGCACATTTGGTTACAAGGCCAAATTTTACAGAAAAGTATCAATTTCTTAGGTGTTCTCATGTACATATATACTTTTTAAGAGCAGGCTTGGAAGATAGGATGTTTATGGGAAGGAAAGAGAAATATGACAGCCAATTTAATAAGGAACAAAAATAAATTATAGAGTCCTTTTAGGATTCACAAAGGGTTTTGTGTTCTGTTCTAGAGGGCATGTTTTATATTTCATTTATGTATTGCTTTCTAATGGAGGAGAAAATGAAGTAGTTTGACTAGACTGTTAATATCTATAAAGATAATATTCATGAGTTAAAAAAATAGGATTTGTCCATTTCTCAGAATATAGAATGTTATAGATAGAGCAGTATTAGATCATAGACTGTGACCTGGTTTCCATAGCAACAGCATTCATTATTTTATCTCATTCTTTCCTAAGTTACCCAGTTTAACTGCCCTATCCCTTTTATCACACCTCCCTCTCATTAAACACTTACCAGATCCTTTTCTGTTGCTATGTAGGCAGTATAATAGCTTTCACAGCTGCTTGCTGAATGAAATGGGAACACACACATACTTTGGGAGTGTGTGTGGGGAGAGAAATTTCAGCAGTATTTCAGGATCAAGGGATGCCAGTGGCAGGTATGTGTTCTATATATATATATATACACACACACTACGGAAATTTCTTGGCATCTTATGCACAGAAATGTGCCCTGTTTGGCACGAAGCACTGCCATGTGTGTCAACTTGATGGAGTCTGGGTTCTCTTGACAGTGTGACAGGCTATTAATCACATGTGACCAAAATAGCACACAAAGGAGGGCATTCCTGTTTTTTTTGTTCCCTGGGTGGGAAAGGGTGACATACTAAATTTCATTGCCTTTGCATCCTTTCTGGTTTCTTTTCCAGTCTTTGTCCTTGTGTCATCCTTCATCCTTATTGGAAGAAAGACTTCTCACTTACAACTGCAAGGTAGGTGTGTTGCCCTGGGTGAGTGAGGTCATGGGGACCAAGTCAATGGGTAGAGATAACATAAAAAATAGGTGCTTGTCTCTTATCGACTTATTTCCCTCTAAGACACATCAAGGAATCACATGGCTTCTTAATTATTATCTTAAAGACTTTGTCTTAGGAGGATAAAGTAGGTAATATTTAAAATTTCTAATATTCTAATGTCTGGGTCATACTGATAGTTAATACTTATCTTTGTATAGTTTATAGATGTATATTACTGGGATAGTTATACTTTTTTACATATTCTATTTCAAAGTGAGGTAATCATATACTACTCTGAAATTTTCTAATATGAGATAGTAAAACCTTAGGGTCAGAGTCTGTTGTCACATGCCTTGCCTTGGCCAGGGATGGTTTAAGTATGTGATGTGTCCAGTCTTCTACTCATAATGAGATGGCCAGCAGAAGGTGGATTTGACTTAATGGTCCTTCAAGCCTAAGAACATAAAAATTATCTTGGCTTCACTCATCACTGTTCCTGAGGTTGGAGCACAGAAAGCTCTGATGTTGGAATTGGGTCTGTGATAGAGAGGTTACGGGAGTGGGGCAAGGTCAAAGCCAGGAGTGCAAAGTTCAACCGTATTCTCAAGTAGGAGTCAGCAAACTTTTTTTTTTTTTTTGTAAAAGGCCAGAAAGGCTTTGTAGGTCATACAGTTTCTATTACAACAATAACATAAAAGCAGTCAAATAATATATAACTAAATGGACATGGCTGTATTCCAATAAAACCATATTTATAAATATAGGCACGGACCTATTTGACCCACAGGCCATAGTTTGCTGATCCTTATTTTTAAGAATGGTACTAAGTAGAATAGTAGTTACTAAGACTCAGAGTCAAACAAGGATGGATTGATCAACAAATATAGCAAGAAGAAAAATGGGAAGTAATGGTAAAAAATTAATAATTCAGTGATATTCACTGTATACCGGTCCCTCTTCTAGGTGTTTAACTCATTGCATCTTCATAACAACAACCCTATGATAAGTATTATCTATTAGGCTGGGAAACATGGAGGTTATGTAATGTTCCCAAGGTCACACAGTTAGTGAGTGGAGGGACTTGAATTCAAACCCAGGTTCTGAAATTCAAATCAGGTTTCAAAATTCAAATTGATTTCCAAAATTCAAGCTCTAAACCACTGTGGGTTATTACTCTGCATTGTTGAGTTGGCAAGTGAGAGCTAGTAAAGTAGAATTCTGGTGATGGAGTTCTTATGCCTGCAGCAAAATTTATGTTGTCTCAGAGAGTGAATCAGTTTGCATTTGAAAGGCCAGAATGGGATGGGGATGGACAGGCTATTCACCAACTACTCCTAGTTCCACACTGTAGCTGGATGAAACTGCAGAGAGGCAGAGGCTGACAGATCATCTCTACTATGACATTAACTTTCTCTGTACGTGGAGTACATCATAACACATAAAAGACTGTATATTACATATATGATGTAGTGTAGGGGATAATAAATAATCAAATACCCTTGAATCTGCTATCCTACTTAGAGACAGATTATTATCAAGACCACAGAAGCCCCACTGAACCCCCCTGATCTCATTCTATTCCTGTCTCTTTCTAAAATAGCCTATTATTCTCCATTTTAAATTAATATTCACCTTGGTTTTCTTTATAATTTTATGACATATATATAGTATTGTCTCTTATATGAATGGAATAATACTGCTTTCGTGACTTTATTTTTTTCTTTCAGCATCAAACTTTTGAAGTTTATACATCTTGCTAAGTCTAATTATAATTCATGCATTTCCATTGCTAATAGTCTATTGTATGAATGTAATCTACTTTATTTATTTATCCTATTAGCAGCCCTTAGGTTAGCTTCAAGTTTTAGTCTACTAAGGGCACTGTTACTATAAACATTTCTATATGTATTTCATATTATAGAGCACAAATGTAAGAGTTTCTTTAGGAAATATTTTTATGAGTACAATTTTTTATTTTCTAATTATACTTGATATACAATATTATATTAGTTTCAGGTGTACGGCATAGTGATTCTACATTTATACACCTTCCAAAGTGATTACCACAATAAGTCTAGTAACCATCTGTCACTGTACATATTTATTATGATATTATTGACTATATTCCCTATGCTGTACATTACATTCCCAAGACTTATTTGAGTGTAATTTCCTGCTCATAGATTGTGAACACATTTATCTTTAAGAGAGAGTGACAAATTATTTTTCAAAGTGATTGTACTAATTTACATGTCCATCAACAATACCTGAGAATTGGGAGGCTCTACATCCTTGCTAACCCTTCACGTTTCTGGGCTGGTAGATGGGAAAGGGCAGCTCACTCTGGTTTTAACTTGCATTCCCTTGATAATACTTGGTATTACTTTTAGGTTTTAATATTATTGCCTTCAGACTCTTCCTGATGACTCTGGGTGAACATCAAACAGACTCTTGCATGGCTTTTGGGAAAACCTCGCTCTAGTACCATATTTATCTGTCTCATGCTGGCAAGGTTGATGGATAAGCAGCCACCCAAGCATATAAATGTCCTCTCAGAATGTAGGTAGATGAATTTGTGTCTCCACATCAATAAAAATTTCATTCATTTTTCTGGATTTTGGGGGCAAATGGACTCAAGCTTATTCCTATCCCATTTCCACTGCAAACTAGCAGAGGGAACTTAGGTAAAATAATTTCACTTCTTGGAACTTCAGTTGCTTCAGGAATAAGATTAGCGCCATAGTACCTCTCTACGTGAGGTATTGCCTGTTGATTCTAAGTTCTTCTTTATTTGGGGGTGGGAGGGGCTGAAAGGCTAGAAACTACATTTTATAGCCCCTCTGGTTTGGATCCTGCCAATGCAAGACATTCATGCAGACTTGGAAGAAAGAGAAGAGGAGAGAGAAGTATTTATTGCCCTGTGACTGGGGTGGGTAGCCATGCAAATATATAATGGATATGATTTTTGCAGTGGCTTCCACGTGAGCTTCTGAAACTCTCACCTGAGTATGGCATGCAGGTGAGAGCACTAGCTGGGGTGTCCTGTGATCCAAGAATTTTCTGATTTGTTTACAGGCAAAAGTGATTCTCACTGGCCTTTACTCCCTGCCCTATTTTTAATAATCTCTGTATTCACTCCATTTCGGAACCCTGACTGATATATATGACCTTAACTACTTAACGGCTTCAGGCTCTTGTGAGGATTAAATGGAATAATTCACGTAGGGCACCAAGTATGAACCTGGTGCATAGGAGGTGGCTCTACTTTCCTCACCCTTTTAAAGAAATATGGAAATGAAAATGGATGGAGAATGGTGAAGGATCTTGCTGCACTTATGTGATTAGGAGACCTTTGGAGGACTTTCATATGAAACTTTGTTTCCATGACACAGGCTACAGCACTGCCAAATCTGTGGTGAGACTCCCACATGTCTGCGAGCCAGCTTCGTGTGCCGCTGGCCAGGTTCAGTCTCCACCAGGTGTGTTGGAAGGCCAGCATTCCTCTCTAGCTGTGATGGTGACTTTCTTTATGGTGTTTACTCTGAATCTCATTAAAACATCCCTACTCAGAGTTATCCCTAGAAAAGTCCCTGCTGATACCTGCTAGGAAATTTTCTAAACAATTTTCTAAGTTGACTCGGTGAAGAGAAACCACCTCCCTCCCTCCACAGTGTTGAAGTTTCATCTGGAAGTTTCAGTCGGTGTGGCTATGGCCTTCTGTTCATTTCCCCACTGGCCTCAAACAGGCTTGAGATAAACCACACTGTGACTAGTTAACAATCAGAGATGCCAACGGGCCTCAACTCATTTCCAAGGGTTTCTTTGCTACTGTGATTTGGCATTTTCAGAGTCCTTCATGAGCAACCTCAGAACAGCTAGGCTGCAAATCAGATTCTTTCTGACTGCAGAGTCCTTCATCTTTTTAGCATAGGAAGAAATGTTCTGCTGGAAGATGTTGTCCTCTTTCTTCTCAGCATCCTCCAACCCGATTTGAGTTCCTTGCCCTCGTCCCAGGGCTAAGGTATGCGAATGAGGTCAAGCATACCTTTGTTATCCTCAAGTTGTCCTTTCCAAACCCCTCTTCCCACTGAAGAGCCCCCTTCTTTACACTTCAGAGACTCCCTGTTCTTTGGTGAAATGACATCACTGTGTTCCCTCTTTAAAGGGTACCTGCATTATAAGGCATATGCCCCTCTGGTATGGAAACTCTGCTTACTCATGCATTCAACATGTACAAGGTGCCTTATGTGTAATTGGCCCTGTGATCAGCAGTGGGGACAAATGATCAAACTTTCCTGTTCTCAAGGGGTCCAGTAAGAAAGACATTACCCTGCAGTGCCTGCTTGGCTGTGGGAGCTCAGGCTTGGGTGTGATGGTGGGTGTTAGGGCCTGGGCTTCACAAGTGATTTGAGTAAAGCAGGGGAGACAGTCCACTAAAGGTGAGTAGCAGTGGAGTTCTTGTCACCCCTGGCTGCTGCAATACCTTATGAGATATTCACGAGAACTTTCCTGCTCACTAGATGTGTTGGCCACCAAGGCAAGGTGCTTTGTCTCAGAATCCAGCTGCAGGACAGCCTTGTCCTGAGGAAGTGGAGGACTGTGCTCTTTGAAACCATTCAGGGACATTACAGGGAGAGAGACACACGCAGGTAGGCTATGAGAGGAGGAGCTGGGAATGGGTGGATGAGGAGCGATTTGTGGCCAATCTCTTTGCTTCAGAACAAGATAGGCTCCTCTTAGACACACCATACCATGGTGACAGAGGGCACCAGTGGTCAGGGGTCTGTCAGTTTGTCCATCTGTGTGTCCGCAGTGACAGTAAAGCAGACTACTTCCCAGGGTCTCCTGGATCCCATGCGTGGTGCCTCCCCAGCCCGTAAGCAGCTCCTGAGGATGGATGCCGGGCTGCAGAGGCAGGCCAGACGTGTTGCAGATATGCATGCACTGGGCAGAGAGAGGGGACGCGATGATTCACCCGTCATCTATTGAATGCCTGCTTTGTCCTAGTGCTGCACTGGACACATGAAAGAATCCCTGCTATAGGGTACTAGGGGAGATAAAATGTGAATGGTCACAGCACAGAGGAGAGGGCTATCATTTACTTTGGAAATGGCAGGGCCCAGAGCATTTAGCAGGAGGGGCAGAGATGTCAGAAGTTGAGGACCTGGTTTGGTGGAACTGGGAGCTTTTGTAATTTGGGTCCCCTGCAAGCTCATCCTAAAACAGGGATTTAGGTAAGTAATTTATGTGGATAGTGACCTCAGGCAGCATAGTAAGGGGATGAGGAAGTAAGACAGGCATATGTGGGGAAGGCAGTAAAGGGTACATCAATAAGCAGATCACTGCCATGGGCAACTAGGGCTCAGTTCTGATGGGGACCTTGTGAGAGGCTATGTGGAGCACACCCCAGACTTTGTCCTGTTGAGAGAGAGGAAGCTGGGGTGTTTATCCACCAGTGCCTGTCACATCTCAGTGTTGAGGGTGGCTCTTGGAGCATTGACTCCCTGCTACTTCTGACCTGTTCTGAGCCAGGCTGAGTGCACATATAAGGGAACAGTCTGCAGATGTCCTCCGAGGCATGCTGAGAGGACATAAATGAGACCTGATACTTTCTGCTATGGGAGCCAGTAGCAGGAATAGGGCGGGTTAAAATGCTCCTTGCCTCAGGGCTGTTGGCCATGAAATGCTATACCCTCTAGGCCTCATTGCTTACTGTTTTTGAAAGAAGAGGGGGTCAGATTATTGAAAGCATCCTCTATTAACATTTTCTAACTGTTGGCACCTATGCTAGAACAAAGCAAAACAAAAAAGTATAGGATCTAGTTAGTGTCATTGGGGGTATATATGTGTGTATATGCTCATTTTTATGTCCATGTATAGGTATGTATGTGTCTGTACATCTTATGTATCTAAATATATTTGAATTATGTGATTACTCAGTAAAATCATACTAACCAAAAAGGAAGAGGGTCATTCTTTTTACAACACTAGGGACCTGTTCTTTTACTTGTTAATCCTGTGCCCGGTGTATTTCAGTTCAGAACAAGCAACAGAAATGGCGTCTGCTATGTCTTCTGTATTTTTCCTTTGGAGTTTGGTGTTTATTGCCTAGTGCTTTGAGAATATCTGCTTTACAGGGTATTTATGGAAGAAACTAGTTAGATATATATATATATTTTTTATTTTAGAGCCATCTCATTTCCTGGCAAAATATCTCCATCTTTTCCTATGATCTTTTAAGGCAGGAATCAAGGTAGTCATTTTTTTTTAATATCAGGAAGAATATTAGAATTGTATTAAAGAAAATGGAATACATTTGGCCTTGCCTTTCAAATCCCTTTGTGGTTTTCCTCATTTGTAAAATGGGAATGCTACTGTCTCTTTCAAAAAGTGATCGTCAATATGCAGTGAGGTAATGGATCTGAGAAGACTTCTAGACTCCAGTGTCAGTCTGGCTTTAAGGAGAGACTGAGAGGTCCCTTGATTCCAGGAACATTAAAGATCTTTGTCCAGGGCTTGTATCAGAGCAGGGGGTTAAGGCAGTAAACAGCTTTATTTCAGCCGACACAGAGCCCAAGGACACCTCTGTTCAAAGAGTGCCTTGCAAGCAATATAAATACAGCAATTGTAACACCAAAAACAGTACAAGAAAGGGAAAAAGAACTGGGCCTGACAGAGGGTGGAAAGTGCTAATAATATGTTTGGAAGGCCCATTGCCAGATGCCATTCTTGTAGTCTACAAGCAGCATCTTGCTCCCTCTACATGCTGCTTTTCTTTGGGAGTCATTGTTATTTTCACTGTAGAAAAGTTGTCACTTAGAGAGTAACTTGCCCGATAGAGGTGCAATAAGCATTTGGGGCCAGGTGTATCTGATGCTCAAACTCATCCTCTTTTTTTTCGGATGGTGCTGCAATGGGAGAAAGAAGCCTTGTATTGCTTCTTAAAGCAGCCTACAGTGGTCATTGTGCCTGTGCAGCCTTTTTATCAGGGAAGCAAGAAATCTAGGAGGCCTTGCTTATTGAGTGAGGGTCACGAGGTCCAGATTCACATATCCGGCAATGCTCTGGGGTACAGACTTCTTCTTGATGCCCAGTAAGGACTTCATATCCAAGCACACCTTTACCATAGCCTTGGAATTTCCTCTTAACTTCAAAATTTGGTCTCATTCACATTTCCAGTCCCTCCTCCATGTATCCTCCATGTACACAGTGCTCTAGACATGCCAAATTTAGTGCAGTCTCTAAACTTGTCATGTTATTTCCTGTGTCCATGCCTCTGCCTGAAAAGACCCTGCCTATCTTGCTATTTCTCCCTTTCTAGAACACATATCAATTGTTTCCTTTTCTGTAAAACTTTCCTAGACCTGCCCAAGCAGAATTTACTGATTCTTTCATTGTGCCACTGCCAAACCTGTGCCATAAATCACGTGTGTACTTAACTCATCACATTGCCATTATTCATTTGTGTAACTTGGGTGAAGACTGTTAACACTCAGCAAATATCTGTGTGCTGCTCTAGATTTCCCAGCTTCCCTTGTAGTTAGACTGGGGTCATGTGACTAGGTTCTGGTCAATGGATATGGACAGAAGTGATATGTACCACTTCTGACCCTGGCCCTTGAAATCATCCCACATGATCCTTCATTAGTCTTTTGACTTTGAAGATTATATATCTTAGATGTCATAACTACAGGGTAAAGGAGGGCCACTCAAGACATATTTGGGTGTGATGTGAGCACAAAATACATTTGTATTGTATTAACCCACTGAAATGTTGCGTCTGTTGGGGAAGCTGGCTTTAATTATCTTGATTGATATAGTATCTGTTTTTCCTGTTACTTGTGAGTTTCTTATGGATAGAAATTATTTTTCTATTGACCTTGATGTTCTTTACACCTAGTAAAGATGGTGTGGGTAGCTAAGAAGGACAAGTGAGAGTATTTTAACTAATAGCTAACTTTGGGATGCACACCTGTTGTATCTTGGTGCCTTACTCAGAACTTCATTTTAATGTCTTGTTTTACATTTAAAAATGAAAATATTTAACTCTGTTCAGGGATATTGTGATCATTACACAGGTAACTATGTGGGGAACAGGAATAAAATCCCTTCTTTCTGCTCCTCAGCCCCAGTGCTTGCTATCAATATTTTGTGTGGGGTCTCATAATTTAAAAACCACTTAAAAATCAACTAAGAGTAATTTTTGAAAGAATTAATCCTGGGGAGGTTAGACAGATGATCAACTCCTTTGAGAAGGACCTCAGAGGAAGACATTTCATTGAGGTTTCAATGGCACTTAGCCTATGAACTAACCAACCTGATTGTGAGAAATGACAGCCACGTTTTAAGGACTATTAGATTATCTATCATTAACTCTAAAAAGAATTCCCAAGAGATGCTCTCAAAGAGCCCTGCCTAATGCTTTCATGGTCCTCCTCTGAGCTCACAGGCTTCTTACATAGCAGATGAAAAGCCAGCATTTAGCTGAGGCCCCAGCAGCCATGACATGGCTTCGAGGCAGCCAGCCATCTGCAAAATGTCTAGAAAGGCAAGTGTGTACCATCTTCTTTCTTTCTGGCCTATAATTTATTGGCAGAGAAATGTTAAGTGAATTTTTTTTAAAGAGCCACCATATTGCAGAAACAGATTGAAGAAAGATAGGTTTGGGAGAAGAGCGTTTGCTGTAGGAGAGAATCCAGGTCCCAAAAGGGAAGGCATGTGGCTGACGCCACAGCCTGTACATCTTCCCCGAGTAAAGTGAAAGCTTTCTAACTGTAAAGAGCCCCACACCAGCAGTATTTATTGAACAGTTATTTCAGGCTTGTTTTCTATGAATTGTTTCATTCAATTTTGAGCAAACATATGAGTTAGTAACTATAATTATTTCACTTCTATAAGTGGGGAAGTACAGGTAATCTTCCTAAGGTCGTATAGCTAAGTGCTAGAGTCAGAATTTCAAATTGTGGTCAGTTAGAATTCAAGTTATGAAAAAAAACCTTAAAATGAGATAAAGAATTATTGGTCAGCAAACTTTATTTACCCTGTGTTATGGATTTAATTGTGACTCATTCCCCAATACATCAAATTCGTATTTTGAAGCTCTAACCTGCAATGTGATTTATTAGGAGACAGGGCCTTTAAAGAAGTAGATAACACCAAATAAGGTCATAAGGGTGGGGCCCTAATTCAGTAGGACTGAGGTTCTTATAAGAAGAGGAGTTGATACTAGGAGTGTGCACACAGAGGGGAAGGGTGAAACAGTGAGAAGGTGGACATCTGCAAGCCATGGAGAGAGACCTCAGGAGATATTACACCTGCTGACACCTTGATCTAGGACTTCCAGCCCCAACTACTGTGAGAAAATGACTTTCCCTTGGTTAAGCCACCCAGCCTGTGGCATTGCATTATGGCAGCCCTAACGCACTAATTTACTCCACCTTCTTTATCGGTAGAGTGTCCTTATTCATCCTTTGACTTCAAGTTTAGTCATATAATTTACTTTGCTCATGGAATCTTAGCAGACCTGATATGAGTAGAAGCTTAAAAAACATCTGGTGTTTTGGCTTGCTGTCTGCCTGTGCTAGTGCCATGAAAAAGATATGCTTCATCTAGCTAGTCCCAGAAGGATGAGAAACACATGGAATAGAGCCTTGCAGCCTGAAGCACAGCCACCTGGCTGTACCTGGTCTGTCAAGCAATGCTCAGCTACTGTAGGTTGAACCATACCACCCAACTCACCCCTATACCCACAACGATAGATAGATGAGCATTGTTTTATACTCCTGAGTTTTGTTAGGCAGCATTACCATGGCAATAAATAACTGATACATTAATCAAAGATAAGAATACAAAACTTTATATAATTTCTGCACAATAATATATCTGGCCATTCATTAGGGGTGAGGGTGGAAGGATATTAAGAAAGAAGGTGGAAAAATGGAAGCTTTAATAGTTCTCTCAACAATTCAAATTAAGAGGAGAAGCTATATTTTATAC